>VZSR01001283.1:3860112-3964965 GCA_013398615.1 Brachypodius melanocephalos
TGACTTAGAGCCTCTCACTTGTTTTGATTTCAAACCACAACAATGGCTTTGCTCTGAGCCACTCACAGTGAAAAAGGAAGATCTTACAACAGCCATATGGGCATCACAGATTTTTCCTTTCCCTTGGTACCTAGAAGCAGGCCCTGGAGACACTACAGATAACTTTCTCTGTAATGTGGATTGACGTATTTCCTACAACTGTGACTATCTTTGTGTTGCTCTTTTAATTTCTATTGCATGCATTTACAAGAAAAATATGGTATTTGCACACACTTGGGAAACTTCATTTCAGGGAGTGAAGAAAATGTTGAGAAATGACATCTTTTTAATAGACTGTATCTGATAAACAACTGGACCAAGCCACCTTTACCTGGGAGTAGTGTGTACACATGCATGCAGAGGCAAAAAGGTATAATCACAGGGCAGAGAACTGATCAGGGGAACAGAGAAAGTGTTGTGGAATGTGTAATAAAGAGATGAGAAAGGTTGGAAAAATTGCAGGAGGTGAGGCAGGTGGGTTAACACAGTGTACATAAAAGAGCAGTATTCCTACCTCCCTGTGTTTGTCAGGGCCCTGGGTTGCCCTGAACAGCTTCATCTGGGCCTCCTCTCACTCACCCCACTGCTCATCAGTCCATCTAAGCTCAAGTGTACCTGTCTCCAGCCCTTCCTCCTGGAAGTTCCTGGATGAACTGTGCACCTACACCACAGCACTCTCTGGCCTCTCAGGATTTGTCCACTCACCCTGCCTGGGGCTGTCAGTGGATCATGTGTAATCACTGCCAGGCTCTGTCCTCTCTCTCTGGATCCTGTAGAATTATGTTCTGACCTGGGAGGGCATGGCCTGTGCTGGGGGCATCCACTTTGCTTCCTTCATGTTCTTGCTGCTCCATGAGAATATTAAACCAGTGATGGCCTTGAGGGGCACGTGCAAATCATAGACTCATAGAATGGCTTGGGTTGGAAGAGACCTTAAAAATCATCTAGTTCCAACCTCCCTGCCATGGATAGGGACACCTCCCACTAGATCAGGTTGCTTGGGGTCCCATCCAGACTGTACTTGAATTCTTCCAGAGATGGGGCATCTGCAGCTTCTCTGGGCAACCTGTGCCAGTGCTCACCACCCTCACAGTAAAAAATTTCTTTCTAATGTCTAATCTGAACCTACTTTTTTCAGTTTAAAGCCATTCCTCCTCGTCCTGTCACTACATTCCATTGTAAAAACTTTCTTTCCATCTTTCTTGCAGGCTCCCTTCAGGTACTGGAACATCACAATGAGGTCACTCCAAAGCCTTTTCTTCAGGCTGAACAATCACAGTTCTTCCAACCTTTCTTCATAGGAGAGATGCTCTATTCCTCTAATTGTCTCGGTGGCCTCCTCTGGACTCAGTCCAACAGGTTGATGTCCTTTGTGTGCCGGGGATGCCAGAAATTACCAAGACTTTTCAGACACTCATCAGTTGGGCCTGTGTCATTCACCAACCACTTCTGCAGAAAGTAACAGCCAGGGTCAGCAGAAGATCTTGTGTCCTTCTGACACTGAAGCTGGAACATGTCAAATATGTATCAGTGAAAACCCTACTTCATAGAAGCTCTGCTCTCTGTAGTTGCATGTTTCTTTGGCTTCTTACATGAGAAGGGATTGCATGCCTAAGTTGTCTTTGCTACTGATAAGGATAGCAAACACTCATGACCTAACAAGTTTATTCTGTCCTAATGAAAATTAATTAATTAATTGCTAGGGACACCTAGACTAGTACTTTTTTATAAAGTAGAGACTTACAAAGTTTATCAAGGCCAAAGGCAAATTGAAAAGAATCTCATCATGTTTGGAAAAAAACTTACTACTTATTTCAATACAGAATGGTGGGATATTTCGTCAGCAATGCAATGTGTTGAAACTATGAACAAACATGTGAGGTGGTATTTCACAATACCTTAAACCCCATTTGCATTTGTAAACAGTATTTAAGGAGGCCAGGCTTGCTTATACCAAGACGATGTTATCTGGGGAAATGCCAGGGTAATGCTTACTCTTGCCAAGCACTCATTCCCTTATGACAAGTCTGAAATTTTAAAAATCAGACTCTTCTGGATCATTCAAATCCAATAAAATCTGAACAATTTTTTTATTTGCCAGTCAGCTTGACAACAGTTAAAGAGCATTGTGCTCTTGGTATGAACAGCTGCAAAGCGCATACATCCTCTCCTGATGGGTGCTTGCCATTTGTTTGTTGTGATACGCCGATGTGAGAATTCACGAGCTAGAAATCAAATTTCCACTGAAGGGAATGAAAGCTGGATTTGGCCACCTATATTTATCACCCTGAGCTGCAGACTGAGTAACTGCTTTTTGTTATTGTTGTCTCTGCCACCTCTATATCTGGAGGGATGTAGTCACCACACTGAAAAAATGGAGAACGGGCTAAGAAATGTAAAGCAGCCTCAGGTGTAGTTTCACCATTTGGGTCTGCTGCTTTTACATTACAGCCTTTTTTTCTTTCCACTCCTCATCAGCTGAGGTTCCATTCCAGAGCCACTTCTACCCTGGACTTTCTCGAGTTTGTTTTCACAGCTGTGTGAATTGTCATGGCTACACAGAAGCCTGTATTGGTGTGTTCAGTCTTCACCCCCATCATGAAATCTTTGCAATGGGGCCATGTCCATCACATCTACATCTCTCTCCATCTCTTCCTGGAGGAGGCTCAGGGATGACCTTATCTGTCCCTGCAACTCCCTGAAATGAAAACATAGCCAGGCAGGGGTCGGTCTCTTCTCCCAGCACGGGAGGAGAGGAACTGGCCTCAACCTACACCAGGGGATCTTCAGGTAATAGAAAGATTTTTTTCACAGAAAAGGGTGATTAAACACCGTAATGGGCTGCCCAGGGAGGAGGAGTCACCGTCCTTGGAGCTGTTTAAGAACTGGATTTGGCACTTAATGGAGGTGTTTGGTCAAAAGTTCGACTCTATGATCTCAGAGGTCTTTTTCAACCTTATTCTGTGATATGCTACTGAAAGTACAAATTATATATATACATATATATATACACACACATATATATATACATTTAAATGTGCTTTTGCGTAACAAGTGTATTCCCACAGCCAAATGCCGCTGCGGAGTGCAGCCCTATGCCAAAGCCCTGCTGGACCCTCAGCTCGCTTCTCCCTCTCAGCGCGGCCCGTCTGGGCAGGATGCGGCACCACAGTGCAGCCCAGCCCCAGCTGCCCCTACACACCCGCAGGCAGCTCCCGTGGAGCCCAGAACATGGAAGTTTCCCATGGAATACCCGCAGCCAGGACGGCCGGGAAACAGCCGGGACGGTCGGCACAGCCGGCGGCGCTGAGGGCCGGGCGGGCCGGGGGCGGGGCGGCGGGCGCGGCCTTGTGTCGGGAGCGCGCCCGGCAGGCGGTGGGCGGCCGCCATCTTCTCTGCGCGGCCGGCGGGAGCGCTCCCGCTGCCCCCTCCTCTGCTCCCTCCTCCTCTTTCTCCCTCCTCCCACTACGCTCCGCCGTCGCCGCCGGTCAGGAAGGGGGCGACCGGGATAGCGAAGGCCGCGGGGAAGGCGAGGGACGGGGAAACAGCCCCGCGGGGGCGGGCGGGCCGCGGGGCGCCAGCCCGGAGGGTTCGTGCGGCCCCTCCGCTCGCCCTGCCGGCCGGCCGGGCCCCGCTCCCCATGGGATAAGCTGTAAACATGTTCAGCTTTGAAGGCGATTTCAAAACAAGGCCCAAGGTGTCCCTCGGAGGAGCGAGCAGGAAGGTAAGGAGCGGCGCCCGCCCGTGCCTGTGTCGGTTCCGCCGCCCCCCGCCCTGTTACCGGTGCTTTTACCGTCGGGCCTTCAGAAATGGGAGCAGCGATGACTAAGGTTTAATAGAGGGGAAAAACCCTCCCCTGCTGATGATGTGTTTATCTCTGATCTCCCTGCCTCTCTGTTATTATTAATTTTTGTATAATCAGGCCACACCATCCCAGGCTTGTAGTGTAGTCGGAATTGTGGGAAGCGAGGAAATGTCTCCTTGGCTCGTCCCCCCCGCCGGCGATCGATCGATCCCGGGTGTCGTGGCCGGTGGCTCCCGAGCAGTCGCTCTCCAGGTCTCCCCGGGGGAAAGGACTCGGAGACCTGCTGTCATTTCCCTCCAGAGGGAATGTCTGGCGTAGACCTGCCTCGCCAGAGGGATGTGGGACACACACAGCCTCACACGACCCGAATTGCTGGGGGAGATTCATCCACGTGAGCCGGGGCTGCCGGCTTGGTGTCTGTCAAGTTTAGGTTCAGTCGATTTGTCGTGCGCGGCGTGAGTAGCAGTTAATTGTCAGCTGTACCAGACTATTTGATCTCCTTGTTTATTGATAGGAAAGAAGCAGAATGATTTATTCAGATGTTGGTGATTGGACAGGGTAAGCAGATGTTTAGTCGAGCACTGAAGGGCACAGGATTTGGGAAGAACGACAGAAAGGACAAAGTGGTTTTAGAAGTGGCCTGATCTGTAGAGGTCACTTTAATTCACTGTGAAAATACTGAGTCTCTCCGTTGTCATTGGAGATGACTGTGTGGGAAGCTAATGAGTGTTGCTAATAGTATTTTTGAATTTTAATTGGGTAAAAAAATAAGTCCTAACTTTTTATTAATGTGCAATAAAAGCAAGTTTGGTTCTTGAAAACGTTTAAGGTTTGGCAGTACAGTGAGGAAATGAACAAAAATACTGCAGTATGTGATATTAAAATCACAATGAAGTTTGCATTTTGGCATATTGGCTTAATATGAAGAGTGTATACAGAACTTTATTTAGATTATGCAGCTTTTTCCTCTGATTCATCTTCTTTTTATCTTAAGACATTTCTGTTCGTTAGGCCACGTAAACTGGCATTACATGAGTCAAAATGCCATAAATACCCTCAGCTTAAGTAGGAGTTGGCAGAACATGCCTGGCTCCTCAGCTGTACACTTCAGGTACTTTGCAACTTTTGACCCTGACTTGCCCATAGTATTTCTTGCTGAGCATGTTGCCTCCTACAGAAGTAAACTACTGTCATAACATCTTCTTTTACACGTAGCAACTCATGAAAATGTATCAGAATTATGTCTATTTTAATTATACGGGACAAATTTATTAATGTTATGCAGGCATAAATTTCCAAGGGCATGTAAAGGACTGGAAACTGAAATAGATGCATAACCTTCACTCTGTGCAGTCGAGGTTGTGGTTCATGATGAGATTGATACTGACTGGTGCACAGATTTCATGATTTTACATTGATTCACTGAAGTGCTTGTGCTGCATCAGTGCAAATCAGTTACATGCAGCTTTGGGCACCATGCTTACAATAGACATCCTAGAGTGTCCTTGAAATAGCTGCTTATTTTCTGAAGCTGTGTACAGTACTAATGAAAGAATTCATCTAAACAGTACTAAAACTACTTCTACATACTGTTTACCTGAGCTTCTGTGAAAACATGCTGCAACAGAGATTGCTGTGGAAAGCGTTTATGTGGGTTCCATGTGATGCCGTAAGATTTTAGCTTTTATATTTTTCAAATCCTACACTGCATTAGTGCATAGCTCTAAACTCCATATGAAGTGTAGTTAACTTTCTTCACATTTTGGTTAGACAAAACAATCCCTCTGGGCCTGTTATCCAAGGATACCCTACAGTCTCCGGCCCCGAAAGGTATAAACAAAAGTGATTTGTGGGAGGGACCAATTTGGGGAATACAACTTCATTACTGGAAGCTGTAATTGGAGGATTGATGCCTGATAGGTAAATAGACCAAACTTATATTTGTCTGAAAAACTTGACCATTGTCCATTTTGGGCGTAGCCCCTTGGAGAGGCTTTGTCTGCCCTTAAAATACCTGAAAGCCCTTCATTAAATATATCTGCTTTTATCTTTTAACTTTGTCTGGTCTCTGTTTTCGGATGAGCCTGAATTAGGCATCATGTGAGTTTCTCATTATTTCACATCACAGGCTCCTCAGGATCATGTTTCTCATATGTATTGGCTTCATTTTTAAAGAAAACTGAATTGTAAATGATTTCGTTTCAGCTTTTGTTACACATACAAGAAAGCCTCATATTTTTGACAAATGCCCTTGCCCTCCCAAATGGTGTATAATTTTAGAAAGCTCCAACACTATACTTTTGCCATGCTTTTGGTAGCTAGCTGCATACTTTGTGCTATCTGTTGTGATTCCTTTGATGGAAGAAGGCACAATTCAGAAACCCTGGGGCCATGCAGGCTGCTTAATGCTAAAAGAATAACTCTGTACTCAGTTTGGGGAAGTTTCCCAAGCGTGGTTGCATCACTGCAGAACAGTGACAAAACCTCCCTGTATGGACACAACGACACCTGTTTGAGGAGCCAGTCAGTGCTAAAGATGCCAGTGGAGCCTGATGTGAATACAGCTACACCAAAACAGTGATCAGCAACACTACCAGCAGTGTGGTTTTGCTGATGGAACTGCAGCTACAAACAGTGTGTTGGTCACGGCTCATGTGTTGACACCTGTCTGGCACCGCCACGTGTGTCTGTAGTGTTCCCTTAGGCCTCTCAAGGGACTGACTTCAGTAAATTCAATCAGTAGAATCACAATGATGGAAGTAAAATTGGGGACTTGCATAATTGTTGCAGTTAGGTACTGAATCTAGTGTGCCTTCTCATCACTAGCTTGTATGACATTTTTGAATGACAGAAGCAGAGAGCTTTGGGTTTGTTTTTGCACTGTTTGCATCTTACATTCGTATGTGTTACGGTCTGAGTTGTGTATGCTCTTGAGAGGCACTTCAGTCCACCCATACCAAGCATCACTTACTTTTGCTCTAGTCACAGGCTGCAAATTAATGTTCTCAAAATTACTACCTTGACTGATCCTTTCAGAATATTATTGTAGCATTATAATAATGCATTGTACAAAAGTGTAAAAATGTCAGTAGTATTGTCAGTGCTTGGACTTTTCCTTCCATACCTGCTTTCAAGAATCTGCTGATTCATCTGGACTGTTTGCCCTGTTGTATGTGTTTGAGGTATAGATACAGGATTTTATTTACAATGTCACAAGCTAATTTTAGAGGTTTTTTTAAATTTATTTTTATTTTTGGGGTAATTTATCGTCACCTTTAAAACATGGTTCTTTGCTGTACGAGCCTCTTCAAAAGAAATTTTCAGGTTTAGTTTAATTGTAACTGGGAAACCATATTTTTGTGCTTCTTAAGTAAAGTAGCCTCCAAAAATGAATGCTGTTATTGGAGTTCAATACGGGAACATCTTGAATTACTCATGGATGTTTTGTACAGGACAGTAATTGTTGCCTGGAAGACTGTGACTGCAGAGAGTCTGTGGAGTGTTAGGCAGGAAATGCAGAGCTGTGCATGGAGAGTTGCCTTGGGGTGCAGCTCAGAGTGGCCTCACCCAACCCAACTCTGCAGGGGACTGGAGCAGATGGTCCCTTCACCTGCCTGCTTCCCAACCCATCCCCTGTGTCCTGTGCAGTGAACATATTTCTGCTAGGTGCAGTGTCACCAGGCCTTCTGAGGACAGCTGGCAGCTTTCACTGATTTTAGCGAGAGGTTGAACACAGCACAAAATTGGTTTAACCGTGTCAGCCTGATTTGGGACAGTCAGGCCTAGTGTTATTTCATTAATTTCAGTAGTATTAAGGAAAATCTGAGGTAGCAATGCTTTAGTACATCCGTGCAGGGCCTCCCCAGGCCAATGCTGAGACCTACAAGGGGCTCTGTGGCTCCACATTTTTGATTACATTGTGAAATGTATTAATGACACCTTGGAAGTCTAACAGGAAAAATGGGTAAAAGAATATTAAGTCAAATGTACAGTATCACTTGAGCTATCTAAACCATGCTTTTACAATTCCCAAGACTGTTTAAAATAGAATACTTTTAAATGATAATGCATTATGAGATGATCTTAAAAACCCCCTTCTTTTTCAGAATTACTAATACAGATGAGTTAGCACAGTCATGAAAGTGAAAGTGAAAACAACTTCATTGAACTTGGGATTCTTTTTGATTTTCGGCTTTTTTAATGGAAGACATAGAAGCTTACTACTAAGCAAATATTGATGACACCATCTGTATTTTAAAAAGTATCAGTAATGTCTTATAATATGGACATTTTTACTAATCAGAGATCTTCAATTTACAAAGTTTGTTTATATTTTAATTTAGTAGTTACTGATTTGCTTTCTTAAATTAGTGGCATGACATTAAACATTAGATTCTTGTTTATATTTCCCCCTGCTTTCAGCTGAAGTGCAGTGGTAGAACTCCAGAAACACCTTGTTTGCTCTTTGTTGTCTATTCTACACGTGAAATAACTACTTGTAGAATTAAAATTAAAATTTTACAAACAGCAGGCTGTAAAATTGCCAGTATATGTAGAGATCTTCCCATACTGGGATTGGTTGTTGTGGTAGATGCCTGTAGGATATAAGTGTTGATGGGACAGTTAAAGAACAGTTTTGTTTCTCTCTTACTGATTGAGGAGAATAGTTAATAATTTTACGAAGGAATAATTTCTATTTTATTACAACTTATTTGACCCTACACCATGCCACAATGGAAGTGAAATGATGTTAGGATTTATAGTATGGGAATTCTGGATTAGAATTACAAATCTGGTGTTTATTTTTGAGTGATGGGAAAGAATTGTGATGCTTTTCCCCCTAAGACCTTTGTCCCGTGAGCACGTGGCATAGCTCTCTGTGCAGGTACATACCTTATTGTCAGTCAGCTGTGTTTTATCCAGCCTAAGTCTTGAAATACTCATGGAATTTCAGATCTGTGGTGTGGAAGTATGAGGAGACCATCATGTTGTGAAATAATGACTGCCTGTCAGTAGGAAAGTACAAAGTGAATGCATCCTTGATTCTTAGGCTTTTTTTCTCTCTCTGTAACATTTGAAATTCTCCTCATTTGAAAGCAAGCTACAAAAGATGAGGTCGTAGTTAGCTGACAGCAGTGATTATGCTGTTATTTTCAGTTACATGCTATTTTTTTAGATTCAAACCAAAAAAATATTCTGCTTCATAAATATGTTTCTCCTGTTTGTTCTTGAGAAAATGATGAGTCATAGAATGGTTGGGGTTGGAAGGGACCTCAAGGATTACCCAGTTCCAACTCCCCTGTCATGGGCAGGGGCACTTTCCACTAGAAATTGCTCACCTACAGCTCTGTGTACAATATACATCTTAAAAATCATAATAGGGACAAACTGAGCATAAATGTAAAAGCAACTTTCTTGCACTTCAGTTGGCCTCTAGAGCCTCCAATCAAATTATGATTCCACCGTGTGTGGTTTTGTGGGTACTATGGTAAAAGAGGTTCCAGATCCTCCCAGCATCCCAGAGTAAATGTCAGCTGAAGTGCTCAGGTGTTTTCTGGCGAGCACTGTGACATTGACTTCAATGAGGCCAGGCTTTGCCTCCTCCTAGGCATAGTTCAAACTCCCTTCTTCTACAAGATTGTCTGCTCTACATATAATCATATCTTTAATTATTTACATCATTATTAAGAAGAATCACAAACTGGTTAAAAGCAGAATATTTCAAGCTGCTGGACATACTCAGACATGTTCAGTGGAATTTAAATTGTTGAGGTTCAGTTCAAGACATTGTAAGCCTTTTAAAATGCAAATTTCTTTTACTATTTGAATTAAAAAAAAACCCAGTTGGAGTTCATCTTGTCTAAAATAATGTTGGGAAATAGAAACATTGTTGAGAAGATGGAGGATATCTCCCAATGGCCATATTTGTTCTGTGAAAGTCAATGTTAAAATTTTTGCATTTATTTGCTGGAGTTACTGAATACTTGTGTTGAAAGGAATTTTATTCCATAAATTGCTTAGGTCACTTCATTTGTTTTGGGAGTTTTTACTGATTTTTATGTGGTTCAAGTTTAAATTCATCTGTAAAATTGTGTTCCTCATTTTAAGGAAAGAAAAAGAGATTCAAGTTCCTGGATTTTGTAGATGAAAACCATACAAGTTTTTATATTTGTCCACAAAAAATAGAAAGATTAAGTGTTTGTTTTTAAAAGAAAATTTCATAAATAGTCATGCCTTGTACTTTGCATGACCTCCTGTAATATGAAATACAAAGCATTCTCAGCTAACCTAAATAAACCCTCTTCGTTTATAAAGCAGCATCAAACATTTATTAAAAATATTAACTTTTTGGCTTCAGTATGTTATCATTAATTTTTAAAAGAATCGGTGTTTAACTAGTACCTGAAAATAATTACTCAGTTTCATCTTTGCATCTGGGCATATTTAGGTTTTAAATTTATTTGCTATAAGATAGCTTGATTTAACATAGCTGTCCAGGAGCATACAATTTCAGATTTTAAGAGTCAAGAAATATTAGAAGTGTTGAAAAAAAATTTAATTATGTATACATTTTGTTTTTTCTGAATCTGGATTTTGAGCCAAGAGGGCTGAAAGTTTATTTCTCTCAAGATGAAATGTTCAAATGCAGAAGGAAAAGAATAATAGTTTCCATGTTTGTGTACCTTATTCAGTCTTTGTCTAGGATATGTGAAAGCTAGAAGTTCAGCAAACATACTTTTGCAACCAAAAGGTGTACTTCAGCAAAACGAGGATAAGAAAACAACTTCAATTCAATTTCTTTTTCATTATGCTGTTTTTGAAGCACTGACATTGACATTGTTCCTCTGTCAGGTGGGGCTGTTCTCAGCTGCTGCCTTACAGTGGTTCTGCCATCAGGAACTTTGCTGTGATGAATAGCACAGTACGTGGAGGTATATGTTATCCCTATGTACAGAATAACATTTCAAATGTTACTCAGCATTTCTTTGGTGGCAGTCACATGTTTTCCTTTCCGTGTACTGTCCTCCGTCTGCTTCCCTGTTTTCACCTCTTTCCTCCTTCTGTCTTACCCTTTGAGTCATCGTCTGTAGTGTCACACTGTGTTTTGCTGTCACATACACTTTCTCTGCTTTTTTGTTTCTTTGTGCTATGCCTCACAGAGAACTTCTCAAATTGGGTTTTTCATGATGCTGCAGCTCACATGCTAGAGCAGAAGGTTGGTTGTCTTTTATCTGTTGGAGAAAGCATCAGGCAGGAGAGGAACTGCCAGATGTCTCCTACATTGCTTGAAAACTCGGGGACGGTGTATTCCCTGTTCTGCACTTGGGAGGGCAAGCCCTGAAGGAAGAAGACCACGTCATAAAAAGTCAGGACTGTGATTCAGGGAATGGCTTTTCACTCCATTTGAGTTAGGGATGACAGAGTCAGGACAAGCTCATGCTTCGTTCCCCCTACCTTGTCTGCCTGCCTGCCTTGAAGGGAAGACAACACCTGATGGGTGCCTGTCTGGCTGCTGAAGAAAGATGGTGGCATGACCAGCGCAGGATCAGGGCAAGGTGGGGGGAGTAGGGGTGAGCCAGGTGTGATCTTTGGGAATTCCTGTTGGGCCATCTCCTACTGTGAGCAGCTCTGTCTGTCGGCAGCAGGAGAGGTGCTGGAACTGTGCCTGTCGCTGGCAGCAGTTGGGAGACTCTGGGTGGGAGTTGTCAAATGTGTGTCACTTGAGTAATGCTGTTGTCATTCACAACCAGCTACAGAACAACAGCCACTGAGTTTGGCTCCTCTTCGCAGTGCTGGTTGGCAAGGGCCATTTCAGGGAGGATTTCAGAGGTGACTGCAGTTGCGTCTCTTCAAGAAATGATTTTGATAGAATGCCCTTTGTATTGGAGGAACATTATTTCCTGGTTCTTTACATCTCTTTCCTACTGCAGATTTGGGGTTTTTTTTGCGCATGCATGGTTATTTTTTAATTTCTGAAGAGACAATGTATTCCAGCTCGGTTTACTTACTCTTTAGGGGATATATTTTTCTATAATTTAATTTAAATGTTCTTTAGTCATAGTTATGATCTGTGTATATCTTGTGAACATGAGTAACAGTATTACTTTATGCATAATAATTTGTAAAAGGTGGGATGTACTTACCTAACTATTTTATTGTCTTAGTCCAATTCTTCTATTTTATTTAATTTATACTTTAACAAGTTGGCGGGTTTTTTTATAAGTACTCAAAGCAATTATGTGGCTGACTAAAAACTTAAATTTTGTTAGTTTAAGAGTGGATTGGATTAAAGAGTGCTACAAAGAGACCCATCATTGGAAATCTGGTGATACACTAAAGATGCACTGCCCTCCCTCTTCAAATGACTTAAAACTGATTGTTTCTGATAAACCTTTTGGCCACTTACTTTCCTTTATCTACTAATAATTTGTATTTTCTGTCTTTGCTTGTGTTTTTTCATACCAGTCTCTTCTCTATTCACACATAGCAATTTGTTTTCCCTTTCCTGTGTTTTGTTCCACCTTTTCTTTGAATTCTCTCTGAAGTGTAAGGACAAATTACAAAACGTTGTTTCTAAGCGGAAATGGACTTTACATGGTGCTATCTGCAGAACGATCACTTTTAAACTGGGACATTTCACCAACTTCTTTAATGCATCAGCTTTCAGCTGTTGAAGAAAAAGTCCTGAAACTTTAAACCATTTGTTGGTTGTTAATTTAGTACCTTATTTTGTCTTTGTGTGTGCCTTTCTATACTGCTTGAGTGGAGATACATCATTCTTATGATGGATTTCCTTACTTTTGCTTTTACTGTGTTTAACACATGGAACAAACCCTGTCTTTAGAGGGCAATAGCTGTAGTTAGTGGCGTCTTTGGCCATAAATACTATCTTTAGAGGAAAGATGGTTAACCTTCTTGTGGGATTTTTTTTTCTTTTTCGCTCTCTTGGTGGTCTGTGTTAGAGTATTTTCTGTCCTAAAAAACCTAAGAGAATTGTGACATTGCTCCCTCTGTATCATCAAAAAAGAAATGCAGAAGAGTTTAGCTCTCAATTTTTTATCTACTGATAGACATTGAGAGTATTCCAGCACCATTGTTTTAGCTGTAGTTAAGTATTTTATAAACTTTTGTTTGCCAGCTTCAAATTGATTTTTCTGTATTAAAATACAGTACATTTTCAGCTTCAGTGTTTTTTAATTTCTTAGCTCCTCTGGGTTGATAGGGGCATATGGAGAAAAATGAAGTTGTCATATGTGTTGTAGTGTCAAAAATGAAAATAGTTTCCTTAAATCTACTGTGTATTTTAGACTGGATTTGGGAAGGTGCCAGGATACTTTCATCCTCTGTTGTCTGCAGTGGAAACTGAATACTGTGCATTGAAATTGAATTATTTTGTATATTTCCTTGGAAATTACCCAAAACCATCCAGTAAGAGACGCTTGCAAAAAAAGCTTTGTTTATGTATTGTAATCTATGAGTACTCGTATAAGATTGTGGTTTAAAAGCTAATGCATGTTTTTTTCTGTTTTAACAATACTGGGTTTTGAGGCCTCATGAATACATGAGTATTCTTGTCTTTTTCTCTGTTGGTGAGATCATTGTCCTGATAGTTTTGATGCATAGCCTTAATTTGGGTGAAGAGTTCAAAATTTTGAAAGAAAAAATTCCTGCCATTTGTGCTGTGGCTCTCTTGACATCTTTTCTGGACAAGCTTTGAGCAAAAGGATAAGTAAATACAAGAGCTTCATGCTTTTTTGCAAGTTAGACAAAAGCTTGGAGCTTTGGAACAGGATGTGATTGCTGTGAACGTGCCACAGCTTGCTGTGAGCACCTGGGCCAGGGATTGATGTACCCTCCAGGCAAGGAAAACACTCAGACTTGTGGTATGATCTGGTGGGACTGGGACCTTATTGTGCTCCAGCTCTGCCGTTTGTAAATGGATGATGTTTGCCAGGGTGGTTGGGATGCTGAGAACACAAACATGAACAGGGATCAGTACAGTTTGCTGCTCTTTTCTGGTCCTTTTTCATAGGGACATAACTTCCCTCCGTCACTGTTCTTTTGGGAGGGCGGCATGCCATGTATTTGTGAGTTCAGAAAATGATTAACACCTACTTTTCTCTACGTTTTACATGTTAATCATTTTGAGTAATCCCTGAAGTGAAGTCTGCAGTGAATATTTTGAACACGGTTGAAGCACGTTTGAATGAAAATGCAGTATATCTTTTTTTTTTTGTGTCTTATAGGAAGAAAAGGCTTCTCTCCTTCATCGTACTCAGGAAGAAAGGAGAAAACGAGAGGTAAAGTAGCCTGTAAGCGTTTCCCTGCCCATTGGATTTTTGCTTGGTGTTACGTTTACAGTGCAAAGTGCTTCTGCTGCAGTGGCACTTAGTTCAGCATATTTTCTTTCAGTTTGCAAATTCTGTATAGTCTTAAAGCATGCTTTAATTGGCAAAACAATTCGAGTGCTTTAAGATGTTTCTCAGAAGTGCTTTTCATCTCAAAAGAAGATAAGCATTCACTGGGTGTGAAGGAAATTTTCCCTTTTATTTTGGTGTTTATTGGATCTAGTCTTTGTCGAGAAAAGATAGGGATTTGGCTAGTAAATTGCAAATTTTACCTTCTCCATTATCTGCTGTGGGCTAATTTCAGCAAACTTTCTTCTGCTCTTGGTTCTGCTGTAGTTTCTTGGCTGACCTTTAGTACTTCACTTCCCCAGTGTGTGCCTCAGTTCTGTGAAGGTAAAATCAGAACAGTAGTTCTTGAATGCTTTCAAAAGTGCTCCAGTGCTTTGAAATCACCTGATAATTAAGGAGCAGTGAGAAGCTGATGTGTGAGGCTTTAAGCAGTCATAATACTGGTTTGTAGTGGAAGCTTACTGCTCTGGAAAATTCAGTCTAGAATAATGCAAAGGAGGAATAGGCACTGAAATGAAGAACTCAAAACAGCTCTTTGGCCTTTAAAGGTGTGTTTGACCCATACTAGATTAAGCACAAGTTCTGCAGTGGCACTTCAGTTTCTCTGGACAGTTACTGCTTTTTTTTTCTCTCCAACATGGGTGTGTAGTTATGGACTAAATTCAAGTATGAAAGTACCAGGATTTCACCCGTTAGTTCAGAATTCCATGGTATGAATCAGCTTTATGATCAGTGAGTCTTTAGCAACATGTGTAAAAATTCTTTGTGGTCCATAAACCCATTCAGTTGCTTGGCTGTGTCCTTTGCAATAGGATGCACTCATCCCAGTGGAGGTACACATGTGCACACAGTGATTTGCTGTGGCATGGAGCACATTTTCACAAAATGAACGGCTCCTCCGGGAATAAAATCAGCTATGGCTTTTAAATCAACTATGGCCTGTAGCAGAATCTTAGCAGTGACCTCAGACTTAAAACCTTTGCAATTAGGAGTCTCTAATTGACAATTATGTGTTCTGAGATAAAACCAGTACCTAGAGAGAAGGAGAAGTTATCTGGGCTTTAGTTGAGCCTTAAGTTATGGTTATGAAGAGACACTGCCTCTCTGAAACTCTCTCCTGATTGCACTTTTACTGTCAGTACTTTGGAGAGAGAAATACCCTTTGGTCTATCAAAATTCTGATTTTGATCCATGATTTAGTGGCAGTAAGAGTCTTCAAGAATCTGCTTATTCAGATAAGTTGCTTTAAGAACCAGAGTTTTCCAAGAAAAATAAAATAGGCCTTGAATAGCAATTTTGTCTGATGTTCTCTCTGGTCTGTTCAGGTTGTGCTTTTAAGTTGGATGTGTCTTTATAGGACAATAAATTGGAAATCAAGGTTTTGGGACTTGAAAGTTTACGTGAACTTTCCAAAATTATTTTAATGAAATTTTTGAAAACATTTTGGTGTTTTGTTTTGCCTGGTGACCCTCAGAATTACAGGTTCAATGTAGTTTAAGGATTGATTAGGTTAAAATTTCTGGTTTTAAAGCAGACTTCTTGATCCTTGTATTTTTCTTTCAGCCATTGCTTTATAGCTCTAGGTTCATGAACAACTCTTCATTTCCTCTCTTTTATTCCCTAAGAAACCATATGGACGTTGTTAGAAATATAATTACAGTAGCCACTTACAATAGATATTTATTGTAATGGGATATGTGTAGGATGTTGTTGGGGAACCCTTCAAGAGCTCTTTCCGTAGCATCTCAAGCAAACTGGCTTTCAGTTCCTCTCAGCCATTGTAAAGAGGTGATTTTTGCTACTCTTTCCACCTGCTGAGGAAGATGTCATGAGGATTCACTAGATATGTCTGGTTTGGAAAAGAGACTGAGAATTTTTATTGATTTCTTTATTTTGCTCCTGGGCTGCAGTGAGCTTTAAGCATAATTTTCCTTGTGACAGAGGTACTGTCTCCAAATAACTGATTTTTTTGATTGTTTACCCCACATCTAAAATGTGCCAGCATCATAATGCTTTTATATTATTTGAATGAAAACAAATAAATGAGCTGTCAGTGTTTGCCGCTCTATGCAGAAAGAGGAATGATGTCATTGAATTTGATGAATCCTTCAAGATTTTTCAACACAGTATTAAGACTTTGTCTTAACTGTTAATGTCCTGCATTAACAATAAAGTGATGAGAAGTAATAAAATATTTATGTTGATTTCTGTGTTATTACATACTTACTGAGTATTAAAAACACTTTTGCAATATTTAGTGGTAAATTTGCATTTAAAAACATAAAAAGCATTCTCATGTATGTGTATTGGGTACAAACATTAAAATAATTTATTTTACTAATGATTACTGCTTAATTTTCCCTAAAAAGCCATATTGAATACAAATATATTTGATAAAATGGGAGAAATTAGAGTCAGTCTTACGGTGTTGATTTCAGTTTTCTTGCTTTGTTTTACAGGAAGAAAGGCGGAGGCTGAAAAATGCAATAATAATCCAGTCGTTTGTAAGAGGGTACAGAGACAGAAAACATCAAGTCAGTACCTGATTATTTAATTAGAAAGATGCTAAATAGTTTTGCTGAAAACGAGACTTTCTAGTAATAAATAATTTTATTGAAAAATCATTTTGAGTATTTAAGAAAGTGGAAGTTCTTTTTTCCTTCTTGACATTTTCATTTCAAACTCAATATTTTAGTAAACAGATGAATATTCTGCAAAGCATGGATGTGACTGGACCTGAGTAGGATCCTGCACTGTTTTTTTTAGCTGATAGATTGGATAAACAGTGGATATTAAAAAATTTACACACCAGTGGAGCTTTTAATTTTTTTACAGTATGGGTAAGGTGGTGTTTTGAGTTAAAAAGCTGTTCTAAATTGCTGTTGGGTAGATTCTTCTAAGAAAGAGTTTTGTTTAAATTTGTTAATTAGAGTAAACGAGACTAAAATGTTTGATGTGATAATGCGTGATAAGATTCATACTTTCTGAGTTACAGAATGAGTTATGGCTTCCACTACAGTATTGTGTATATTTTGATCTCTTATCAAATATGTGTTGTATCTGTTTTACTACTTTGCAACTTCGCTGAATGGGAATCTGAAATTTTGTGTCTCTGTTTTAAATTATAACCATTACTGATATAATGATGCATGTTCTATTTTTAAGTACTCTATCCAAAGAAGTGAATTTGATCGCTGTGCTAATTTGGCCCAGTCTGGAGGAACCTTTTCCACTGCTAATGGAGCGAATTTGACTCTTTTAGTTCGGCAGTTACTCTTTTTCTATAGACAGAATGAGGATTCAAAGCGTTTGGTGAGTATTGTTGCACGCTTTGATCTGTAGTACTTGCATTTTATGCACTTTTAAAGTAGTCTTTCACTTGAAAATGCACTTTCCACTGCACTCTGCTCTTTTTCATTTAGTTACAATAACTTAAAATTAGATTTTACAAGTGCATGTGCCCACACATATACATAGTATGTACAGTGAAACCCTAAAAATCCTATGTGTATTATTCACAGTAAGTTTTTAAAAATAATATACTTCTATTAGGATTTTAATTTTTAGGCAGTATTTCTACTTAGCCCCATGGTCAGTCCCAAGGTGTTTGGGTGAAATTTTTTTCCTCATTGTTCAGTAGTGCTGGCATATCAATTGCAAAGTCACTGCCAGCTTCCCAAATGTATGAGTAAGTGTGATTCATAGTGGCTGTTAATAATGGCTATTAAAGAATTATGGCTTTTTAAAAACAAAAAATTACCAGATGGTGTAACTCACTCTCAGCTTTGAAATCTTAGTACTAGTTCTTGTGGAGTTTATAATGAGTAACAACTTTTTTTTTTTTTTCAACTGAATGTGATTCAGTCTGAGTTTGTGTTTTGTAAGTCCTCGGAAGATATTTACAAGAGCATTGAAATATTACTGTCTGAGTTGCTCTAGATGACAGAACTTGTCATTATAAACTGTAAACTTGTGCATATCTTGTTGCAGGTGTGGATGTGTCAGAATTTAATTAAACAGAGTTCTCAGTTTGTTAAGCAATTGGATGGTCCAGACAGACTTACTTGCTTATTCCAAATAAAAAGACTGTTGGGGCTGTGTTGCAGGTGAGTTCATTTTTTCTATGTGCTACTGTGTTTCAAGTGTTTAAAAATTATGTTGGGCACTTGTTTGTTTCTTTTTGTACCAAGTGAAGTATTAAATGTATGTTAATTTTTTGTAGAGGATGTTTATATTAAATATGTGTTGGCCATGGTATAGGATGCCTGTTCCCATAAAGAACAATGAAATGTTCTTAAGCTCTGTGGAATTTCTATTTAAACATGTGCTTAAGGAATGCTCTCCTAGGATAGGCCTGAGTATGTTCTCAACTTGTTTTGTATAGTGATATCATTGGCATATTTGTGAAAACCAGGCTTTCTTGGGAACTGATAGTGTTTAGATGTTATTATCTGAAGTAGGCTAATATATATTCCGAGAGTAGAAGTAGACTAATGTAATATTCCAAGGATATGCTTTGGATAGATGTTTCAACACTAATATAATTTAGTATGGCTTTCCTCACACTTTTGTTTTGAATTGAAGGCGTATTAAGCATTTACATTACTGGCTTCAGCATTAAATTTATTATTTGTAGTGGGAGGATCACAGGAAGGTAAACCTGTTATCGTCACTTGAATATCTGGCAGCTGTTGTTATTCTATTATTAGAAAACAATATATTTGTTCTTATCAATAATAGGGACTAGTTACACTCTGCAGAGCTTTAAAATACTTGTTTTTGAGAAAATTGTTTCATTTAAGTCACTGAAGATTGTTCTTATAAGTGTGTGAACTGTATGTATGACAAACAGTGACACGAGATACTAAAAAATACTTGAGTAGTGGGCTTTAAAGTCCATGTGCAGTGGGACACAGCTGTGGTTCACTGCATTGGATTGTACATTTTCACTACAGTGGAAATTGTGTTTTTGTAAATGCAGCTCTTAAGATGGACCAGGAAAAAAGCACGTTGTTAAGGCAAGTCAGCCCATACACATCTCGCACTAAAAAATACTTTGAATTCTAAACAGGCTCTTAATCATCATAATTTCTGTGGTTACTGGTAGCTGTTACATAAGCAACTTGTTAAAAGGATGGGAATGGTTGTATTTTTAGTATTTCAGTCTGTAATCAAAGATGTGTTGTGTTAGTTATGCACATGATGTTCTCTAGCACCTGTTCCCAGCACATGTTGCTCTGGGGCTTTCATGGCTTCATTTGTAATATGATTAGTGGTACATATTGGTAAAACGTGCATTATTGTTTGCTTCTCTTCCAGTTTATGCAGTAGGACTCCAAATTTTCAAATCACTCAGAGCAAGAATTTAGTAGGATTTAAAGGTAGAATGTCACATTTGTAGATAGCCTAAAATCAGGAGTTATTAATATAAAGATGCCATCAAAAAGATGCAGCTGAGAGCAGCTGAAACCACTGAGAGCACCTGGAAACCAAGTAGATATTAGAAATAAGTTACTTTAAGGTGAATGTGTGGTGAAATACGAGAAATATCTTGTTAAATAATTTTAATTTCATTTATAGGCTACTGCAAAATTGCAATGATGACAGTCTGAATGTTGCACTTCCTATGAGAATGCTTGAGGTATTTTCATCTGAGAATACGTATTTGCCTGTTTTACAAGATGTCAGCTATGTGACATCATTAATTGAACAAATTTTGCACTACATGGTTCAAAAAGGTGAGTAGCAAAGAACCAGAAGTTCTAGGAAATAATGAAAAATTGAACACCTGAAGCCCATATTGTTTAATCAAATTTTTGTCTTTACCACAGACACGATGAATAAAGTGCTGCGTACATTAACCTATACATTAGGTGGATAGTGTCCTTGTAATGAGGACATGGCTTGAGAAATTACTGCTTGATTTCTTTGGAAATTCTGTCTATAAATTGAGTAGTCTACTAAGTTACTTATACAAACATGTAACACAGATTTTGAGAGTAGGTGGATATCGCCTAACAAAAGTTTATTCCAGTAACTATTTAACACTCTCACATGGACGCACACACTGTGGCAGATCTAAGCTTCAGTTGTGTAAGAGTTGGTGATTGTGTTGCAGTACTTTCTCTGTAAGTGTTAATATTCATTATTATTCTGGATTGGCATTACCTTTTCATCCTACAGCACTCAGACACCTTAACAGAGATGTTGGCCTGGCTTTTATTTCTCTCCTACCATCATCAGCAAAACTATTTGCTAAACTGCAGTCAGTGACACCTGTGCAAACATACCAAAAGTTAATGCATTGGATAGTTAGCACCAAAATGATGTTTAGTTGCAAAGAAGCTTTATCATTCTGGGAGTGTCCCAAATGAATTCTTTTGCCTTTTTGATATGGTGGCTTGAGTTTGCAAAACTTGTAGATCGTGAGTCCTTAGTAACAGGTTAGGTAGTCAAGTCCACTGAATGTACTTTAAATATTATGTAGAAATATTCCAAAACCCAAGCATTGGAAGACGCTCTTTTCTGCATTTTATATCAAAGGGGCTGAAACCAAGAGATTTATTTCTTTGATATAAAATGCAGACAGAGCGTCTTCCAATGTTTGGGTTTTGGAATATTTCTATATAATATTTAAAGTACATTCAGTGGACTTGACTATCTAATCCTGTTGCTAAGGACTGTATGTTGAAGTCACTATGAGAAAAAAAAATACTCTTATTGTAGCACATTTATTTTACTTGCTTTGGCATAACAAAAACTGTATGTTTGTCTCATTGGTTTTTATATAATAAATATGTCTTCCAAAATGCATGTATTTGTTCTTTTAGTAAAATATTCTTTCCTTACAAATGATATATGAAAGTTTGAGATTATAGAATCATAATTTTTTAATTAAAATTTAGCTTTCTGATTGCTTATAATGACAACAAAAAGAAGTGGTTTTGTGCAACTGCAAATGTTCTGTCTCCTAATAATTTCTGATGCTTAACTGGTAAAGAATCTGTTATCAGTTTTCATTAGTGTATGTTTTTGGATATAATTTCCCTTTGATGTGTGTCTGGTCAGCATTGCTAAGTCATTTCTTTATGGAGACTTCCACTGTGACAAGTTAGGTGGTCCCTGAGAAGGGTTCTTAGACTGGACTCTAAATGATGTGGCACTATTAATGCATTTACAGTGTTCCTGTAATTGTGGAACTTGTGTCTTAGTTTGGGAGTTCATTGAGCATGAAGGAAGTTGGTTTAAGAAGAAGGAAATCACGTGGTTCCATTTGTACTTCAGTGAGAGAAAAATAAATTACTCTCTATCCATGTCTTTGTGGCATGGGTGATAATGCATTTTATTACTGTCTGAGAGAGATCTGTTCTGGAAATAGTGATTGTATTCTTCAGCCTGCTAAGGCCAAGTGGTCAAAGAATGGGATATTCTGCCAGCAGGCCTCTTGCCTGTATGATGCAGTCATGTTTTGGAGTAGAGTGGAAAATTGTTCATTTCTGAAAGAGTGGAAGGAGAACATGACTAGAGTCACTTAAAGGAGAAGAGAACATCTTTTTCATAAATCATTATTTAAAAAATCAAATTACTCACTTCCTGAGCAAGAGTTGATTGATCTTTGAAAATCAAACTGACTCTGAATATGGTTATCTATGAATGATTTTATAATGTGATGTTTCCAAAGAGATTGCTGATATAGCCTGTTAATTATGTGAACGTGACTTGGACTGTCGTAAAATGTCTTCCTAAGTCAAGTTTCGTGTAATGAATTATAATTTTCAACTTAATTTGTATTGTTTTATATGGAAAAGAAGAAAAACAATGCTGAATTTAGAAGTGATTTTTTTTACTTGCAGGCTACTACAAGTCGCTTTATTTGTTAATTAACAATAAGCTTCCCTCGAGTATTGAGTATTCTGATGTTTCTCGTGTCCCTATTGCAAAAATACTTCTGGAGAATGTTCTGAAGCCATTGCACTTTACATATAGCTCCTGCCCAGAAGGCGCAAGGTAAATAAAGATCATATTAAACATTTGTATACTCATTTGCTATAGTCAGAGGTGCAGTTTGTTGTTGTCTAGTTGTTGTCTGGCTGTTCTTTCAGTGCAGTTTGTTGATTTATTTGTACAGAAATGATTTTTGGTAGCAGTGCACATCACTGAAACAATGTAGTTTCAGGTGTGTTTAAGAAAAAGGCAATAAAATGCTGAATGCTGCAATAAACAGCACAGAGAATAGCAGGTATCACAGTACATAGGAATGAGGGTGTGGAAAATTTAGATGAGAGCAGAGATGCAGCTAAGGGTAGATGAAAAGAATTTTAGAGTTCAAAAGAACTTTGTGACAGATGGGCTGAAGTTTATGGAGAGAAATTACTAAGGCAGCTTACAAGCAGAAAGAGTCAGGTATGTAGACAGAGGGAACATAAATTCAGGTTGAATCATTTGCAGTAGTGTTTTTTGTTACAATAGGATTTTGTGGAAAAGGTTTTTTTTAAGATGTGTATTTTTCTTCAATATTATAAATATTTTATTTAACTTCAGAATAGTTTTCTTCCAGTTCATGAAAAATTTAAAGGATTAAATTGCTTGTAAGATCATCAGGAAGAGGATTTAGTGTAAGAAGTTAATTTTTGAGGAATCTGAGAAATTTGATATACTAGGATGGAATTAATGGAGCACATCTTTGCAGTCCTCTTGATGAATGTGTTCATACTTGCAAAATGATCTATTTTTCCATCAGCATAATTGTGGGAAATTTTGCCTATATTTTCTCTAGCAACAATTTTTCTTCCTTTCAGGCAGCAGATTTTTGCAGCCTTCACAGAGGAGTTTCTGGCAGCACCTTTTACAGATCAGATATTCCATTTCATCATTCCAGCGCTTGCTGATGTGCAGACCATTTTCCCTTATGAACTCTTTCTGAATGCACTATTATTAGCAGAAAGTGGATGTTCAAGAAGAAGTGATCAAGCCCCATGGCTTTTTTACTTTGTGTTAACAGTTGGAGAAACATATTTGGGTGAGTAAGCTGAGTGGACAATTCATTGTTTTATTCATGTTGGAATTAGTATGTTACATATTTCCTCAGTATGGCTCATTGCCAAGTAAAATGGACAATTTGTGGATGCAAGTGTTGGAGAGATCTGTTCTGTTACCTATTCTTATCCCTTTCATTTTAAAAGTGCACTAATTTGATAAGATTTAGCATAACTTGTTTTGGTCAGGTATTTCTGGGAAAATATTTTTTATAGCTCACTGTGATCCCACTGATGATCTTTTGTTTCAATGTATTGTGCTCTAGGATCCCTTTCGGAGGAAGGACTTCTTGTGTATTTGAGGGTACTCCAAACTTTTCTCTCTCAGCTGCCTGTATCTGCTGCTGGTACAAATTGTCAAGATGCAAACAGTGATTCCGAAGACGAGGATGAAGAGATCAGTAAGATGACAACTACACCGGTAAGCAGTGCAGAATTCCCATGAATGGATTTGTGCTACAGCAGCAGCAAAGATAGGCAAAACCATGATCACTCCAAGTCCAGTATTTTTCTATAGGTGAAGAAGGGAGCCTGTTCGCTTCTAAAAAATTGATGACTGTTCACTGCAAGCAAATGGAACTGTTTACATTAAAGCAAACTCCTTACTATAATAATAGATCCTAAACTACAGATGGCATGTCTGCGAAAAGAGAGCTTTTATTTAAAAAAAGGCTTAAAATTGCCTTTTAACATTTGTATTTTACAGATTTTCTTACTCTTTGTATTCTGTAGGTCCATGATGATGCTGAGATATCATGAAATACACTGATATTCCAACTTAGTGTTTTCATTTTTTTTTCTCATGGAAATAA
The DNA here is from genome assembly GCA_013398615.1 of Brachypodius melanocephalos. Taxonomy (NCBI): domain Eukaryota; kingdom Metazoa; phylum Chordata; class Aves; order Passeriformes; family Pycnonotidae; genus Brachypodius; species Brachypodius melanocephalos. The sequence goes on from VZSR01001283.1 coordinate 3,884,222, forward strand.
CTACAAGTTCAACTACAGTCTTTATCCTGTAGAATAGGTCTGTATATACCCACTAACTCAAAAGCCCTCAAAGGGAAACAGCTGCTTTCTGTAATAATACATACAGACACTGTTATAAATAGAACTTCTTCAGTATAGTTTAAACTTAGAATAAATCTGTGCTGACTTTAACCTCCTGTTCCTCATATCATGGCTTTGACTAACCAAAGTTGGACAGATTTAGACTCAGAAGTCTCTTACTGGCCTTTATGTATTCTTTCAGAAGACACAGCCATTCAAAGGACTTAGTGTGCATGCTTTCCTTCTAGAATGTGAGAAATTTAAAGTTTATTAAGAAAAAAAAAACTTAGGAAGAGCCATGCTGCCAGGGAGTACTTGCAGCATTTTACTTCAAGTGTTTTTAGATGCTGTGTGTTACTGTCACACCAAAATCTTTATCAGCCTAGTGTGACTAAAATACTTAATTTGCCAGGCACACACACTGTGTGCAGTGTAAATATTGGCAGGTTCTTCTGGCTTAGAGATTGGCGATGCTTAAGAGGTGGTTAGGTAAAACAAAGCAGTAATTTCTGTTCACAGATAATTTACACTAGTTCATAAATTAGAAAAAAAAATCTGCTCTGAGGAGGCTTTGTATGAATAATACTATTTATTGCAATATGGGTTTTTTGTGTGTTTCTGCTGTGATTTTTTTTTTGTACTTATTTTATATTTTCATTCATGCCTGTCTTACAAAAAAAAACCCAGAATGTGAGTGGATGAGGAACCCCTCTTTCTTAAAAATTGATAACCAATTAGCTTGTGTCCTTCAGTGAGCCTGATAGCTTTGCTCAGTTGGAGTCAAGATAGGAAATTAGAAAAGGTTGAGGTGGACTCAGTTGCATGCCAAGAGAAAGCATTCCTCTTCACACGCTGCTGGTACTACCCAGATATTTACTGACCACCCTGAACTTTGGTGTCATTTGTTAACCGAAAAACTGTGAATGTGAAAATACTCCTTGTAAAGGAATTTAGAGTCAATGTACATTTCTGGGTTTCATGTCCAATTGTGACTGATGTCAGTGGAGAAGAGATGATTATTCATGTGTTTCATGCCAGTAAATGATTTTGCCTAATTGTGTGCAAGCGTTGCAGAGCATATTTAGAGTAAAGGCATTATTTCTGCTGGCCTCAGTGAAGGAAGATACCAAGGCACAACACTTACCTGCCTGGGGCTTTAAGTTGGCTCTTGGATCTGATACTTTGAAGACTTGGATATACATATGTGCTTCAGTTTTATTTATTGTACAAGAAAACATCATTCTAGTTAAATTTGGAAATATTTTTTAATAGAAAAGGGGATATCATTAAAAAGAATTAAAAGTAAACTTTCCTTTGATGTGTTTGTAGGCTGATGGGAGAATATCAGTCCAGTACATAACTGAGGAGTGCTTGAAGAAACTGGACACAAAGCAGCAGACAAACACTCTACTGAACATGGTTTGGAGAGATTCTGCCAGTGAAGAGGTCTTCACCCTGATGGCATCAATCTGCCACACACTAATGGTACAACACCGAATGATGGTGCCAAAAGTCAGGCAAGTAGAAATAATAGTCATCTTGAGCTATAGGACATCTAAAATTAGTTTTCTTAGATAGACTTGTTTTAAATTCCTTGTGGAGGTTTTGTTTTCTGTGTTTTCTTTTACAACCAGCTGAAATAAATTAGAAGTTCAGAATTTAAACAGTAATTCCAGGCAAACCAAAGAGTGGATTCTTTGTTTCTTATTTTTCTTTCTGTTCACTATGCCCTCTCAAGATTCTTGGAAGCATTTTATCTGTTCCCTAGCTCAGAGGCAGTGTTGAGTGTTGTTCTAGTAGAAATTGGACTACCTTGTTTTTAAAACATTCAATGCTATGAACTCCCCAGTCTCTCTGGCTAGGTGAGAACTGAAACCAACTTGTTCACACCTTTCTTTAGTATACGCCAGAATCTCTTCCTACAAATTAAAATAATTCCTGACTATTGAAAATCGCTATTGTTTGGGGAGCGTTTGGCTCCTGAGATGAAAATAAAGGACATATTCATTTGTGCAGTATTCTTTTACAAAGATTGCAACCATAGATGTTAGAACAATGGAAGAAGATTTTTGACCTTTTTATTATCAGACTGAGACCCATGAGTATTAACACTGTTCTGGTGCAAGTAGTTTTGAGTAGCTATATAGCTGTTGGTAGTAAAGTAAGTATTTAGGGAATGTTGTAAACATAATTCAAACTGCATTGTAAACAGTGATACAGAAAACTAATTAGGTGCTGTCTTAGCCCAATGGTGTTTATAGCTGCTAGAGGAAGTAAGATGTCAGTGAAACTGTGATTGCTCGATTAGGGTAATTAGTTCTTTGTAGACTAATTGCATTAGAGCAGGATGTGAGACCTGAAGATCATAGCAGCCGTTGAATTAGTGCGCCAGCTTTATTGTTGCAAGTAGTACATTGCCTTGGATAGTAATTACTGAGCTTAAATGCATCACTGCTTTGACTGGAGGCTTGCTGGTGATCTGTGTGGAAAAGGGTGCTTAATGAATAAAGAAGTCACCAAACTTAATTGTGTGACTATGGCATCTATTTCCTCTGAGCAGCTCTATTGGGTCTTTGCAATTATTTGTGATAACAAGCTATTTACACACTGGATAAATTCAGGAGTTGTGAAAGTTCTACTCAGCATCTTCTAGTTGAAAATAATTGACCAATTATAACTTTTGAACAACTGAATTTTAGAAATATGTAGCAGATACTAAGATTTCTGTCAGTGATACCAATGCAATTACTTTCATGGTTAAAATGAACTTAATTTGCACAAATATTTGGTAAATTAAAGTAGGCATTTAATTACTAGTTCTGACTTAGAAGTCAGCTGTAAGTGCTGGGTTTGCCAGGGATCATAATTTCAGCTGGTGTCAATCTTTTGTCCTATTGTCAGTGCATTTTAGACCTGGCCTAAGTTACCAAGCAGCTATTCTAAATATGATTTTTGAGTGTTTTTTGAAGGACAGATGATGCTTATTTATGGAATTTAAAAAGATAATTAAAAGACTTTTGTCATTAAATTTCACTTTTTTTTATTTGTCTGGTGATTCTTTTTTTTTTAGTGCCCAAATAATTTTATCAAATTTAGTGATAGTCTTTTGAAGATGCTACACGTGCTTTGAAACTTTTAAATTACTTGATATCCCAGAGTGAAGCATAGCTACTTAATAAAACCATGTAGAAATAGTTAAGCAAAGATAATTTATCTCAAATTATTTGTAATATATTCTAAGAGCTTAAGAGTGCTCTTTTATTTAGTGTTTGAAATCATACTAGGTCAAATGGTTTAAAATAGAATGAGTTGTTAAAAAGACTTAGTTTATTTAACAGCATATACATCTGTAATATAAAATATAATGATAAGAACACAGAAGCTTCAAATCTGAAAAATGGGATGATAAATAGAGTATTAATTGAAAATAATTTTTCAATAACAAAAAAATTGGGCTAAGATCAACACAGGCTTTAGAAGGGAGCAAATGACAAATATCTCAGTGTTGTTTTAATACTTTTGAGGTTTTTTTCCTTCTTGGACAAAGATGAGTGTTTCAGAATATAGATTTGTGTCACTTTGTTAAAGCCGAATGTTTCCTTTTTCTTAAGGCTTCTCAGTACTTTTATAATTTGCCTGATGATAGTAATATTGTGTGGTCTTAGGAACATTGGTGTTGATGAATCAACTCACTATTTTCCTTGGTTTTACAACAGAGACTGATACCAAAGTAAGATACGCACAAGTGATGTAATGTAGTTTTTAAAGGAGCAAGCCTGTAAAGTTATTTTCTGATGCTCTAGACATGGTGGTGGGATCCAGAGGTGAATAACTAAAAAAACACACTGCTTTGGGTTAGTTATTAGGAATTTTGATGAACTCTGACTAATTCTGGAAATACGCAATCAAGCCAAATTAAAGAAGGAAGTCACAATACAAGAAAAACCTGACTGTAGCCTGTGTTCAGTAATCTGGATTAGAGATGTAAAATAAAATCCTGGTTATAAAGGAGCCATTGGGAGTTTTGCTTGTTTTCAAAAAGGATGGGGCTTTAATCTTTTCACTATGAAATTGATGCATATTATTGAACACAGTTATTCTAAAAAAAGAGAAAACTTGTGTCTCGGACTGTAGTTCTCGTAGAGAGACTTGCAAGACTTTTTTCATCAAATCTGTACTTGAAATAAATAGTAAGTTCTATTTCTGTAAAATATTTTGGGGTGTAATTTAATACCTTAGGCTTCATCTTTATTATAGCTGAGTATTAAATAGTGGTGGAAGCTGTGCTGGTGCTGGGACGTCAGTCGCTGTCAGCCATCTGATCAGTGCCCCGAGTTCGCTTGCCTTGGGTTGTTAACAGCTCCACAGTCACTGTTCATCACTGTGCTTAATTACTGTCACACTGCTCATCTTAGCCTGTGGTTCAGAATTGTTTGGCAAATGCCCCTCTGGTGTGATCTGAGCAGCCTGTCTTCATATGTGTGCTGACATACCCAGGCTTTACATGGGGCTGTTGGGGTCATTCTCTAGGCGGCGTTCTGACCTTGCTGTGTTTTTCTTAAAGCCAAAATCATTGTATATGCAGTTTTAACCCTCTTTTTTTAAGCTTTGCTTTACGTTCTTGGTCCAGTACAAACCGCTGTAGAAGCATAAAGCAGCCTAAAGTGCAGGACAGTTCGTTTAGCAGTGGCTGTGCTGCTGTCTCATACCTGTGACGCCTCACAGTTGTGCAGTGACAGAATCCGCTGCCCTGGCAGCAGTGACCTGTCACAGGCTGTGTGAGCTCCTCTCATTCTGCTGTATTCTCTTCATTAACTTAAATGGTCTCAGTGGGAAACTGGGCCCAATTTATGACCTAGACTGAAAATCTTGCCTTTAACTAATTAACTTGTAGTGGTGCCTCAGCTAAATTAAGCTTAATGGGTCATTTAATCTGTCCCATTGCACAGGAGGAATTTGACACTTTTTTTTAAACCAGAGGTGCCCAAAATGCTATTCTGACAAGTAGACATAAATCATGTGGCCTTTGTGGACAATTAGGTACCTAGAGAGAGAAACAAGGTTCTAAATAAATGATCGTTATGTACTTACTTTTGGGAAGAGATAATTTAATTTGGTAGGATTAAAATTGATACTTAACAGGAATCACCAAAGTGAATTTAACTCTATCACAGCCTGAGGATGAGGCATTATGTGTTTTTCCACTTGAAAGAAGTTTATTCTAGCACATATATTTTTTTTAATATATATATATATATATATATGTCCTAGCACATACATATATATTTAGCACAAAAATATTTCTTTCTTCCAAATGACCATGCTAAATCTTATTATTGGACTTTACAGAAAATCTATTAATGAATACATTACAGAAAACATGTATAATGATCTCATAATAAAGAAGTTGGTGGCATTCAGTGAGATTTTCAAGAAAATGCAAAACTTCCAGATAGGAGGAATTTAAACTTTAGCTGCTTGGGTTGTTTTTAGAATAGTGCAAATATTGAAAATGAAACCTTCGAGTTAGATCTTATAAGTTTACATAAAAATTAAAATGTCTGTAATCTTTTTCATTTCTAGTTCTTTTGTGTGGATTTTTTTTTTCTTTAAAGGAAAAAGTGGTCAAGACTATATGGACACTCAAATTTTATATTAGCTGATCTGTAAACTTTATGGATTCATAAGGCTTTTTCTTCAGGATGTATAATCCATCCCTGTACTCTTCCACAGTTTTATCAGGAATTCTTGCACTGTGTCATTTTAATGTAGCTCTGCCTGGAAAGGCTGTTTTTAAGCAGATGAACATACTTTCTCTGAGAAGGAAAAAGACCAAATAAGGTAGATTTTGACTTATTTTAATTCTCAAAGTTTTTATTTTTTACTTAATTTGGGGTTTTTTTGGTGGTTCAGAGTATTTTTTTTGTCAATGTGAAACCAAAAGTTTTGAAACTTTATTACAGCCAATTTTGTGTAAATACACCTTTTCAAAGCCATCTTTGCATTTTGTGTGGGTTTTTTTATTATTATTTTTTGGTTACAATTGTCATTTTCAACTTTGAAAGCTAATTTCTGTGCTTGGAGTGGGAACGTAGCTGGTTGTTTCTGCTGTCTTTACTTTTGCAATGAATTAAATTTCAGGTGAATCTAGAGATGCAAATCTCTTTTAGCACACGACCCAATTCACCATTCTAGGTTCAGTTTGCAGTTCTGTGTTTGTTTTCTGGTCACAGTACAGAAACTTTAGAATGGAACCATTAGAACTGATGAATTAATTTGTTTCATATTTACAGTTATTTCATATTAACGAAACAGGCTTTTGGTACCATCTTCTTCCAAATGTGCATTTTTGTACTTAACCAGATTTTCAGGAAAGGGAAATGTGAAAGTTGAATGCGTTCAGCATTTCTGGAACTGAGCCATGAAACAGAGCAGTTGCTACAATTGACTGCCTGAATCACGGATATGGAATAAAAATGGCTAAAATTTAGGCAAAGGTTATTATTATAAGCTCTTAAGGTTTGTCCTTTTTTCCCCTTCATTACTGCTGAGTATTACTAATATGAAAAAATGAATTAGATTATGATAGGTTCATCGTCCATAGTATTTGTTCATTTCTGCTCAAACTGTTACATAATTTCCAGGGATGATAGTGAAATTACCAAGTTTTTACTTGGAAGCTGCATGAGACCTGAAGGCAAGATGCCAAATTGCTTTTCAATTTAAATACCAGGCCGAAAACTGAAGGTCACTGAGGAAATTTCTCATTTCAGAAACTGAGACATCTGAGCTATCATTCAGATATTTAAACATTAAAATACAAATCCTTATTCTAAATTAGCTAGGTATAAGGCTGCCCTTACATGTTAATGCATAATTTTCACCAAATGTCAAAATAATGTGACTTTAGAAGGGAATAGAATTCTCATGTATCAAATTCAGGTTGAATTTTTTCAAAGAAACCCATAGTTAAAGCAGAACTTCATGTAGCAGCAAAGCTTATCTTAAACTGGCATTAGCTGCACTTGCTTCAAATTGGACTTGGACTTGGTAATGTCCCCAGTGTGCAATTTCTTTGAGATAAGTGAAGCACACAGCTCTTTTTAAAGGTACTGATCTGTGCATTTAAAATTTAAAGAGGTACACTGCAAACTCAAGGTTGCTTGTTTCATTTGCCATATTTCTGCATGGCCCTACTCTATTTCCAAAACTCCCTGTACCTGTGAAATCCTTGGTGCTTAGTGAGGAGTTCTGCCTGCCTCATGCTGCTTTATCCTGGCACAGATCCTTGTCTGTGCAGCTGGATCTGGGAGATGCAGGTGAACTGGGAGCCTGAGGAAGGCACCAGCTGTGGGGTCAGAATTCAGGCTGTGCTTGTGTGAGGACAGCAGGAGGAGCAGCCAGTGAGCCAGGACCCAGGGACATCTGGCACTGTGCACTGGTTTGTGGGAGGATGCGCAGGTGTTCTTGTGTGGGAGTTAAACCATTCTCCAATGTTTTTGATATTTCATTTTTATTGATTTTTTTAATTGATGTTTTACTTTTTTTCCTTAATGAAATGTGTGCTTCTTACCCTTTCACCATCTGCCATATTTTAATTTCCATGTGGTCCACAATAAATACTTTGTTTTCTGGCAGCAAGTAGTCTCCCCTCCCTGCTCCCATTTCCCATATCTCTTGTATGCCTGGTCACAGAGAATTTTGATGTTATGGAACTATTGGCCACTGAGAGATGTCAGTCTCAGGGGTTTTTTTTACTTACTTCCTAATCGGAATTAGAAGACCTAGGAAAGTCTAGAAGCATCTAGAAAAATTAACTGTTAACAGAAATTAACAGAATACTGTTCTTTGATACCTGAAAAATGACTGCTTAAACCAGTGAAATCCAGTTTGGTTCCTAGAAGACATTGTTTAAATCACTTTGTCTCGTACATTGTTTCCTGGAAGGGGAAGAAAATACACTAGGGGTGACTTTTTAGTTTCAGGAAGCTTTTTATTTCTCATTTCTATAAAACATTTTTGATACTGTAATCATGTCTGAAGTAATGTGGTTAAAGTCAGTCCTGTGTATAACTGACTGGTGAAATTACACATTTACTTTTAAAAATTAATAAGACATTCTCATACAAGAAACAATTTTCAGTCTACAGATGGGTTAGTGTACATGCAGCAGTCCTGACATTGTTCCATTGATGTTCTATTTCTCTGCCAAGCTGAGTATACCAGTAAAATTGCTATAGTTCTGTCATAAATGAAGGTATTTTAATCGACCTTTTGAAAACAATTGCTGTGTTTATTACTGTCAGAAGAACCACAGACGTGACGTTAACTAGTTTGGTGTAATTTTCTATATTATAATTTTTAAAGTCACAGATGATTAAGTGAGTGTTACATTGTTTTTATTAATACATGTGGAATTCTGCAAAAGACTGGAAATGTGGCTTTATATTGTATAGTTTGTTACTGATTTAATTAAAACTTATTTTTGGTAAAAGGTTTTATATGGATGGTTTTCAGCTTTTGGGGCTTTCACCAGATTTGATCAGAATGAGACCCTTTGTCTTGAAAATGTCAATTTAAATTGTTAATTTTTGAGAAATGCTTTACAGAATAGTTCTTAGAGAAACATTGTGTTTTGTGAATACAGGATTTTGGAAGACAAAATTTATTTGAACTTCTTCTTGCAGGCTTCTTTATAGTTTAGCCTTTAATGCCAGATTCCTGAGGCATCTTTGGTATTTGATATCTTCAATGACTACACGAATGATTACAGGGTATGTATTGTACCATTTCTGGAACTGATTCTTTGTTAAAATAGGTCATATCTAGTGAAAAGGGAATGGGACAGTTACAGGTATGTTACATACCTCCTGTGATTTCATAAAACTGAGCAAAATCTTGGAAATCAGACAGAATAAAGAAAATACTTACTTAAAATGAGTTGAACATTTTGTAGTTCTTGGAGTGCTTACAAGCATCAATGTAACAAACACTGAAGCTCCAGGTCGTTATTCCAAGTGTGTGAGTTTTATCTCATGATCTGACTAGTCCAGAAATAGATGGTGGCAGAACCACTTTCCTGGGAGCTGAGGCACTGGACCTACAGATGTGTTCAGCGCTGATGTGCAGAGAATTACTCTTTTCGTTCATGTCTCCAAGGTATCTGCAGTCTGTTAATGCCCAAGTTTGTCATGGAGACACTGAGCTACCAGAGACAAGAACTTGTGAAGAGTAACCTTCCAAGTAATTTGCCAAGAATTGGAAGTAATGGTTGTTTAACTGAAAAAAAAGGTTGTTATATTGCTTTTGGAGCTACCACCGTATTCTTTTACTAGAATGCTGAAGGTAGTACTTTCTTAGAGTATTATATTAACCCTCTCTTTTAAACTGCATTTTGTATTTTAAGGTCTATGGTGCCACTCCTTCAAGTGATTTCGAGAGGCTCTCCAATGTCTTTAGAGGACTCTAGCCGAATTATCCCTCTCTTCTACCTTTTCAGTTCTTTGTTTAGTCACTCACTTATTTCTATTCATGATAATGAATTCTTTGGTGACCCAATAGAAGGTGAGTTTTGAACATACTAAATAGCAGTGTTCAGTAAAATGTTTAGTAAAATGTTTTTGTGTCAGGCTGGAGAGCTCCCTGGGCAATGATTTGCTGACATCTGGGGGAAAGGATCTTCTGGGCTGGCTTGCTGATGGTCCCCTGAGCACTCAGCTGTCAGCTGGCTCTTTTATGGTGATTGCGCTTAGAAAAAAGAGAGAAAAATTAATGGTCTGCACCTTGGGAACCCAAGCTTTACACAGGATCCGATATGGAAGTTCTTAATCATGATAATTTTTAATGAGTTAGTGAAGAGAGTGAACTTTTCTGGGCTGAACCTGTAGTTTAATGTATAAATGTAACATAGCAGGAATCACAAAAGAGATCAAGGGAATATTGTAATTAAAATTATTGTGACTGCACACAATCCTAAGATTTGATCTCCTTTCTAAATGTTTACTCATTCTCTTTTTGGGTAATGTTTCTTTTCTCTACCTTTAGATTATGTGTGTGGATATTAATGTTGAATTAAATAAGTGGGGCTTTAAAAAGTCATTTAAGGAAACTTAAGCTTGTGTTTCATGTAGTTGTAGGTCAAAGACAATCATCAATGATGCCTTTTACACTAGAAGAGCTTGTCATACTCTCCCGCTGCCTTCGAGATGCATGTCTAGGAATCATAAAGTTGGCTTACCCAGAAACAAAACCAGAGGTTCGTGAGGAATATATTGCAGCCTTTAGAAGTGTTGGAGTAACAAAAAACACAGAAATGCAGCAATGTATACAGACAGAACAGAAAAGATGGATTCAGTTATTCAAGGTAAATTTTGTCAGTTTTCAAAACATAGCTGAATAAAATTTTCATGATTCTGCTGAAGATATGAAATTAAGGGTTTTTTTCTCTAATGTTACTGCTTTTGCAACAAGGAATATGGATTTGGGAAGATTGCTGTTTGGCATGTGTGCTAAATTTAAAGTAACTAAATTCTGATAAATGTAGCATTTTTTTTTCCTTCTGTCAATTCTTATTTTCTTGCTTGTCTTGTTTATAAAACAATTACTGTGTAAAATATGGGGTCCATCTAGGACTGCCATTCAGCAAGGTGCTTAAGCATGTTGTCATAACTTAGTATAGGTGTGAAATTCTAACAAAATCTAATGATTACTCAGGTGCTTCTGTATCAGAGACTTCACTACATTGGTATCATGCTGTATTGGTTTTGTTGTTATTCTCCTAAAACCTGTTGGTATTCTGCATTTTGGGTTTGCTGGAATACTAAAGGAAAGGGGAATCTGGCTTAGCAGATGTCAATTTAATATATGTTCTTTCTGAATATCTACCAGTGTTTTTCTGCTGGTTTTATCTGTGGCATCCTATCTAAGGCATGGGTTAAGAGAAGCTGAAAACGTTGGCAGAAAAAAAACTGCCTGATATAACTGTTGCTGAAAAAGAGGAGTGCTTGACATCATGAAAATTCTGCAGCAAACACATCTAGTCAGCTAAAATTGCTCATTAAAGAAGTGGGAGCAGAAGAAATGCATTTTCCAAATTGAATGCTAGATTTACAGTCTGTTTAATACTGGCGACCTCTCGCACACTAATGTTCAGTTCGAGTCATCAGCTGTCCCTTCAGGTCTTTTATCACTGCTTTTGTCAAGCTATCTATTTAATTGAAAGAAGTTAATTGAATGAAAATGATCAACTAAGCTTGTATTAATATTGCTAATGGAACTTTCTTCTTGGCCATGTTTGGAGAAAGATGTCATGCTAGACTTTAGGAAAGGCCCATTAAGGCTTGCACTTAACCTGATGGGCTAATTAAGGAATGCTTATTCATTCTACAAGTCTAAGGTAGCCTCTATCCACCCTATTCTGCCTGATTTTACAACACATTTCACTTATGAGCATAAGCATTAATAGCAGTGAGAGTAACTGATAATGTTTTGATTGCATTGAATATAGTCCTAATGCGCCACTGAATCTGTAATTTGCACAGATTGATCTAACATATGTTTGCACAATGTAATTTGCATACTTGTCTTTATATTGTCAATAAACTTTTGATTTTGAGGTCTCAAATGAAACCCCCAATAAGTCTTTTTTTCTGAGAAAGATGTCAGTTTAGGGGTATTTTTATGCATGCAGTTCATATCATGCTTCCTTCTTTTCATTTGCTTTAGTTTGTTATGCTTAAATAATCTTTGTGTAAGTTGGTGGGTTTTAGGTGAATTTGATCATATTTTGCTGTCATTTAGAAAGTTGTAAAATCCTGGATTACTTTGTCCCACTTTGGCAGTCAGAAATTGAACTTATAGTGGAACTGTCAAAACTGGGTGTACTCTTACTGTGTTCAGGAGACAGCGTTGTCATCCATCAGCTGAATTGGAAATATAAGTCTTGAGAGTATCTGGAAGGCTCCAGTTCTACCCAAATTAAGATAATAGCAAAGCTCCCCTTGTTTACTTATTCAGAAGCATGTTTGTTGTTACAGATAAAAATTGAATGTGGCTAAAGTTAATGTCATCAGGAAGACTCCTGTGAGAGCACTGAGTCTTTTCTGAGGACAGCTTCAAAATTGTTTCCTGCCAGTAAGCAGGCAGCAGTACCTTCTTCCAAATCATTAAAACAAAGCTAAAGTAGTTAATTATAAATTCAAGCAGAAAATGCTTTTTCTTTCTTTTGCGCTATGTCAAATATATCTTTTGAATATATGGGATTTATCTTTGCTAAAGTTTTGCAAGTTGATGGCCAAAAAAGGGCACATTCCTTCCTTATCATCTATGCTTTTAATTTCTCTTTTTCCCTTTTTCTTTTAACTCCTCACTTCTTTTACTTATTTTCCGTGTCTCTGGTGTCTAGTGAAATACATATGTGTATATATGAAGTGAATGAAATATATATATACATGCATGTATACATGCAAATATAGGCTTTATTTCTGCAAGGTAATGGTAGATCTGGAAGCAATGAGGCTGCTGACAATGATGTGCATATTTGCTAATAGACTGGAAGTCTTTGGTAAGATTTCCATGTGCAAATGTTTTCCTTCAACAGAATCCACCATTTGTGGCTTGCTAGAATGATGAGTAGTGTAGTCAACTGTTACAGATTCCACAGAAAATCTTAAGTTATGAGTACATCAAAATGAATTTTGTTAAAATAATTATTTCACTATCTTGAGTTATTCCTGTGAAATCAAATTTCTGATTTTGCTGAATTTTAGTTTTAAAGGCTGCTTGCACTGGACACTTTACTGGAAAGAAATCCCCATTTTTTTATTGTAGTACATCTTCCCTTTCAATGGAATATATATTTACGAAAATTTTTATAAAGGAATACTGAATTGGGGTGGCAGCTGGGTTAGTGTTCTCAATATGCATGCATTCTGCAGGAGAAACTCCAACTTTACCAAATCTGATTCAACTTCCTTTAAGGCTTCTTTAGCTGCTCATAAAATACTGTATTTACATGGTCTTCATGTGGATAGTCTTTTTTGATTTTATTTTCCTTTTTAAAAACTTTTGCCTCACTTACAGTGGTAATGGCACCAGACAGCTTCAGTGACTCGTGTAACCTGCACTGAATTTTAGAAAGGAAAGGTGACAAAAATTCCCATGTAATCAGACAGTTCTCTTAATAGCATTCTTTGTTCTGTCTTGAATAAAGACATTACCTTAAAACGGGATGTTAAAAGCTCTTTTGTGTAGCATCTTGACACAGAATCCTTTAGAAGGCCCATTAAACTTTGTTACTCTTGACACCTGTCTATTAAGACTGTCTTTTAGCAAGATCATTTCAGAAAAGCTCTGTGTACATTTTTTTCTTACTCATTTTTCAAGTGCTGTACTTTAAAGTTGCCAAACAGATGGCTGTTCATTGTAGCAGTGATAATGTCTTTTTAGCCTAGTAATTTACTATTCTATTGATCCCACCTAATTATGTTTTATGTAGTGGTGGGCGAACTTGATTCAGCTTTGGACAGAAGGCATGCAACTGAGTATGCCAGTTCTGCTTGAGGTGGAAAACTTGTTAGGTTGATTTCTCTACTTACTTTTTTTTTTTTTTTTCCCTGGATTGGAGGAAACTGCCAGGAAAACCACTAAAATTGCAAAGATACCCTAGTGACCATGATAACAATTTTTCTCAACTTCTCAATTTTGCTAGGAAGATAAAAGAACATTATAGACATACATAATATACATTGTGTGTATACTTAGTTAAGTGTTATTTTCTTTAAATAAGTAGTTTATTATTGATAATGATTTGTTTGGGCTTCCCTGAACTGGCATGCACTTTAGGTATGCAGTACTGCTAAATCCTTTGTAGTCCTGGTTCCTAGGTTTTGGAATGAGACTTTAATAAACCAGGTTTTTTTGATGTCTTGCAAGTGAACCATGATTACCTAATTTTATTCTTAGGTATTTAAGTCTAACAGCAAGTTTTTGTGAGTTAAAAATAGGCGGCAATTTTAAATGTTACTGATTTAAAAAAAAAAAAAAAGCTTTTGCTTTGTGAATTATGTAATTTCATTCACAGTGCTGAATGTATACTGAATGTATGTGTTTCTGACACCTAGGTCATCACAAACTTAGTAAAAATGTTGAAATCTAGGGATACAAGGAGAAATTTCTGTCCACCAAATCACTGGCTCTCAGAACAAGAAAACATTAAAGCAGATAAGGTAAGAGGCATATCCTTTTCCACAAAGCCTTACAGGTGCCAAATTTTCACTGGTGAAGTGTTTGATTCCTGACAATTTTAGTGATGTTGATGTTGCACAGATTGTATTGTTTAAAACCTGATGTTGCCTTTCTCTGATGTAAGAGTCTTGCATATGTTAAGAAAATTGTATGTTAAAGCACCTTTCCAATCCATAAAGGGGAACTCCTGCACTACAGTGCAAGAGTGTAAATCATTGGCATTTATAGCAGAGGAGACTTGGAAATCTGGTAACATTTAGTTACATCTTCTCATAGTGAAAATGCTAAACGAAAGAATTGCTCTATAGTGGGGAAATTCTCTTCCAAAAAAAAAAAAATAAAAAAAAAAAAATTCAGCAGTATTTTCTGTACTTACCTCACCTAGAAATGACTTTTTTTTTTTTTCCTGAGAGCTTTTGAAAAGAATGACATTGGTCTCAAAAAAAGTGCGTATGTGTGTGCAAAAGAAAAAGCTAATACCTGCTGTGGACTAGATTCCTTTGAATCATGACACAGGCTCAGTACAAAATAAACAGAATATTTACATCTCAAAATTCAAAGTCAGCTTCTCTAGTGTCCTAAATACCAGAACTGAATGTAGCATTGTGTAATATTTTTAAATAAATGGGATTTATATTGTATTGTTGTTAATGGTACAACTCTCCTGTAAGGCACAAGTGTAAGGAGGGATCAGCAGAAATGAAGATGTTAAGGTGTTCAGTCACACTCCTACATGTGACAACTCTATGTATTTAGTGTGCAGTAGTAAATTGTAATGTATAATTAGGTCCTGTTTAACTGTGAAATCCTGTTAATTTGTGAGGTCACGCAGCTGTATGTGCCATCAGCCAGACACGTCTGGAGGGTCAGGAGGATGGGGAGAATAGGACCTCTGCAATCTACTTTGGATGGTAAGACACTGTCTATGCAATTTCAGCTTTGCTAAGTCAAAATAAGAGTTTGCCTTATGCAAAGAAATCTGTCTTTCCTAGAACTCAGTTGAGTATTTTGTAGTAAAATCTTGGTAGCCAAAAGCAGGACAGTCTTTCATAATTTTGGCTAAGATATTTTAAAAAATAATTGTGTACTTGTATGCATGTGTGTGTATCTTTAGAACATTTAATGTTATTTAATTTAATAATTTCTTTGCCCAAGCTTCTGCTGACATTGGTGAGGGGAAATGATGTGTTTTTAAAGTAATGTATTAATATGTATAAAAGGCCAGTTGCATAGAATAGAAAGTTACTACAGTTGCAGAAGATGTAAAGCACTGAGATTTTGCTTTTACTGTATACTATAAAGAAACATTTTCATTATGTATTAAACTGTAACAAACAGGCTTTGCATGGTAAATACTAATTCCTATTTATAAATATTGTCTCTAATTAGATAAGACAGAAACTTAAATCTCTGAATTACTCAAAATATCAGGATTTTATGGAACTTGCAGAGAAGGATTTGAGAATGGCACAAACTTAGCAATCAGGGTAAATTTACACTAGATTAGTTGTGCCAATATACTTTCTTATGTAGACAGTCTGTTTCTTCCAGCTTTTCATACCTTTTCAGCTTCACTATTCTAGAATTTTATCTCTGTGTGATCAGGTAAAATAACCATTAAATCACTGGCACTTGTGCAGAATTAATAATGAATTAAAAATGCAGCCTTTAAGTGGCAAAATGATTCATCTGCAGGAGTCCTTCCTCTGTTTCAAGATAATTCAAGCAGATTGCATTTAGGTTAGCCAGATACAGTAGATCATGGAGAGACTGTACACTTTGAATGCTGCTGTAGGGTTGTACAGAATTAAGAGCTTTGCCCAGGGTTGAAGCCTAAAGACTTCTAGTGATAATTTTTATTTGAGTAGCTATGATGGTAAAAGTTTATTTTGATTACCTTATTAGTGTAGTTGCCAGATAATAACTAGTTGGCTCAGTTTAAGTATGACTGAGAATTTTTAATTAGATATTTTTTTCAGTTTAATTTCTTTCTCTGGAAGTCACCACTTCTCCACATCAGCAATCCTCGTTTCTTTCACTGACCTACATGACTTTCCAGAGCTGTTTATCCTGACTGGATGTTCTCCACTGTCAAACCTATTCCACGTTTATCACTTCCACGTTCTCCTGGTCTCCTTGCCCTCATATCTGCAGTACCTTGAGCTCTCTGCTGGGTCTTCCTTCCCCAGATGCCCCCAGTTCTCTCCATTTCCTGCCTCCCCTGGTGTGGGCAGTTGGGTGATAGGGAGTGCCTGTGCTGTGCTGGTGTGAGCAGCTGTGTGCCCTCCTTTTCCTGGCTGGCTTCAGGTGAGCTGGCACAGTGAGCTCTGCTCTCCTGGCTGAGCCTATTTTCAGGTCGCTAAAAGAATTTCTCCTCTCTGGCCCATTGAAAATTTTCACAGTACTTGGTATTTTTGAATCTCCTATTCTCTGTCGAAGTTGAAGTTCAGCTGATGAGCTCAAGAGGTGTGTTGGAGGCAGGATGGTGAGGAAGGATGACAGTGTGTTCGTGTAAACCTTGCTTTCATATGAAATCAGGCTAAAATGCAAGTGCAGTCAACATGAATGTGTGAAAACAAGCAGGTAACCTTGTGCATGTGACTTGTTTAATCCCTCTTGACTCCATATGGGTTAAAGCCAATTAACATGAAAGTACTGCTGAATCACATATGGTCATGTTTATTTGTGCTTTTTCATTTACTTAAATGGCTGACTTGTGAGTTCTAAATGCCCTCTCTATTGATGACTCCATCCCATATTTCTCTTTAAAGAAAGAAGCTGTGATGGAGAAATGCAGATAAAATTGACTAATTGACTGAAATAATTGAACTGTCGAAGTCATGTAGTAGTTTACCTTTGCTGTACATGCACTTTTCATTTAAAATGCTTTTAACTGTTAGCTTAATAGGCTTCATACATTGACTTTAATTAAAAATGTTTACTAAGTAAACTAAAGGTAATCACAAATAAGCATTTTATCAGAAATTTCAAAGGCTTGCGATGTTTAAACCTGCTCCCAATGAATATATATCAAGATTAGTGATGTTTAGGGTCATATCCTATTAAATTGATGCTTAAAATATCCCTACTTAAAGTGCTTTGAGGATTTAAAAAACAGAAAAGAACATTGAAGTGTTCATTCCAGAAGACTGTAGAAGATGCTTGTCACCATGAGTAGAAGCCAAAGAAAAAACTTGAAACTGTAATCAAAAACTTCCAGACAGGGTAGTGACATGAAACATTTACTTATTTTGTAATACACTCTATGAATAGTCCAGACTCTGGAGTCTTTTTTTGGAGAGCTGGTTATTAAACATGAAAATTAACCAACCAAGGGACTGTGGGTGTTGTTACCTCTGTAGACTGAAATCAGGAGGACGTTTGTCCGAAGTGGCTCGTCAGTGAGCAATACTGCCTGCACTTAATTTACAGTCAGATATGTGCTCACTGGCTGAGTTTCCTCCCATGAAGTTGGAGCAGGATTGTCATTTCTACTGTGCATCATCAGAAGTTGAGTTGTTCCCTAAAAATACACTCTCTGAGTTCAAAGGAGCTGCACAGTAGTTTGGGAACTGTGTGAATGAGCCTCTCTGCTGTGGCTTCTTGGATTCTTCTCCATTACTTTTGTCTTAACTACATTATGCAAGTTCTTGATGTTTTCACTGTTTCTGCAGTGACTGGGATTTAATGTGGTCACTGTGACTTTGCTGCTAGGAGAGAAAACTCATTGAAGTAAATGTTATCTTTCTGTTGGTTTCCTTAGATTTGGTTTAGTTCTTAAGGTTTTTACCTAAAATGACTTGATTCAAAGTAGTGATGTAGTTGAAAGCACAATAACTGTAACAATTTTGAGAATGAGAGTAGGAATATTGTGTATTCCTGCAATGAAAATTCTAAATCATCACAGTTACTAATTGTATTCTATCATGCATTTCTTCCTAATTCTATGTTTTTCCAAATGTCTGTAAGAAGATTTTTTTTTTCTGAATAAAATAGAGGTACGGAAATACGTATTTTTATATGCATTTTGTTTTTGTGTGTTTTCACTACTTATATTTCAGTTTGCCTGTAGCAACTAAAGTTTAAAGAAAGGTAAGGCTTTGAGTGAATATGTAGTAAAGAAACTATTTTAATGTATGTATTTTAATACAAAGTAGATTGAGTCAATTGATACAAAAGAAATTGTTTAAAAAAAATGTTCTTTCCAAAACTTTTAAAATTATTATTTCTATTTTAAGTGGGTTTGGAACCAGCACCTCTTTCTGTATCTGAAGAACGACAACTTGCAATTCTGACAGAGCTACCTTTTGTAGTTCCTTTTGAAGAAAGAGTAAAGGTACCTGATTTCTAATTTAATATGCAATTGGGTTTTTTAGCTTTTTGTTTTGAGTAAATGTAAAATGAGCACATAGAGAAGTAGAAACTGGATTGATTCCCTACAGAAGGATATGGGAGTCTGCACTGTTTTTCTTCAGTACTCATGCAGCAACTGAACATTTGAAGTTAATGACTTCTTTCTTACTTTCCAGCTTACATTTCCCTTAATAGTATTAGCGTTAAAATTAGAAACAATTATTCCGAGACAGATGAGAGCAGTTTGCAGTCCCGGCTCAGAGATGGCTCTACATGACTGCACCCTCTTGTGGCACAGCACCGGTTGTGTGTCTGTCCCAGAGTGCAGGGTCACAGCTGGAGTCTTGGGAGCACTGGGTGGGTTGGCTCCAAATGAGATGATGGATCTCCATTTTGGGAAATTAACGCCTAGAGATTAAGTTCCTGCATTCGTAGCTGAGTAGCTGAGCTTTATAATAGAGTGTATAGCTTAAAATGTGCAAGATTCTTGTACTTGATTGATTGGATTTGCTTTTGAATGTCTTTGAGATTTTATAGATCTAATTGTTAGTTCTATTAGCTATTTCAGTTTGCATCATAAATATTCTTAAAGCTTTTTTTTTCCGTTAAGCGCATTTGTTTTTTAAACTGGTTTAGTTTTCAACAGTATCAATTATTTAAAAACTGGTCCCTAAATTGTCTTGGAAATGTTACATTTCAAGACGCTGTCAAGGGAATGAAGAGTAATTCCATAAGGAAGGTCAGTCTTTATTTGTCAAAACAGACAGAGGCAGCTTGATAGAAAGTGTGTGGTTTTTAATCAAGCTCTTCTGAAACAGTTGTTCCTGCAAAACATTTTATTAGTGTATGGCAATCCCACACTAGGATTACAGGGAAATGAGAGGAACTGACCTCAAGCAGGGATCTCTATGTCGTGACTTAGTGACTGCCTTCCAATCTTTGGACTTCTTAAAGCTATGTTGAGATGCATACATATGATGTTTTTGGAATTTATAAAGCCTTTTCCCATACGATTGGAATTCATAATACCTTGGGTGCTTTTATCACAAAAACAGAAGTAACAATGGCATGGAGAGCTTGGAGATAAGGATGAAGCTACAACTGAACTTTTATAGTTCAGAGGGGAGATCCTGTTGCACTGTGTTTGAGTACAAGTGTGTAAGGTCCTTTTTGTATAGTCGTGGGAGTCAGCATTCCTTTGGAGTCTCCCACTGCCTTTACAGAGCAAGTTGCAATAAGGGAAGAAAATGCCATGATCATAATAAGTTGGTTTTTTTCCTTTTGGTCAGTTGCTGTCTGTTGCTCTGTAATTTAATATGGTAAGCTCAGTGCTGCTTGTGTATGTGGGTTGTTTCATATGCCCTTTCATTTTCTTACTTCCTCATGCCACTTTTACCTTGACTTACCAGATAACAGGTACTCTTACAAGCAATTGCAGAGTCCAGTTTCATGGTAGGCTCTTCAGCTTTCCGGCCCCAGGGAGTGTTTTCCCTTTCAGCCTTAAGGCACATTGGGGTGCACCTTTCAGTCTGTGGGAGGTAATGAATCCAGTTTGTAGCAAGTGCCTTTGTTCTCACCTCCTTAGGCCATATTTTGGTCAGCTTGCCTATGGCGATGCTACTTCCCATAGTGCGTGCTTCAGTCAGCATTGCTTGTTTCTCTGTGTTTGTTTGAAGTCATTGCAAATGCTTCGCTTGTGCGTTAGAGTTCTCATTTTCAGGACTAACATGTCCATGAACACTGGGTTATGTAGGGAGTCAGAGTCAGTAACAAAAAGTTTTGCTATGAGATGTAATACCCAGATGACGTTTTCCATCCTGAATTGGGCAACAATAATTAGTGAACTGTAGCTAGTCCTGCTTCAGGAAGGAAAGTGTTAGTGAGCATATTCTCATGCTCTGTACATAGAAAAGGTGCCTGTGGCACATGTCTTGATGTTACAAAACTGTAGACAAATTTAGGCCAGAAGGGGCTTCTGGAGGCACCCTAGTCCACATCCTCACACAAAATTAACTTCAGACTTGGATCAGCATGCACAAGGACTTGCCACATAAGTTTTGACTATCTCCAGAAATGGAGATTTCACAAAATCTCATGTAACCTTTTCCAATACCTAATCACTCCTATTATGAACTTCTTTCTATATGTCCATTCCTTGTTTCTCTTTCTGCAGCTTAGGACTATTTTGTCTTTGTTTTCCTGCTGTGTACCTTAGGAAAGATTCCTGCTTTGTCTGTACTGTAATCTTCCTGGTTGGAAAACATCTTCTCCACTACCAACAGCTGCCCATAAAAACAGTAGATTTGAGACCTTACTCTACCTTTGTTTGCTGTGGTCAGATTTCCTCTTTCATGGTAAATTTGCTGTTTTAAAAAATCCCTGCAGACTCTTACTTAATCTTCTTCATTAAAAAATGATCTGACATATTATTGGGAGATGATATCCCTTGGAAAACGTACTAGACTATTTATTGAATATGGGAATGATGTCAAGAGAGAATATAGTAGACATACACTCCCTGGATAGAGGGAATATTGTTTAGGCAACCCCCTCCCATGCTACATCTTGTAATTGAAGCACAGTTAGCTACAGTTACTCTTTAGGGGAACAGGTTCCTGTTGTGAAGACTTGAAAATGGAAAATGTGGCATTCAATTGGTACTTCACCTGGCATAATTGTTTTGAATTTTTATAATGCTCTAGTTCTTTTTTAATATGGCAGTAATATCCCTGATTTTAGTCTGAATTATTTGTTCACTGCTTATACAAGGAGAACTGATACCTATTTTCTTATTACTGAGAATGCTCCTGACCGTTGCAAACAGCAACAAAAAAATATTTACCAGTGTTGAGAATAACCTCTGTGTGTGTAAAATACTCATGGGACTTTTTCCTTTGTTTTTGAATACGTTGCCATTCAGAACTCTGAAAGTTAAGGAGAGGAAACTGGAAGCACTGGTGCAATGTCTGTAGATGTGCCTCTTCATGTAGAAAGAGCCGAGGATG
Source organism: Brachypodius melanocephalos (assembly GCA_013398615.1). NCBI lineage: Eukaryota > Metazoa > Chordata > Aves > Passeriformes > Pycnonotidae > Brachypodius > Brachypodius melanocephalos. Next base: position 3,905,884 of record VZSR01001283.1, read on the forward strand.
GGATCTTAGCACAGAAAAGTTCTTTGCATTTCTGTCACCTTGCTGCCCTTCCATGGGTCATGGCTCTGTATTAAGTTTCTGCAGCTCAATGAGAGAGAAGACAAATCACTTGAAAATGAGTGCCAGAGACAGGTCAAAGAACAGTAACAGTAGTGAATAACCATCTTTCAGGGAATATTTAGATATACACCTTGACATGATTGCTCTTTTCACTCATTTTAACAGATTTTTCAAAGACTGATCTATGCTGATAAACAAGAAGTTCAAGGAGATGGGCCATTTTTGGATGGAATTAATGTCACTATCAGAAGAAATTATATTTATGAAGATGCTTATGATAAACTTTCTCCTGAGAATGGTAGGTTTATAGTTATCAGCTTATTATAATACTATTGTTCTTACCATGTAGTTCCATATTTGCTTATTTGACTATGCTGTAGGTGTATCAGCTCTGAGATGTGAAGGTTCTTAGAAGTTAAATTTCCTTGTTTTTACAGCAGTGTTTCTCACCCATATTCTTTCTGATTATTGCAGTCTAAATAACCTCTTTACAACCTGTTTTTATGGTGCTTTTCTTCCCATTTGTTCTTCCAAATAATTGTAATTTGTTGATTTTTCTGTGTAGTTCATTAGATATTATCTTCTTTGGTAATCTTTGCCAGCAAATACATATGGACTGAACAGGATTTGCTAGATACAATGTGTCTGATAATAGGGCAGGGCTCTTTTTAATAATGGGATGTAGTACTATAAATTTTACTACATTGAATTAAATCACATTTGTGTGAATCTTGCACTCACAATATTTCATATAAATACAGTTATTCCTGGGTCTCTTTTAAATATTTTGTGGGATTTTTTTTCTTCCCCTACTTATGGTCTTATTCACTTGTCTTTTTTGATGACTCTTAAAACAAGACCTTTTCTACAAAGTGAGCATTTCACAAACAGAATGTTCCAAAATTCAAGCCAGTAGTAAGAGTTTTGGTACTATTTACTAGGTCAAATTTTATTCTAGTATATATAGTTTGTGTGTGTAGTTACATGTGTTTTTATCCATACAAAACTGAAGCAGACAGTTGCATCTGAGTTTCTCTCTCCTTTCTCTGCAGAACCTGACCTAAAAAAGCGCATTCGAGTTCACTTGCTTAATGCACACGGTCTTGATGAAGCTGGTATTGATGGTGGTGGAATTTTCAGAGAATTTCTGAATGAACTCCTCAAATCAGGATTTAACCCTAACCAGGGTTTTTTTAAGACCACCAATGAGGGACTACTTTACCCTAACCCTGCTGCACAGATGCTCGTTGGAGACTCATATGCCCGACATTACTACTTCCTTGGGAGGATGCTTGGAAAGGTAAAACCAGTTCTGTACTACAAAGCTATGGCGGTACTGAAATTATTCGGTAATGTTGTCTTCTAATTAGGAGGAATGGATGGGAAAAACAAAAGATTTTCCCAAACTTGAGAGACAGCAACTTTCCGATGAACGTTACTACTACTAAATTTTGGGTTAATTTTAATGAATTGTGTACTTGGGAAGTGCAGGAAGTTTGCGTTATCCTCACTGCCAGTTGAGCAAAGTTTGCATATGTTTGCTTTTGTGTATATCCTTGTGCTTAAGGCTAAGTTGATTGAAGTCACCAGCTCTACTCTGCATTGGTGATTTTCAACCTGGAGCTTTTAGGAATATGACTGAAGTTACATTTCCATCATTTGGAATATATTAAATGAATGTTTTAAACTAGTTGTATGAGGTATACAGTTCTTGATAGCATTTAAGATTTGCCATCAGCCTTTACCATACTTGAGAGCCACATGCAAATTACTTTTCACATATTCTTTTTAGGGTTTTGTACATTTTGGATATTTCTTAAGTTTTAGTGCTTGATAATTCAGTGATGTAAATGTTCAAAGGCTAGTAGATGCTTGTGGAGCTAAATGAAAAATGAAGGGGGAGGAACAAAGAGAAAAACCATTACAAACATTAATTACATTCAATTTTCTTTTATGGTCAGGTTTAATACTGAGACTATTTCATTCTAAGCACTTGAAATAATTTTTATAAAGCTAATAATTGTGAAACAAAATTTGGAATACAAATTCCATTTCATTAAAAAAAATATTAACTGCTACTTACCTGTCTAATACTGAGGGTATTTAAGATGTAAAAGTCTCATTTAACTGCCTGTAATATTTTGGAGGCTAAAATCTTACTGCTGCCTTGCAGTGAGATTTGACGTGCAGCTGGATTCTTTGTAGTGTAGCTGGAAATGGTTTCAAGGGATGTTGTTGGCAAATTGTGAATTGTTGAAACAGGGCTGTGCTTGGGAGTTGCCAGTTGACTGATTTAGATAAAACTGCCTCTTTGTAAGCAAATTGCCTGCTAATGCATCCTAGCTACTGCCATATCCAAAACTTCTTAGAGAATGGAAATTACAAATTGGCCATTTCAATAAATAATCTTTGAGTGATGTTCCCACTCCTGTTGGGAGATAGATTCAGTACCAATACAATAGTTGATAATTGTATCTGATACTACGTATCCAAGCTTCATTTTCTTTCTGCATGTATAGACTTGTGGAGTGGGAAAGCAAATACTTGTGGTATTGTTAAGGAAGTTACTTTACCACAAAAATGTTTTGTGTATATCTAGGAAGGAGGCAGGGATCAACTGTCAGGGGAAGTTTGAAACATTATTTTGAAAAAAAAAAAAAAAGATTGTAATTTTGAGTCTTCAGTTTCCTCTGTCAAAACAACACATTGCCTTCTATAATTGAATTTCAAATATTAGCATAGAGACAGAAGTTGCAAAATGTGTTTTATCTCACAGAGTGCTACAAGCAGAGGGTTTTTTGTCTTTTTGAAATCAGAGAATCTATTATTTAACATTTTGAAAGCATAAATTGTATTTGCAGTGTGTTTAGATAAGGTAAGAATTGACAGTGCTACTTAATAATTACCCTTGCCCAGGTGCACAGACACCTTTTTAGTAGTGTATTTAGAGACCTGATGAATTAAACAGAAAGATAAGGCACGACCATACTATTCAAAACCTGCCAGTATTGTGATCTTGGTTAGGTTATTGAATACCCACTCATCCGTTTTCAAAAATGTGTCCATTTCATGCTTTGCACAGGGTTATTTGAGAGCAATAGTGAATTATTAAAAGCCCCTTTGCAAACAAAATAGATATAATGCAAAGGAAGCAATCAGGCATCCACAGCAATTTCTTATTTGCGGAAACCAGTATGTAAAGAGTGCTGCCACCAAAAATTCTCACGTAAGAAGTTTCAATGTTATCAGAAAACAAATACATTAAAATACAATAATTTATAGACATTCTCTGTCTCTTGGTAACCACTTCATACTAATATCCAAGTGCGTTTAATTTTCAGCACCATAAAGTTACACTTCATTCAGTTTTTCTTCTCATCAGGAAGTTTCTAACAGTTTAGCATCTTCTTTGTTAATAGGTCAGTTCAGGAGCAGAAACATCAGAAAATTTAAAACGTATCTTGAAAAATGGTACATCTGAAAACGTAGATAATTTTAATCCTAAATAAATTACTGACTTTTGGGTGTATTATTCTAGTTAATGAAGAAACTAAAATCTTTGTACAAAATGCATAGCTTTTTCATGCTGCTTTTGCAGTCACTGGATGAGCAAAAGGTCTTGTAGAAATAATACTGAGTGATCATGTAATTGCATATGTTGTCTGAATTCATCCTTAAAAATAACCCAAAAACCAGAAATGAGTTTGCTTAAACAGCAGCTACTCAAACACTTCCAAAGTTTACATTTCTCAACTGTCAGTGACTTTACTCTGAAATGTAAATATTACCTTAGCACTGGTGCCTTTTAATCATTTTCCTTTCTCTTCCTTAGAAGTTAATGCTCAGCCAGCCGTGCACACCTTTGGTAAGAGTTTCCTGCTGCTAGAGGGGTTAGAAACTCTCTGTGTTGCCTACTGGAAGCGCAGCTGGGACTCTATTGAGTCCCAGGCTTTGCTTGAGAGCCAAGGCTATCCTGGGCTGTCAGGAATGTTCAGGCAGAGGAGTTCTAACCCCAGATCCTCTTTGTTGTCCTCCCTGGAAAGTAAAGCCTTCTTGTCCCAAGTGGTGTCCCAGAAAGATGGATGGTCCACATGCTGTGATGCTTTTGTTCTCTTAGTAGTTTTGGGCTGTGGGCAGGCTCCTGGTTTGGTTCCACTTCCTTTCCACATGCAGTAGTTGTTGTTTTGGCTGCACTAAATATCTCTCCATGTACAGACTCTGCTGTATAGTGGAATTGGCTCAGGAGAACATAAAAGTTGTTTTCTTGACTGGCTGCCAAGAAGCACCAAAGTAAGGAAACTTGGAAGCACCACCTGAGAATATTAAATGAGGATTTACTCCGTGCTGATATTTGAGTGGTCTGCTACAAACCTGAAAAGAGGGAAACACTGGTTAACTATTCCAGCAGAAATAGTGGTGGAGACTTAAATCTGAACTTCACCATGCTCTGACCTAAACTCAGTCTAGTATACAACATATTTCTCCATTTCCAGTTTACATTTGCATTTATTCAGTGATGTTACTGTGACAGATGTTTTTCCTGTGGAAAATGACATTATTTGCATTTGGAATTCTTTGACATCAAGCTGCTAGTTCTTAGGATAATTTACTTAAATTTCATGAAGTACCAGCCTGATTTAAGAATATGGCAGGAAATCCATAAATAGATAAGTATGAAAATTTTTATGGTTTCCTCTTCTTCCCTTTTGACATAAACCTGCTAGTTCTTGCATTTATTTTGTTTTGCAGTGACTGTCTTTGCATGTTAAACAGAGTGACTCTGACAGTAGAGATTTTTGTATAATACACTCAGTGTCTTTGAATTGACTGAATTCTACCACCTGTTATTCCAGAATATTAAATAGCACTTGTGAGTCACACATTCATGTTGCTGAAGAATGTCTTAATTTTGAAATAGAAAACTAAGTCCCCTTTTCTAAGCAATAGAACCTGCAGTCCTTGGAAGGCACTATGGTTTTCTGAAAAGATTGAGATTTTTTTTGCCAAAACCCAACTTCTGTCTTAAATGATTGGAAAAGCAGCATGGAGAACAAAATGGTATTTTTGAATTGTTTTGAATTGAGTCCTTCCTTTGGGGAACCAAGTAAAGAAGTTTTATAGAAGAAGCAGCAAGGATTGAGAAAAACTAATGCATTCATTTTTAAATTTTAGCATTATTTTGATGGTGGATAGCATCTAGGTTTAGTTTTTGATCATTAATATTTAATGGTATATGGGAGATCAGTAATTTGCATGGACTTGTGGATATTATATTGATGAAAGTCAAAGTTGTTTATTTTCCTACGAGTTTTTGTAGTTTACTGATTTAGAATCTAACGGACTGTTCTTTGCACATATCTAAAGTGAAGTGGGCTTTTTTTTTTATTATAAACCCCAACACATATCTAAGTGTTATTAAATATATATAATTTAAGAAAAGAGTTATAAAATAAGTCCTTGGGTAAAATGAAGCTTTAGAAGAGTAATAGTAGATCAAATACAGGTTTTATTACACTACAAGTAAATGTGGGACCTAATTATTGATTAGATTATTTTTCTGTATATTAGAGAGTGTGCCTTATGGTTACTGTTTGTAACTTTGAATACTGTGCCTGTCTGGAAGGTACAATTCTAAGATGAGCAGTACCTGTAGAATCTGTTCTGCAGAAAAACGGAAGTAATTCTTAATCATTCTCAGGCCTTATCTAAGAAGTATTGAATCAGAGGAGTCTTTTCACGTCAAGATCTGCATCAGATGCTAAACTCTTAAAAGATAAATAAGCTGCACATATGGAATTAAAACATCCAAGGAAATGTTTCTACTAACATATTTGAGTGCTGTTTGTGGACAGAAAACAAAGCAAGAAAACTTTACAATGAGAACTGAGATTTACATACTTGATTATTTGGTAGGATGGTGTGTCAAACATTGCACTGCCACTCTGATTGTTGGAGGGTGGGGGTTTTTTCCTTCTGATTTTTAGGCTGCCCTTTCCCTTTTCTTATTGTTCACTTAATTAGACCCACTTTGGCTTGTTTTAAGTCAGTACACCCTTAATTGGTTTGTGCTGCAGCCACAACTGATGCTACTAGTACCTGGAATGGTAGGTATGGGGTTGGTGATACTGCTGCAAAGAGAAGGTAATTGGTATAAACTCTTTGTTTTATGTTACCTCACACATGATTTTGTAGATTCAGCATTTTGCTTAAACAGCAAGTTAACTGATGATCATTTTTCACAGAAATTACTGAATCTGATCTGGAATCAAAACAGGAATTTACCATGGAAAGTGGTACGGTCCTTTAATGATAAACTTCCACTGTGGAAACACAATCTTGAGAGAGCAGAATTGATACCTTATGGAAGTTGTTTCATGATTTATGAATGCAGATGTAAACTAATCTGAATCTATTTTCTGACACAGTTCTTCAGCCTGACAATTCCTTTGTGTACTGGTGCATTTAACAAAACCAATTATCTTTTGATTACAAATAGCTGTGTTAGTAGTAACCTTGTAAATATATGTCTAGCGCTAAAAGACTACTGAAATGTGGTATTTTAACTCTAAATCTTTAGGGAGGAAAAGTGTTTATTGATGGATTGTGATATTTATTGGGTCATAATGTATTTAAATTTTCTTTAATGCATATGTTAGTGATTGTTTACCGTGACAAAGTGCATAGAGGTCTCTGCAAGGAGTTCTGCATGGAAAGAATTACCTCATGTCAGTGGTCACTCCTCAATTAAAAGTTCCATTAGCAGATGATTCCTGCTTCTGGTTTGTGTACTGATTGCATTTTATTGCCTCTAAATCAGGTTCCTAGACAGGGAATAAATAAACAGAGTGTGTGGTAATGGTATCCTGATCTTTTTTCACAGTTGGGAACACCTACATCCATTTCAATCAATTAGGTTTGGAATATTTACTGAAATTCTTAAATTGGTTTGAACTTTAAAAATTACTAGTTCCACTGCTATTAAAATACAGATTTATGTTAGAAGCATATCCAGAGGTTAGTTATATAATAGTAAGTGTTTCAGTATGTCAGAAGATTAAACTTAAATAAGGAGGAGTAGTTTTTCTTTTATCTTCAAGTTCTTCCTAAATTATGTTTAAATTTGAAACAAGAAAAATCTATTAAGCCTTTACTGGAACTTCAGTAGTGAATGATAACTATCAGTTATCCAGTGCATCCACAGGTATCTATAGTGCTTTACTCTCTCATCTCTCAAAACCCCCCAAATGACATTGATAGCAATTTATATCATATTTATGGCAGAAGTTACAGAGATAACTGTTCCTATTAAATGAGAAAGCAAGTATCAAGCTGATGAAATGGTAGTTTTCAGCGCGTGCTGGCATTTCTGAAGCACTCTGTTTTGGTCATAAACATTAATGTAATTAAAGACATCCTAAATTCCTACAGTAAAAATACCAGCATGACTTCCCATTTTTAAATTAAAAATTAACTCAAGGTCATTACAGTTGATACGATCCAGTGAAGTCTTTGGGAATGGATCCTTACATTTTCCTGGTCTTGTGTTCGTGAGCTGGGAGTTTGCTCTGTGCTGCCACACCCCTGCCATCCATTTCAGGGATTTGCACTGACTGCGGCACCTGTGACAGACACCTCCTTCACACCTGAGTCTTGCCACCCCAAGTCTCTGAAACTTCTATAAACTTGTCCTTACTGACCTTCAAATTCCCACTGAGTGGGAAATCTGAAGTAAAACCAATTTACAAAAAGCTTTTTCTAAAAGGAAAATAAAAATAATTTTAAAATCTGATGATATTCACACTGCTGCAAGGGCTATTAAAGCTCGCAGAAGCCTAATTACAGGCATCAAGCTGTGGAATTTTGGACTCCTGTTCTTTAAAAGACGGAACAAAGGCGAGCTATGAATTTTCCCAGTAATACAGGGAAGACAATGCACCAGATTTTCCATTACTGTGGTGATATGAATCCATGTAGACATCTGCCACTATTCAGAGGCTTGGAAACAGTGACTTGGAGCTCCCAGGTAACAGGACACATTGCTTTGAGACACACACCTGAGGGAATTAATTTTATTTTATTGTATTGGCTTTAGAAACATTATCATTTGGGGTTTGCTCACTTTAAAGCACATTATTAAGCATATCTTTAAGAATTTATGTAATCTAGAGATTACTGAATGTTAGCTCTAAAAATGCTTCAAAAATATGAGTACATGTTAATTTTAATTTAACTTAAATTTTTAGTTTAATCTTTTTCATTAGGGTTGAAAAGTCTCTGCTGCCCCCAAAGGCTTTGTGAGTGTGATATTTCTAGGATATAAATAATAAGGTAGAAGGAAGTTCTAATGGTTTTGCTATTTTTCGATCATTTTTATTAATGAATCTGTACAGCTTTGAAGATCTATTGCACTCTGTAAGTGCTAAGTATTATTTAATAGTAACTGTTTAAAATTACTGAAATAGAAAGGGTTATGGTCTTGGGGGCTGATTATGGAAATAACTGAATTTAAGTCCAGTAATTTACTGCTTTATCCTAAAAGCCATGCATCTTTCTAGGGATATGCCTTTAGCATTGTTTATGCTTTAAAATACAGTTTTGGATTGTGAGGGATTAATGGAAAGTAGAAGCAGTGACTGATTATTTTTCTTGAAAGCGATTTTAGTTGAAGTAATACATGAGACAATTAGTTGTAGACCTGAAAGTGTAAGTAAAGGCACTAAAGCTGCCTTACAGGGAGGGAGGTTTAATTAGTTCATCTATGAATTTGTTACGCAGTTTGAACCTTACTTAGCACATTGTAGTGCTCATGTAACCTCTACTGTGTATAGTTAATATGGCTGAAATGACTTTAATAGCTTTCATTTTGTCCAAATTTAAAACATGTTGTGAAATCTTTTTTTTCTGAAGAGCAGTTTCCTAAATCTTGGGGTCATACCTGAACAATACCTTGTGTGATGTACACAGTACTTAATGGTGATAGTTGCCATCTGTAGTCCCTGTCAGGCATTATTCTTATTTTGTTGAGAGAAGAAAAGTCCTCCTTCTCCAGAGAACCGTCATCCTTCTCTTTTTGCCACTATGTACAGCTGTCCTTCAGCCCAGATCCTTCTTCCATGATATGTTACAGATACTAATTGCATGCCTGTATTTTGAAGGGTGCTTGCATTGAAGAACTGTTTCTTGTTCCTCCACATCACAGACGTGTGAGTGCATTCAGTATATTCGTGTCTGAACATCATATTTTTCATCACTTCAAATGCCCACATTGTGATCTAGGTCACTGAACTGAGTAAAGGCCAATCCCTGTAGCAATCAATTACTGTGGAACTATACTGTAATCGCAGGTAGCTGAGATTATTTAAAAGAGGAACAACCGGCTTCAGACTGCATGTGAAGTGAGAACTTATTAACCACAGTAGGCTTTCTTTGGTGGTTTTTAATATTACCGTATGTTCTGCAGGCATTCACACAAAGGGGGAGACAGGTGGGTGAAGTTCCTTTTACTAAATACTGCTTTTTCCATAGTAGAACAATTGCTCATGGCCTTTTAACCAGAAAAAACTCTTCTTTTAACCATGTCTTCAGAAAATAGAAAAGGCTTGACATAATTAGGAGAACACTGGGTTGGGGGTACTAAAAATAATTTGTTACTTGAAATACAATTTTTTTCGTTTAGTAATTTCAGAAGCTTTTAAGTTACTTTTTTTGATCTCTGCTGAGGTCAATTTTAATTAAAGAGCATCTCTAATCTACATGAGTTTGATAGCGTGCTGGGAAATCCAGGTTGGCCTTTTCAGCAGACATTACCTTTTAGCTGCTTGGGAATGTGTCACTCTGTGAGCATTACAGTGCTTGTGGGATTGCCCTTGATGGGAACATCACTGTCTCTGCTTCAGACCAGCTTCTTGCCCCAAGCTTGTACCTGCAAATTGCTGTTCTGTCCAGCTGGAGTGTTGCTATCCCAGCCTTCCAAGGAGGCAGAGCTGTATGGGGTCGATTGAGGTTGTTTGTGTTGACCTCCATGTCTGAAGGTTAGAAACTGGAAGTCTGATGCTGTATGTGACCACAGATCACTCCTTTCATGATTTCCCATCTGGACTCTTTGCCTTCTGTAGCCTGCTGCAGTTTGTGGGCTGCAGGGTAGAGATAGTGGAGTCAAGAGCTCAGATAAGGAAGGCTGGGAATGAGAACTGTCAGAATTCATCATAGAAAGGCATTGGTCTCATAGTGATTACCACAGAGTGAAAGGAATCTTGTGAAAGGGTGAGAGTACTTGAAGTTTGAGAAGAGATTAGTTTTAAAGTAGACAGTGGTTAAGCTTGCTGGCCTTGATCTCCTGAAGCAGTGTGTGAACAGGAAGTTGTGATTTAGCCAAACAGAAGTAGGCATATCTGTCCAGGGCAAGCCAATTTCTCCCATCAGTGTTGTTGCTCATTGGCTGTGAGAGGACAAGAGAGGACGAGTTCTCTGTGGAGAGTATGACCATATATTGTATTAAAGGACTATATAAGCACACTCTAATGATGCAGCTTCACACTGCAACTGATTAATCTGGCAGTGCTTTCCTCTGGTAGAGGTGGTCACCATTCCCTTGCTTGTTGCTGATGCTGGGCTCCTGCCTCCTTGATGTTGCAGAAAGCCAGTTCAGAGAGTTCAGACAGGCAAAAAACGAAGCTTAAAACAGAGTAACTTAGAGCACCCCAAGGCAGTTCAGTATGGAAAACAAGGAAGGAGGCAAGTCTCCCTCTTGGCCATTAGATTATTTTTAGTAAGATAAGTCCCCGTCAGTGTGGGCTTCCATGGGCAGCTGGCAGCTCCAAGGTTATGCTCCTGGTGAAACAAATGGTCCTGCAATTCCCATCTCATTTCAGTCATGGCTGTGGGCTGGATCTTAATGTAATTTATAAGAAACTTCAGTGTCCATGCTGTGGCCACCAACACCCACCCACCCTGCAAACCCCAAATCCAACAGCCCAAACAAAGCACAGCACAAATGATTGGCAAGATTTGAACCTTATTCAGGTTGTAATGACCCTGTAGCCTCTACTGCACAACTGCTTTGCTTGCAAACAAACCCAGGGGAATCAGCAGCTGATTGGTTTCATTGCCCTGGCAGGAATGTGTGGACTCACATTTTTTAGCAAGAACAGGTTGTTTGATCAGTTTATGCTGACTGAGAAACAGAAAAGTTAGATGGAATCCAGAAAATAAAGTTTCAGTTTATTTATTCATATTGTATACAGCATTTCTCAGCATCTCTGTACAGTGCTGGGGCTGTAATAGTAGCATCTTTGGAACAAAACCAAAGTTCATCATGACTTTATTCACTGAAGTTTTAGTGAATTTTTTTATTAAACTTTATTAGGATAACTTGACTTTCAAACGAATTAAAACACTACTGTTTGTCTTCTTTCCAAAAATACTCTATTTTGAATATTGCAATCACTTAGCTAAGAGAGGGAGTAATTACAGTTATTCTCAAGTTGCACAATTTAGTTTATTTAAAAATGCTTTATATAGTTTTTAGATGAAGTTATAAATGTTCACTTTGGAACTACCTGAAGATTAATAGTGATGCATTTGAAATGCATTATTTTTTTATTGATTCTTAATGTAGTAAATTACTGAAGTTATTTGGCAGCAAACAGAAATAGCCAGTGATGTTGTTCACATTTATTTTCCTGATAGCATCACAATTTGCATTAATTGCATTGCAGCTGCACTCACTTATATTAAAAAGCTTCTACCATAATTAATCCTTTTTATTTCAAATCATTTTGGCACAATTTCTAGCAATAAACACTCATAAAAGACAGACACTTGAAAAATAACATACAAGTTTCTTCAATATACCTATTGCTGTTTTTTCCTGACAAGGAATTATTGATAGGCTTCTAGGATCAAGTGTTGCAAGTGGTAAAGACTTAAGACCAGTTTGAAAAATGCTAAGTGGATTATTTTGCATAAAAAATAGACAGGTTTTGAATTTGTGTAATTAACCTGTGTTTAGAAAATACCTTGATTTATGTCTACATTTGTGTTTCAGTTGCATACATTATGGAAATTTAATTTATAATCCATTTAGCTGATGTGATCATAGTTTTTAGTGCTATCATTTATTAGTCCTTGTATATTAAATGCTCTAAAGGCTTAAACCTGCCTTGTGTAAAAAATTACACCTCTGCATTTACATTTTATGAGTCATAGATGGAATTCCATTTTAAATTCGGGTAGCTTTGATATATTTAAGGAATTACAATAGCTTTATTGTTACTAATGCAGGAACAGCAAACACTGACCTTACACATTGCAAATTAATGATTTATCCCTCTAGTTTGCTTTTAAAGTCAACTATACAAATGAGGATTTTGACTTCTACACCTTGAATAAATCATATGGCTCTAAATATAATGCACCCTTTGGCTTTGAACTCGTTATTCTCAGGTTTTTTTGCAAGGTCTAACTCACCTCATAGAAAAATGTTCTTTCAAAAGTTTAAGGAATTTAAGGTCTTTGTTGGAATATCATTGAGTGATTAGAGCTACATCTATTCATCTTTTTTCAGTTTTGTTTGTTGTTTGTTTTTTTTTTTTTTTCCTGGGATTCCTTTTCTAGCTTTGCAGCAGATTATGGAGAAATTAAGTAACGCCAAAACTCTGCTCTTGGAGAGTTAAAAGGGAACAAACAATGATGTTACAATGATGTTATGTTGGTGATGCCTTTTCTGATCAGCCTGGCAGTGATATTAATACTCTGTAAAGATTAGATTGTCATTGGTGGAGATGCTGCTGATGCGGCAAACAGACTGGACAATGAGAAAGGCAGCATCTGCCAGGAATGGATCTTTTCTAAGCAGTGGTCCTTTATTCAGAATAGCTCTGAAGGGTACACCTCTCATTTTTCTGGGAGCTACCATAAGGACTTTCTTCTTCCAATCAAGCTGTTGTTACTGACTTAATAAAAAATAATGCAAAGATACTTTGCATTACATGGAAATTTGCTCATAAAGTAGATGAACCTAGAATGGTGTTGCTGGAGTCTGAAAATTCTTGAGGATACTTTGAGTTTGCAGTCAAAATTCATCTTTCATGAGTACTGCAAATTTGGATCAGTTACATGTTTGGTTCAGTAATTTTTTTCACATCTGTAGCAGTGTCAGGCATAGAAAGGAGTGGACCTGTGATACAGTCAGATCTGGTAAACTCTTGGCTTGGAAACAAGGATATTTTGACTGTGGCACTGATGCAGTGGAATTCACCAAACATGCAGCAATACATCTGTGTAACATGCATGAGATAGTTTTTATTAGTTTAAAATGTCCTGGGTACATTTTACAGAGTTATTTTAAGGGGATGAGGGGGTTGACAGTTCTACATGTAATGATTGATATGAATGGAATGATACTGCTTGGGATGATGCTAATGGAAGTAGAGATGTAAACTTAGTTTGTAAGATATTCTTGATGCAGTCCTTTAAAAAAACTTTCTTTTCCTGAAAATAAATGCAATTTGGATAAGAAGAGTAAAGACAGATAAGCAATGACCTTGCAGTTTAAATCACAGCATAATTCGTTTGTGAGATTTGGGACCTTGGTACTTCACAAGAATATTCCCATCTCAAATTTTGGATGAATATTATTAAATTTATGCAATATCTGAGCTGTTTCCATGCCAGAAGAACCTACTCAGGCACCGAATTAAGACAGAATTACTGAAAAGTTGAGAAATAGACAATAACCTTTTGAATTCCTGAATTTACAACAATAAAATATAACATGATTTTAATTGCTTTGTTTTTCAGGCTCTTTATGAAAATATGCTGGTGGAGCTGCCATTTGCTAGTTTTTTCCTCTCAAAATTATTAGGGACAAGTGCTGATGTTGACATTCATCATTTAGCTTCACTAGACCCGGAAATGTACAAAAATTTGCTTTTTCTCAAGAGCTATGAAGGGGATGTGGAAGAACTTGGACTAAACTTCACTGTGGTAAATAATGACCTTGGGGAAGCGCAGGTAAGAATGGCTTTGAATTTTTTCTTTTATCTATAACTGATGAATCTTCACTATCCCTACAAACTATTTTTTAAAAAAATTTAAATGTGATAGGAAACAAATGTTAAAGGTGCTGTGAGGCATCAGTTGGGATCCTGACTCAATATTTGGAGTAGAGAGTAACTAACTGTGTACTTAAAAATAACTTTTGATGATTACTTAAAGGTCTGGTTCTTTTAAGGGATAAATTGCAGTGATTATTTTCAAACAGTCATACATACCAAGTTCTATTGCCTGGGGATGTTTCTTGAACAAAAATATGTTGTTTCTTCAATTACTCTTGTAATAATAGCAAAATAGAGATATGTAAACTACAGAAGTAGTGCCTGGTTTGAGGATTGCAGTTAGCAGTCAGAGAGGTTTTAAAAAATAATGATAGTAAAGACCCTTTATTGTGAGATAAGTATTGTCTCCTTTATCTATTATTTTCATAGTAAGCCTGAAGTTTGACCAACATTCTTTTTTTTTACCCCCCACACTTTTTTTAAGGGTTGAGATACCAGATTAGTCAAAGGGGATAAATGGTATTCAGTGCTTCTGAAAAACAATTCCTTACATCCTTAACTCTGAGTTTTTAAAGCAATTGCACCATATGATTTGATGACAGCTTTTATTTGTTCTGTTGTATGTACTAAAGGTCTCTCATAGTAGAAAATAAATGTCACTAGAGCTCTAAAAGACTGCCTTAGTGTGCTAATGCAGGTAACCTCCTAGGTAAAATCATTTGTCATGCTTCCTCTTTAATTTTTGAGGATTCAAAATTGAGGATTTCAAACTTACACTTGATTACGGCATATAATTGGATGAAAAAAGTAGACCTGACCATATTGTGATGAGCAGCAGCATCTGAATTCAGCCTCTTCTTGTGAAGAAGAAATAGAGACTCCAGAAGGGGCTGAGCAGTGCTCTGGGGTTTGATGGGACTGTGCATGTCTCCAGTGCAGCAGCACCACTGAGATGCAGTAACCTGTCCTGGAAATTGGTACCTTGAATTCTCTGCTGCTGTTTAAGTCATAGGAAGTTTGCTGGCCAAGACTTCTGCTTGAACAGTGTCAGGCTTGGATTTTTATCTTACTCTTCTGTCATCCATTTCTTGCCATTTTGGAAGATCTTAAAATCTGGATTGTGTTAAATTTTAAAATAGTACCCTCAGATTTGAGGTTCCTAAAGCATACTGAAGAGGAGAGGCAGCAGTTGCCTGATATAAGTAATGTTTAATAATACTAAACATGTGCCATATGTCATTTTCTTCCCTGTATTAAAGCATCTGACCTGCGCTGTCTTTAGAAAAACACTCAAAAACTTGAGATACAGACATGATACAGATGTACCCAAAAGCGCATTCTTAGCGTGCCTGCTCTGTGGTACCATGTGCTGTGCATGGCTGGTACTGAACTGAGCCCTGTAGCACCCAGACCCTGGGTTCTGGGGTGCAAAGCACCCAAAATGGCAGTTCCAGTATTACCTGGGATTTTTAACAACGGGGAGAAAGTCTGAATTCTAAACCCATTTATTTAACTGTGCCTAAAGTAATAGCTTTGCTGGGCACAGCCAGCACAAATCCAGTTTAGTATCTAACTAAAATCAGGGCTGTGGCTGCTGTTTTCTGATTTTTGGTTGTTTGGCATAATGTTAAAAGGAAGATTTAATATATTAGTGAGTTACTGAATAACAAGATGAAGTGTAATTTAAATAAATATTCTGATGCTGGTTTACTCTTTTTATACTTGAAGAAAGAACATTTTACCCATGAAGTATCAACCTCTTTTTATGAGGCTCACTGCATGTTAGTGTAGTTCAACAGAACCCATTGGTTCTTGTCACTTGTTCTGCCTTTCAGTGCAACAAGTCTCTTTTTGTACTTCATTTCATTGATTTAATAAACCTCATATGGGTAAATACATTTTGTCTGCTATTTGACTTGTAACCATTGCATACTAATTGATTGTGCCAAGGTAAGGCTAATTCACTTTGGGAAAAGAGCTTAATTTGCACTTTTTATGTTGAATGTACATTATATGTAGTTTTCAGCTAAACAACCGCTTTAATGTTTAATAAATCAGCACCCAATAAATGCATCATAAATCTATCATTGTAAATAGCTATCCTCATGACAGTGTCCATCCACCAATTGTGGCACAAAAGCATTATCTGCAATGAAAGACACATTCAAAAGGGGCTCTGTCAGTAGTAGAAGGTAGAAATTCTATTACCAGTGTATTGATTCCAATCCTGTAATGTGCTTTCAGACCCCATTAAACTATTGTCAAAGTGCATTCACCAGAAGTTGAAAAAGGTACTTAATAATTTGCACATTAGACCTGCTAATTAGGGGAGCTATGCCATCAACCTTATCTTCCAACCCCAAATAGCTTTTGATAAAGATCTATCTAATGCAGTGATACCAGCCTACATTTCAGCTGGTGGGTCTCCTGCAGAAAATGGTGGCCACTAGCAAAGTCTCAGAGGAGGTCAGCCTGTGGTTACAGGTCTGTATATTGATTTAGTTTTTCCTTTTATCTTGTAGATGAAATGATTATGAAAGGTCTGGAAGAATAAGGTTAGCAAATTCAAGAAAATACCTTCTCTTCTCAGACCTTCTTCCCTCACCTTCTTTCAGTGAGGAAAGTGAGTTTTGTGGCTGTCCAGGGCAAGAGGGAGATGCAAATATTCATTCCTCTTCCTTCAGAAATGTTGGATACTGTACTCCAGAAACTCTGCTTGACAGTATCAGCCTCAAACACTGATACTTGAGAGTACATGGTTCACAAGTTGAGTGTGATCAGAAGATTTCATAAATAAAGTGTAAAAGCACAAACCCACAGAGAAGCACTGTGATACATATGGCAGCAGTTTCTGTGAAATCTGTTATCGTATAGAACTTGGTTTTGGGGCCCCTTCTTGAGCTTTCTAAACAGGTGGGAGTGCCATTGCTGTCACTAAAAATATGCTGACTCACCAAAGGGGAGTTCTTTGCCTTTAAATTTCTTTGGGGGAAAATTTTGAAGCCTTAAAAAGAGTTTTGAAAGTTTCTGTCTTGACAACCTCTTTACTAGAATATAGTAGTTTTGATGGATGATTTTAGAGGTTTTTCAGCAGCAAAGTAATTAAGCTGAGGCTGAGCCTTCTCAGGCAGACTTGTAACACAGAAAATGCATTCTTAGGCATTCATATGCAATCTCCTACCTGGAACTCCTGCGTGAACATCTGGAAAGCAGATGACAGGGAAAGGAAAAAAACTTTATTGACTTCTTTTCAAAATGGGGAAAAACTATAAGGGGTGATGTGAACAAAAGCAATGAGAGCCCAAGAGAAAAGATAAAAGGTTCTCATCTTGTAGGAGCTGTTGAATATCTATAAGAGCTTTATGAAATTGCACTGGAGGTTCTGTTATTCTGTGAAGAGATACTTGTCTTATGTCTTCATATGTGACTTTTCTATCCCATTTTGGTATTTCCTCTTCATTTTGAAGATGCACTTTCTGTGTAGGGAATCAAATTTTAATGATCTGAATACTTAACTAAATTAAATTATATCTATGGTTTGATTGCCTTTAGTACATGCGATTTTGATTACAAACCAAGTTAAAATGCTTTTTGTTTGTTTGTTTAAACGTAGATCTGCAGGATAGAAACAGACGCGAGGGCTGTAGTTTTCCTCGTGTGGCGGTCCCGGGTAACCTGGGTTATTGTCTTGCCCCATCTAGTGGCCAAAACTGGACAGATAAAAGTAAAAATGAACCTGACAAAGCGTTTAAGATCTATTAAGTTGTGCTACGGCCTTTTTGAAAAGGAACTTTTCAACAATCATTCCTGACTTTTAGAATTAGGTGGGAATTCTACAATAGTTCCTTTAATGCCATGAAAACACTACCTTTACTTCAGTTTTATGCTTACCAAGTGTAACTGTTTGATGTTTTACATCCTTCTTAGCCTTTTTGGCATAATGTATTTATTATTTATGTTCTGTTATCCCTTTTGTTTTGGTCTTGGATGATACTTTGACACAGCAGTGGTAAAATTAACCTCACACTGACAAACTCTGAAAATGGATAGTTCAGTCTCTGGAAAACCCCAGGAAATGCACTTAACTCAGTCCTATACCTGTATTTGTGGCAATGCAGGGCTCTGGGGACGAAGGGGAGCTACAGAAATGTTGCTCGATCAGAAATCAAGATTTGCTACTTAAAAATAGGAAAATAAAAGGAATAATATAAAAGGGAAAATATAAAAATAAAAGGATCAACTTTGTCCTGTTTCCTAAAAATAGCAGTCAGAAAGAGTGCAACACCTTTTTGTTCTTTGTTTTGCAGGAAGAACTTTATGGCGATAGAATAACTTTTTATTATGGAATGAATACAGCTTTCTTGACATCCCTAGAGCACTGTGGAGCCAGTGCTATTACAATGCAAATGTAAATTAATCTGTGTCCTGATTTCTGTTTGCTGGCCTGCAGGGAAGGTCAGACATTTTACTTCACCTAGTGCTGAGATGAATTTTAAAATATAGAAGTTTTCTAGAACACCCTGCCAGTAGTTCCCTTGGGCTATTTTAGGAAGGAGGTCAGTTCAAGCATCTTTTAGTGTAAATACTGAACTCAGGGAAATTGTTGTACATGGAGTGATATCTTAGTGTATTGTTGGTGTCTGTGTTCTTAAGAGCTGCTTCATGATTTAGGTGATACAAATATGCTTTAATGCATTTTAATATGGTATAATTCAGTGTGTCCATACCTCAGAGAGAGGGATTGTATTAAATGGTGTCAAAAACCCAAGGGATTCTGCTGTTCTGCAAGACAAGCAGAGAAAGTTTGTAATTGGGCAGATGGTGAAGTCTTAGTAATACTGAGGTCACAACACTGATCTGTTCATATGGAGCACCACTGGTTGCTCTGATCTTGTAAAGCTAAAGAGGACAAGAATTTAAGAAATAAGAGAAAGCTTTCTGGTCTTGTTAGGCTTTGTAAAAGGTATTTTATAGGAGGAAATTAAAAAAAAAACTGTCTTTAGTTCTATGTAAAAGTCTCTGGGAAGATTAATGAAGTTGCTGCCCATAAGTAATACATCATGGATATATTTGAAGAAGGAAAGAGCTGATTAAGCTCTTCAACACTGAAATAAGGACAATGGGTATGAACAAACTTTGCCCATTGGATTTGAAATGAAAATTAGAAGGTTTCTTGTCAATAATTTGAATTAGTCTGATGATTAACTTGCCAGTCAGTAGTAAAATTACTACAATGGGATGAAACACAGAGAGGTCAGCAGTGCAGGGGCCCCTTCTCATCAGCTGTTTCCACTATAGTATGGAATGTGTCCCATACTTTTATTAATACTCCATGTGGACTTTACCAGTAAAAATACCCTCACCCTCAGGCCAGGCACTGTTCTTGTACCCTCTGGAAATAGTCCCTGGCTGTGTCCCATGCCAGGCTGTGCCATGGGTGGATCCCAGGGAGAGCCCTCCAGGATCTTGTGTCCGTGGTTCTTATCCGAGGGAACAACATAATGTGTACAAGGTGTGAAATGGTGTCACCTACACTGACACCTTCCTCTTGTTTAATTTTTGCAGGAGTAGGGTTTAATCATAATTAGTACCTGCACAGAGACATAGAGTATTGATAAGTATTTTTACTGTAGGCACTAACAAAAGCCAGAAGCTTTCAGCTGAAGGATTAAAGTGGGAAGTAAAACATATTTTTAACACCTATTGTAATTCAGGTTGTGGTAGCTTATCCAAGAAATTGGTAGATACTCCATCACAGGATTGCACGTCTCTAAAATGTGCTCTAACTCATCTGTGGATTTATGGAGTTAAATACAGGAATCTGTAGATAGAATGCTCTGGCCTGTGTTATCCGAGAGGTCAGAATTCACACATCTTAATGGTTTCTTTTGCCTTAAAAAGCTATGAATCAAGAAAAAAATCTGAATGCTCAAAAGCACTGTGACTTTTTAATCATGCCATTTTGCACATTGTGCTTAGTACCAGAACAGCTCACGTTATTAGGTAGCATGTTAGAAAAGAAGCTATCCCTGTGTTTAATTCTCTGTGCTCTAACAGTGTCATCATTGCCACATACTGAAGTGCACAGTTGGTTTAAATGAAGAAATTGCTGACTCCAGAGTGTAGAAAAAAAAACCAACCAGTTTTTGGAAGAGTTCAGAAGGTGACAGTATCTCAGTTTTTCAGGTTTTTTAAATTCTTCTCATAAGTACTCTAATAATATCTTCCAATTGGGCTGCTGCTTAACAAAATTAACCTCATATAGTTAAGAGCAGAATATGTGAAGGCCTATAATGTTCCAATAGCAGCTATCTTTTAATGTAGTTTATATCTTAATGCAATTGTAGTATCTTTTGTTTTGGAGTTTTTCTTTAAAAATTCTCCCATACTGAGGTATCTTGGTGTACTTGAAGGACAAAAGTAGAGCTTCCCAGTAGAAAAACAACACTTAGGCTTGATTTGTTTGGTTGGTTTTTTACTTTCATTGAATGTACTAAGTATGTACAACAATACATTTTCCACAGGATGAATTGTGAATGCTGAGCGTTCTGCAAATCAGGCTTGTGTCAGACTTTGACTTTTAACTCAGTGGACATTGGTTTTACCATAATGTGACCCTGTAGAATTCACCAGCAGCAGTTTGGGAAGAACCCAGCCAATGAAGCACAGCTTCCCTAATCCAGCTGCAAGGAGAGTGTTCTATGTGAGCTCTGTGGTGTTACAGGCTACTCTCCCTTCCAGGGCACTTAGCAGTGAAGCTGGGAGGAGCTTGCCAAGGAGGGTATTTTCACTTCAGTTCTTGTCTGACTTACACTGGTGAATTTGGTGTTACAGACAGCTCCTATGAAAGAGCTTTGACTGTGCTTTATTTGCTTTCTGGTGATGAACCATGAGGCTGTGTGATGAGCTGCATTGGCAGCTGGAAGTCTGGGTGCACAGTATCTGCTCTTACACATAACCAGAAAAAACACCTACGTTTGTAACTCCTTGTAATCTTCAATCTTCCTTTGAGGTGAATATTCCTTAGTGCATTCTAGTCAACTTCAAATGGACACATCACTTACTAGAATGTTTTGCAGCCCCATTTGATGGTTAGAGCAGAGCAGTGCAGTTTGCCAGGTGATGAGAATGGCTGTGTTTGTAGGTGGTTGAGCTGAAGCCGGGTGGAAAGGACATTCCCGTCACCAGCGCCAACCGGATCGCTTACATCCATCTGGTGGCGGACTACCGGCTGAACAAACAGATCCGGCAGCACTGCCTGGCGTTCCGTCAGGGGCTGGCCAACGTGGTCAACCTCGAGTGGCTTCGAATGTTTGACCAGCAGGAAATACAGGTACTCCTGCTTAAAGCTCCACAAAGCAATTGCTCTAAACAGAAATAATTGCTGATTTCTGCCTGTAATGTAACGGTCTAATTTCCTTTGCTGTTAGGTTCTGACTTCTGGTGCACAAGTTCCTATTAGTTTGGATGACCTTAAATCTTTCACAAACTATTCAGGTAAGCATGTTTTGCTTAAGTAAAAAAATCTATTATGGCTGACTTGGGAATAACTGAACTTGCTTTTTATCTTAGCTTTTCAGAAAAAGTTACAGGGTCATTCTTTGATACCTTTGGCCAAATTTGGTGGATGTGCCTAAATTTCAGAAAATTGGCTAAGATTACAACCCAATTTTATAAATGGTGGGAAATTGAGATACTCAGGGTTTTTTTATTCACATGCTTAAATGTGAGTTTATAGCCAGATAATTCGAGGGTGTTTCTTTTCTAAATTAAAATTAGTCACTGACTGTGTTTGATTGATCGGAAAATAAGTCTGCAAATGACTTTGGGATAGTAGTTTCTACTACCCCATTTAGATACTTAGCATTGCTCAGATGGTCTGAAGAGAGAGATCATATGTTTTCCTTGTGAGAAATGCAAGGAATCTTACTTCATTTGTCCCCTGCATTTGTCATGAATGTAATCAAAAAGTAGCTACCAAATCATCAGTTCACATCTGGGCTTACCTCGGGGTAGGCAGGTTAATTCAATAACATCCTGAGTCTTGCAGATTTTGCACACTCTTGGAGTGAAGGGCAATAATCCAAAGTTACTAGCTAAATGCAAAATGAAATAAAATTAATTTAAAATATGATTCAGTGAAGAAAACTGCATTTAAGAATCTGAAGGATATAGTAGCTGTAGGTAAGCAATGAAACTGAAATTACAGTGATGATAATAGATCTGTAGATACTGAAAGTTAGCAGTACAAGCCTGCTGGTTATAATATTTCCCTAAACCTTCCAGATTGATGCTAGGGTTTCTGAAGAATTTATTTCTTACATAAAACTATTCTAGCTGTAAATCATTTAAATCTCATTGTAGGTGGCTACACAGCAGACCATCCTGTAATTAAAATATTTTGGAGGGTTGTAGAAAGCTTCACTGATGAAGAGAAGCGCAAACTACTCAAATTTGTAACGAGCTGCTCTCGACCACCTCTTCTGGGGTTTAAGGTATGTCCTCTGACTTACTGGCAATGCTGCAGATGTTGGACCAAGTTTTTCTTATCCAGGAATCTACAGCTTGAGAATACTTGTCCATGACTACAGAAACAGCTTCAATGTTTGCACTTGCATGTGTAATAAGTACAGTTTTAAAATACGTAATGAAGTGTTCTGTTGCTTTCTGTTTTAACTCTGAAATTTGATAAGCCTGCGAATCACTGATTAGAGCACTTGCTGCGTGTGATGGAACATCCTTGCTGCCATTTAATGTTGGGCAGAAGCAGAGTTGTTACCAGTTTCAAGCAACAGGTTGAGTTAAGCTTAGTGTCTTCTAAGTCAGGTAAAAGAGAATTTAGGATATAAAAGCAGCGATTAAATTTGACACTCCTAAATTAACCATTTGAAGCAGGACATATATTTTCTTCTAATTCCCATTTATCTGCTTATAGCTCACAGCTCATTACCCTTAGCAGCAAAATATTTATCTGCAGTTTCCAGATTGTTATTTACAGGGAAGCTTAAGTATGAAGAAAAATCTGCTGTGCTGCTGCTAAAACTAAAGAGAGGCCAAGGCAAGGTGAAGACATTTTGAAACTAAGTTCTGGGATTGTTCAAAAACTACCCATGAATTTCAACGGACTGCAAAATTTTGGCTAAGAACTAGCCATCACATCACTTCCTTGAATGTGGGAACATTCAATGCTGTGTGGTGGTGTTACCATGTGGATGGGCAACATCCTCCATCTTCAGTATCTGTAATCTATAGCTCAGCTACACTCCTTTTATAGACATTTAGGATTGGAACTGGTACTTCCAGCTGGTAATTGACTATTCTGTGTATCAACTTCAGGATGAAATGAGTCATGTCTTAGACTCCCCAAAACATGCAAACCCTTTAACAGTAGAGTGTCCATAGATATGGATATGGAGACAATGGACATGGCTGTTGAATTACATTAATCTCGGGTATTTGTCGATTGATTTATGTGATTCCTTATTTAAAAGTCTGCAGGCTTTTCTCCCAAACACCTCAAGTCCATGCAAATATCACTGTAAAGTACTATACCAATGAATAGGATTTTACAGGACAGCAGGAAAAGCAATTGGAATACTCCAGGATGAGACCAAGATAGAACAGTGCACATCAGTCACATGAGGAAGGGAGAAGTGGGAAACAACTGGGGAAACCAAGCAAGCAGAAGTTCCCATTTGTTGTCATCTTTAATTACAAGGGGAGAGGAAGAAATGCAGATGTAGGTACCTGGCTTTGAGGTAGCCAGTGTGACATTCGAAGAGATGGAGGAAGTGAATCAAAAGTCAAAAAATATTGAGGCTGACAGTGACACACTTGAGAGAAGCTAAATGTGGAATGCTGCAGTTTATGTTCATTTGGGAGATGGGCCACAAACTTCCTGTAACATACATGGCTAGAAAAAAATGGAAGCAAATTAGTCACCAAGTTTTCAGCATGAAAGCAATAAGTTAAAAGATGAATTCACTGTACCAGGGCCATGCTCAGGCACATGCAGCAGTGTTGGCAGAGCTGAAAGGGCATTAGAGCTGCTCTGCTGGGCAGCTCCGAGCGGGACCTGGGCAGTACCACAGGGTGACTGCAACAGGACCTGTTAACAGGGATTTACCTCCAATCCAGGGGCTTGCCAGGAAGGGTCTGCCAGAAAAGGCAGCAGGTGCCTGCTGGTGTCATCAGCAGGAATGTCTTGGTAGCCCATGATAGTGCATTGTTTGGAGCTTTGAAGGTGCAGAGTGTGAATCCACAGGAGTGCTGAATATTACCAGCCAAGTAAGCATGAGAACATGTTTTTGTTGGTGGGAGACATGAACACAAACCATCTTCAAAATTTGTTTGCACTTTTAGTGTGTGTGCTGTATTTTTCTGAGAGAAGCACAATTTCTGGTTCTCATTCTGAAATTTTCTTTGTATGCATTATATTGTGGGACCAGCATGTTTTCTTCAATTCAGTGCATGCTGATTTAAGATTAGGAAGTATCTTGATGGTCATAGCTTGTACATAACATAGTCTAGCTTTGCATCACTTAAAAATTTTAAACTTTCATTGCAAGAGACAGGTTCAGAATAACATTTACTAAAGCTAATTAAAGTTTAATAAGTTTTAAAGATGTGATTGTTACGGCCAAAAAAAAAGTCATTAAAGTGTGGTTGAAAATTGTTAAGTTCCAATCAGGTCACATAATAAATTGATGATACTTTTCCCTTCCAAACTATTGCAGTTTCCCGCTGTACAGTATTTAATTATGCAACAAATGGGGCCCTTGGCATGACATTTCAATTTAGAACTCCATTTTTCCATTTTTAAAGCTAGAGTAGGGGAATTCAATTAGCATTTTGAAAGGAACACTAAAAATGCAACATTTTAGCCATGAAATACTTTTAAGGCCGCCATCTGAACAATAATTTAGCTTAGAATCTCATTGACCTTTTGCCTTTGGAGCTGGATTTTTTTCCAGTTTCTAAAATCAGAACTTTTTTACCTCAGGCAAGCATTTGATAAAGTGAATACTATCTTACCAGAAAAAGCAGTACTTTGGAGGTAACAAATAAATATATTTTCAGTCCACTATTTCTTGGAGGAAGATAATTGGGATATTATTAAAACAATTAGTATTACATACAATATGTCTTTAAAGGGTTTTCTTTAGATCAGTAGTTAGCACATCGGAAGAATAATCTTGGTTTGACAAGTTTATATCATTACAGACTCACTATGCACATTGTTATTAAGTTTTTGTTGCACGTAAATTTGTACCATAGACTGTATGAACAATAACAAGTCATCGTATTTTCCTTAGATCATATAAATTGCTTTGTGTATTCCAAATTAGTGGATCTTGTTGGGACAAGGCAGAGGGAGACTACACAATTCAAGAGTGGTTTTGGTGCCATGAGGAATGAAAGAAATGCCATCTGAGTGTCATTGTGGCACCTTTTCATCTAGTGATTTACTTCACAGAAATGTGTGCCAGCTGCTACAGAGTAGGTTTTGGCTTGTATATTTTTTTTTGATATGTGGTTGTTTTTTGTTTTGGTTGCATCTTCCAGGAGTTATATCCTGCATTTTGCATTCACAATGGAGGATCTGATTTAGACAGGCTGCCTACTGCCAGTACCTGCATGAACTTGCTGAAGCTTCCCGAGTTTTATGATGAGAACCTGATGCGAAGCAAGCTCCTCTATGCCATTGAATGTGCTGCTGGATTTGAACTCAGCTGAGTCCAACCAATGCTTATTTGGATGATCTGCAGAAGAATGAACCAGTGCCTACTCTATAAGCAGCACCCATACCCAAGCAGTTTTAAGGGAATTCTGTCTACATTTCTGCAGCTCTTGTGTCTTACCAAATGCCCTCAAATAGGTTTAATTTCTAGATATGATTTCTTATTTAGCTTCCATTACTGAATATTGCGTTGACACTGCTTTTATGACTCAAAACAATGAATGCTGTGTGCAGCGTGGCTGATTTCTGTGTTTATGTGAAGAAAGAGCACATTTAAAGAACAGTGACATCTCAGTGAAATTAACCAAAGATGAAGCTTTGGCTTTGTGCTGTTCAAACATAAATAATTTTGCCAACTGGCAATAAAGTTGTGTACTGTGCGGTGCATTGGGATGAGACAGGGCTACATTCTGTAATTAGTCTTTTCGAAAGAAGGCAAGCAGATGTTTGCAGATATCCCAGAACTGAGAGGATGAAAATAGTCATTACTGACAACCTAACATCTTAACTTATATTGTAGAGTTGTTTACAAATCATAGACAGATGGGCAATCACCAACCATATGAAGTTCAACCAGGGCAAGTGCTGGATTCTGCACCTGGGATAGGGCAGCCCTGGCTGTGTGGACAGACTGGGGAATGAGAGGCTGCAGAGCAGCTCCACAAAAAGAGATCTGGAGGGTCCTGGTTGATGGCAAGTTGAACACAAACCAGCAGTGCCCTGGCAGCCAAGAGGGCCCAACCCTGTCCTGGGGCAGCATTGCCAGCCAGGCAAGGGAGGGGATTGTCCTGCTCTGCTCTGGACTGGGGCAGCCTCACCTCCAGTCCTGGGGACAGTTTTGAGTGTCACAGTATAAAGAAGACTTTGAGCCATTAGAGAGCATCCAGAGGAGGCCACGAGGGTGGTGGAGGGCCTGGAGGGGAAGCTGTGTGAGGAGTGGCTGAGGGCACTTGGTCTGTTCAGCCTGGAGAAGAGGAGCCTGAGGAGAGACCTCATTGCAGTTACAACTTCTCATGAGGGGAAGAGGAGAGGCAGGCATTGATCTCTGCTCTGTGGTCAGCAGGGGCAAGACCTGAGGAAACAGCATGGAACTGGATTGGGAAGGATTCAGGTTGGATATCACAAAATGGTTTCTCACCCAGAGAGTGACTGGGCTCTGGAACAGGTTCCCCAGGGCAGTGGTCACAGCCCCAAGTCTGCCAGAGTTCAAGAAGCATTTGGATAATGCTTTCAGACACCTGTTGTGACTCTTGGGGTGTCCTGTGCAGGACCAGGAGTTGGATTGGATGATTCTATTCAACCCCTTCCAACTCAGCATAGTCCATGATTCTATGACAGTTGTTGCAGAACTGATTTTGTTTCATACTATGTTCCCTCAAGATGATAGGCACTGAGATAAAATGGGTGTAATATTTCATTTGTGCTCTCTGAAACACTTTGAAGAAAACGGATTTGTATTATTTTAAGTTCAAGCTTTGCTGCATCATTATCACTTGGACACTGTTCTGAATGGATGTGACTTTGCAGGTTTTCTCTGTCCTGTTTCTGTCTTTTGTGCCTGTACAGGTTTGTTGATTGGTTGGTTGGTTTTAAATGAATCAGTCTCCTGTTGCATACACAGTACATACAGAAATCACCACTTTGGAAAAATACACATGTAATAATTATTAAAGTTATTTGAACCAAAGTTATCAGGCTTTATCTTTTATATTTGAAGCCTGTGGTGTTCACATTCCTTTTCCCTATCATTTCTTTCCATCTTACATGCCATATCTGTGCTGTAGACACTAATAAAATTAACTTTTTTTGTGATTAAACAGCTTTTATATCCATTTCCCTGCAGTATTTCTGCTGAGAAAAGTAAGTGGGAATATGCTGTTTAATATGATTTGATATCTGGGGAGAAAACTGCTCTCATATGGAAGGAGCTGATCCTCTTGTACTAGGCACATCGTAGGGTTTCGTATGCAAACTCCAGTGAGTTTAAAAAAGGAATTATAGTTCAGACTGTAAGATTCATCAGTCCATCCCTCTGAACTTTACTTTTATATTTTAAATCATCAGAAATTACAATCAAATTTGTATTCATCTCTTATGCAAAAAAATATTTTGCTGTTACTGGAAACTCTGCTGGATTTCCTATTTAATAAGCAGTAACCAGCAATATCCTTTTAAATGTGGGGAAACTGAGTGGTTTTAAGATGTTTACTAGTAACCATATAAAATGTATAATTTCCTAATTTGGGTAATAAATGAAGTGTTAAAATACTATTTGTAGTCTTGATGTACAGAAATAAAATGATTGGTTTTCTTTTTGGTTTTGCTTTAGGCTTTTTATTTATGTTAAATATTCAACCCATTCTTTATCCCAAATTCCTTTCTTGTATATTTTTCTACATAAATTATGAAACTTGTAAAGAAGTTGAAAAGATCAGTAATAGTGAAACTGCCTCCTCCTAAAAAACCCGAACACTTCTTTTAGATAGCATTATTTATTTTAGAACCTAATGCTTTAAATATTTTGAAATTATTTTTCAATTCCATTATTTTGCTACATTGGGTAGTGCTGTATCTGTATTTTGTAAAATTAAATTAAATTTTTCTATTAAATATTTGTATTTTGAAGATTGTGTTGGAGTCATGCCAAGTTCTGATGACTGGTAATGTCCCCTTTGTGCTTTTGAAAAGGAGCCAGTGCCCACTATTGCTGTCTGTGGCCAGGAAAGCAGCAGGTGCCACAGGGAGGGTAGGCTGGGGGAAGTGTGACTTGCACAGAGCTGTAATTGCAGGAATCACAGAGCTGCAGAAACCTTCAGGAGAGAACTGGAGTTTGCTGACAATACTCTGATGTTTTATTTCTTTGGTCTGCAGCACTCAGTGATGTCTGTGTATGCTGTACATGAAGTGTGGCACTCTGGCACAGGCATCAGAGCAGTTGTAGCCCCGAGTTCACTGTGCACAGGCTGCAGGTCTGTGCAGCTTCACCACCTTCAGAATCCAGGCCGCAGGGAGAGGAGAGTGGGGCTTTCCTTTGGCAACCAGTGCTTCCAGCTCTGCCAGCTGTTTTCAGAGAGGCAGGATGAAGCACGAGTTCCTGCTTTTCAATGATCTATTGCTGGATATTTTAAGGTACAGGAGATAAAGGTGTGAGAGGTAACAGTCATGTCCTGAGGAGCAGGGAAGTCAAAATGATCTCTTTTAGCACTTATGTAGCAAGAATTGTTTCTATATGAAATTGAATTTTCTGGATTTTAAAAGGAGAGCAAACTGTCCCCCAGTGGTGATGCTCCCAGAGTTTAGGTAGGCAGAGGTAGGAGCACTCTGCATGCAGCATCCTGAAATATTGTAGGTTTGATCATCAGAATTATAGCAGTAATAATGAGTTTGGGGTTGGTTCCTGTCCAAGACAACCCTTCCTTAAAGTAAGTTTCTATACTACGGTGTTCCTTCCTCCTAATTCCGTACTTGCTTTTTGGAAAAGCAAGTATTTTCTGATTCGTTTTTTTCAAGTAAGTTTGGGTTTGTGATTTTGTAACCTATTCTACAAACTTTTGTCAACGTCTGTATGATGGAAGAGTTCACAAATTTTTCATCTTTACAGAGTTCAAAGGCGTTTAAAGTGGAATAAAGAAATAAAATTAGTGCTTGGTCTCTTTATTTCAGTGAGAGTTTTTTCCAAATGGGGGTTCAGTCCTATTGGGTGGATTAAAAAAAATAAAGCACATAAAAAAGGTATATGGGAGTAATTGTCCTTGTCCTTAATCTCTTTTGTCTTCCGTTATCGTCCTGAAAGCCAGACTTATATAAATGTCACAAAATTGATTTCTAGGGAACATTTATATATCTTCAAAAGAGGAAAGATTTTCTTCCAGTTTCATGTGTAAACACTGAACTGACAAGTTTGATTTGAGTAAGGGCATCTTCAGGTAGTTTTGGGGGAGGTGCTCCATAAAAATAATAAAAAACCGAGCTTCCTGATGCTATTACTAGCAATGTTGACATTTTTTTTGCATCACTTGAGTAATATAGCACAAACATCCTCATTTAATCCTATAAAGGGATTTGGAATTCAGAGAAAACACTTTGAGTGCAGTGAATTAATACGTTTCAGTTTCTACCAAAAACTATTAGTTAAATACCAGTGAGACAGCGCATATTCTTACCACCACTGAAAAACAGTACAGCACAGAAAAAAGGAAAAAACAAAGGAGGAATGTTGGTTCAACCTGTAATATTTGCTCAAATACATGCATCTGTGTTAATAGTGGTCTGTGATGTAAATGCTTATTACTTTTTTTATAATGCTTTTGCCTGTCAGTGAAGGAGAGAAGAAATGAACATGGTCTGTAAAACTGATCAGGATATCTATATTTTTATTGACTTCTGCTTTTGTGAATAAAATTATTTGAGTTTTCTTGGAACCCTGCAGAAACACTCTTTCATTTTTTGCAGTAAATTGGGCATTCTGTTGTTAAAAACTGATAGTACTGAATACTTAAAAGAACCTAATATTAACTGCTTGTTGGTCTTGAAGTTAGTACCGTTGGAACTGGCCCTCCATGGCCGTGATGGAGTCACCATTCATGGAGGGATTTAAAATTCCTGGAGATGTGTCACTGAGGGGCTTGGTTCAGTGGTGGGATTGGCAGTGCTGGGTTAATGGCTGGACTCAATCATTACTGTGGTCTTTTCCAGCCTAAACATTCCTATGGTTCTGCTTCTTTGGGATGGTTCATACCTTCATCTTTCGAGCTGTGTTTTCCCACTCTGCCAAGGAAGCTGCAGCTCTAAGGTTTACCTTTGTTTCAGGGTGTCTTTCAAATAATGCACTTGCTCTGGTTTGTAAAAATTTCCTCAGAATCTTTAGAAAGAAAAAATCTCCATGGATAGAAGTCTGAGAAGCTGTAATTCATAGTGAAGGATGCTACTCTGTCAGCAAACACAAAAATTCCTTTTCCAGCTGCTTCTGAAATTCTAGCACATGTGGGCCCCTTTAAAGGTGCAATATAACTTTTACCTCCTTTGATAATTAGACTTATCTGCTTCTTTTTGCTTATTATTTTAATTTCATTCATATTTTCATTCATATTATTTTGCACATTATTTTCATTTCTACTTTAGTTCTGCTTTCATATTGATAAAGTTAATATGGTGCATATTTATTTTTGAATGCTTAGAAATAGCAGCATATATGCTTCAGCTTACCTGCCACTAAAAATGCAGTAAACATAAAACCACAGAAAACTTCTCTTGTAGGGCATTTCCTAATTTGTAACATTACTGAAAACACAAATGCCCGTGTATCTGACCTGTTTTCCGGTATGTATCTGGTAGTCTGGAAAGGGCATTAAAATTCTCGTGTGTAGAGAGACAAGGCAAAAAGTGATCATGAAGTTACGTGAAGGACACAGAATGGCTGAAGTCAGGAGGAATGTCTGGAGATCACCTTCTCCAAGCCCCTGCTCAAAGCCGGCTCACCTACAACAGGTTGTGCAAGACCTTCACTTGTGGAGTTCTGAATGTCTTGGATGGAGAATGCACAATTTCTCTGGGTAATCTGTTTTCGCTGCTCAATTAACTTGACAACAACCCCTTTAAAGTCAGGTTTAAGCACATTTCATGTATCCCATTGCCTCTTGTCCTGTGGGGCAGTACTAAGGAATCCAAGCCTTCTCCAGGCTGAACATCAGCTCTCTCAGCCTCTCCTCATACAACAGCCTCCAAAACCTTCATCATCTTTCTCTCTGCCTTGCTTGTTAGTGAACCCAACAGCATCTTCAAAATACCTTTTGTGGGCTTTGCTGTGACTGAGGACTGAGTTAAGTGACAGTAAACCTTTTCCTTGTCAGATTCCTGTGGTTGTTAATCAGCGGCACTTACCAGGTAGGGTTGGATTTAAGATTTGTGGCTTTGCTTTTTCAACTTCCAGTGCTGCTTTGACTTTCCAAGGATTTCACAAAGCTCTTTATCCACCAACAGTATCAAACACCCAAGTGCAGCCTTTTGTGCAAACTCCTGTATTTTGACTCTCTTCTGAGGGTCCTGTAGCCCAGAATTCAGCAAAGCACACCAGACAGTCAAACAGGAGAAACATGGGAATTCTGACTGGCAAAAAATTGGACATAAAGTCAGGCACAGATGTCCTGCAGCTTGATTTCACACTGTCAAGGGATGAGCTCTTCTTATGTGATGCTACATTTGATCGTTGCTACATTTATTGCCAGAATGTTGCTCTCCAGTCTGGGACTAAGCTTCCCTGTCTGCAGCTCTGCAGAATCATACATTCTGTTTGCAAAGTTGGTTCATGTATTTATAGGAGCAGCATGCTCAAATTTCCTGCTATATTTAACATCATTCTTTTCTGCATTCCCAGAGCAGCTGTTTGTTCATTCTGTGTAACATTTAACGGAAAAGTAGTTTTGCATTATTTCTATTTTATTATTTGTTTATAGTTACACATAGTTCCTGACTGCTGAAGAAAGAAACAGGCATTCACCAGATGGTGTTATTTCAGATGCTCCTGCTACTGCTGCTTGCCCAAATGTTAGACCTGGGAAAAGTGTCTCTCCTCAGTTGCTATGTACTTTTGCTGTATGTTGTCAAACAAACCTTCTGAAGGAATTGCTTCCTTCTTGCTCTTGTGTTTTTACTTAAGAATAATTATTTTCATTACAGCTCTGTTTTTTTTTTTTTCCCGTTTTCACTTTCAGGCAAGCAGCAGCAGAGCTCAAAGTTCTTTTGATATTTTAGGTATAATTATCTGGTAGATCTATCTGGCTATTGATGAAAAATTACATAGAATTAACTAATATTTGGCATTGTCACATGGACAAAAAAGGCATATCCCTGATCAAGTTAATGAACATAAATGCTAATCAAGCTGTCCTTGCAAAGAATAAGCACTTGGCATAAGCTATTAGATTGTCTGACTCCCCCCAATAGTTCCTGGGTTGTTGTGTGCAGACCCCAAAAATTCAGCAGAATATATCTGATATTTCAGGAGGAATTGGCAAAAACATCAACTGTGCTGAAGTGGTTTAACCACTTTCAAAAGCATCCACTTAGCTCAGGCTTTTGTGCACAAAGAGGAGTGCAGGTAAGCTTGCAGCCTCTAGATTACCTAAGACACATTGCACATGAATACTGAGGTGGTGCTCCGTAGGAAAACACCGGAGAATGCAAGTGAAAAGGGGTTATTTTGTGCTTTTAATGCTTCTGCTGAAAGTTTTAAACTCTAGCTGTATTGCCCATATTTCAAGTCTAATTGTTTCTGATAAGCTATCAGCAAAAAGTTAATGCTTATATTTAATTAAGTGGCACTTTCCAGAATTACTTTGCCAGCAGTACTCTGATTAGATGATGTGACAACAGTGTTTGATACATATGCTCATATTCTTTGTTAATAGCAAAAATAGAATCTGTAAATCTGTAAATAGAAAAACTGGATGCATTAAGCAGCAGGGCAGAGCAGCAGGCTGGGAAGGCTACAGCCATTACCACCTCAGGAGAACTAATATTAATGTCTCTCTAATGCAGCATTTTTAAGCATTTCTTGTGTTCTGATGGGCTTTATATAATTGACCTCCATAAATCATAAAAGACGGTTTAAAAAAAGAATCTGGGAACTATGTGAATTGCTAATACCTCCTGGAATGCTGCCACATTATTTCCATCATTAGGTTATAGCTACCAGTTAGGCCTGAATTCATCTCACTTAACTTCAGGCATCTGTGAGGTGGCTGTCGAGGCACTCGGGGAGAAAAGGCAGCCCCGGGACAGAGCTCTGGTGGGCGGTTTCCTGTTTACTGAAACACATCTCCAAAGAGGGTGGAATGAACTGCGCCCTGGAGGTGCCCTCTCCTCTCTCTCTTCACAGTCAATGGCCTCAAACTGGATGTCTGAGACAGCTGAAGTCAGGTGAAGTGACCAGACCTTTCCCTCATGTTCCCAGAGGAGAGCTGAAAGTTCTTAAACAACTAAGATTCTTTGATAGCAGCGTTTATTCTGACTCAATGACTCATCACTTGGATATCAGCCTGGATCTCTGATACCAGCTTCAACAGACCAACCAGACCTTCTTTTCTTATTGGAATGTTGATGCTGTGCCAGCAACATCAGATGCCCCTTAACACAGAACTCCAGGCTTCTGCTGCAAGAAGCAAGCCATAAAAACATAGGACACTTTGACTTCATACTTTTGCAAATACCTTTGAAGGTTTTCTGAATCTAAAAGCTTTTCAGTTTTATTAGTCCTATAAATAGATCTAATTAAAAATGTTAATGAGCCAGTTGTGTAATCTTTTTGGATTTCAGTAAAACTTTTGTTACTCTCTCTCCCAGGATCCTTCTGGACAAAATGTCCAGCACACAGCTGGGTAAACACATGGTGGGATGGGTGAGCAATTGGCTCACAGGTCAGCACAAAGGGTTACAGTGGTGGGGTTACACCAGGCTGCTGTCCTCTCACTACTGGGGTTCCACAGGGCCCCAGCCTCAGCCCCGTGCTCTTCAACATCCTCATAAATGACTTGGCTGCAGGACTGGAAGGGAGACTAAGTAAGTTTGCCAAGGACACTAAACTGGGAGGAGTTGCTGACTCCCTTGGGGGAAGAGAGGCCCTGCAGAGACCCAGACAAATCAGAGGGCTGGGCAATCACCATCCATGAGAAGTTCAACCAGGCCAAGTGCTGGATTCTGCATGGGACAGGGCAATCCTGGATGGATGTGCTTCAGTATTGCCTGCAGTACCTCTTCTGGTAGGCTTAGCCACCTGCTATTTTAATTGAAATCACCTGCCTTTCCCTGTAACAGAGAACAGAAAATTAAATATCCTGTGCACAATATGAGCAAACTTCTAAAAAGTAAATAATTCTTGTTATTGTTCAGTGTTAGAGATAATCTGAGCTAGCAAAGATTATAAGTTAAAAACAAAAGAGGTGCCCTAATGATATTTGTAATCGGTGGCTCTGTAAACTGCCCATTCTGCAAAGTCTTGGGAAATGTCTTCATATCTTCTTTGAAGACAAGCAGAAACCACTTAAAACATTTTTAAAAAATAATTGCATGATCTTTTGTTTCCATCTATAACTTTGTTAGGAAATATTTATTTATACTCTCAGTGTTTTGCTGTAGAAACTGCACCTTGAACAGTGTGCCCTGCCCTCAGCTATGAGCAGGCACTTAACCTTCTCATACCATTCTTTCTCCAAATGCAAAATTGGTCTCTAAGCCTTCCCAAATATTATTCCTATATGTGAAGGATGCTAAAGCAGGGCTATGCTGTCTAGAGTCAGAACAGTGTTAGAAAATCTCTGGGCAGGTTAATGTAATGGTAACAATTGTGTTACAGAAGCCTGGTTGCATAGATGCAGGCAGTGTTTTGATTCCAACCTTCTAGTTCCATATGGAATCATGCTTCTTTGCCATGTTCTGTTTGCTTGAATAAACAGAAAGTTTTATGGTTGGCGTGCATCATACCTTAACTGTAGATATAAAATCTGCTCTTTAAACTATTAAAGCAAAGAAACTGCCTCGTGCAATTTCTGTCTTGTTTACTGCAGCTCAGGTTTTAGGACTCTTTACACTTTTTTTCTCCCCTGTAATTGGTTATGAAAGGCTGGGGAAAAAACCTTTATTTCCACATCAAGAAATGTTTAAAGGATTAAATCAAAATTTTATACACTACACAGTACTGACCTGCCTTTGCATTTAGCAGGCTGCAAATCCTCTGAGGTCTGAATTAGGAAGAGCCTGTCTAACCTACTAATCCTTTTTTCTTTCCAAGTGGATCAACAGCTTGGACTTCACAGGTACTTGCTGATGAGAAAATAATAATGGAGTGAGGCGTCTCTTTGCTCTAATTTTGAAGAATTATTTCCACAACCACAACTTAGCATCAGTAATCAACAATATTTCTTTTGAAGCTTGCATTTCCCCAAAGCACCAAGCCTATATTTAGGGATGTCCTACTACTTGTCCTGCTGATTTTAGGTTTTCCTCTGCCTTATTCCAAGCTGGCTTTTGTCTTTTTGAACTGACCCCACTCTCACACAAACACTTCCTAAATAATGAGTAGCCTTTTAGTTGACTTTATTTGGGAAACTTACATTTTAGGCGTGGAAACTCTCTAACTTCACTTTGGTGATCTATAAATTAATGCCTCTACTTTTTAAATGTGGGGCAAGAAATATAATTCTACAGCAATTTAAAGCATGGATAAAATCCACATTTAAAAAAATAGAATAATAACTTTGCTGGTCTATACTTTGCTCTCATCCAAGGCACTCAGAAGACCACAGACTCGAATATAACACAAAGGATGCTCCAATACATTCACCCAATGCTGGGCTCTGTCCAGGTGCTATGTGCAGGGAGAGGAATCTGACCTCAAAGGAATTGTGTGACAGAGTTACAATTTTTGAGCCTACAAATTAAACACACAAGGAGGAAAGAATTTAGTCATCTCACCTCTAGCAGCCAAACTCACCTATTCAAAGAGTGTGTCTTAAATTTTTTAGCTGTTTTTTCACCTTTTCCTATAGCACCACACCCAGGCATCACTCTTTGTATTTCCCCTCACAGAATCCCAGAATGGGTCATGGCTGGAAGGGACCACAGTGGGTCATCTGGTCCAACCTCCCTGCTCAAGCAGAGCACACGGCACAGGATTGTGTCCAGATGGTTCTGGAATACCTCCAGTGAGGGAGACTCCACAGCTTCTCTGGGCAATCTGTTCCAGTGCATGGTCACCTGCACAGTGAAGAAGTTCTTCCTCATGTTCAGGTGGAAATTCCTGTGCATCGGTTTCTGCCCATTGCCTCATGTCCTGTTGCTGGGCACAACCGGCAGAGTCTGGTCCATCCTCTTGGCACCCCCAGTTTTTGAGAGTAAAGACACAAAAGGGGAAGGAATTTTGTCATCTCACTTCTAGTAGCCAAACTCACCCATTTAAAGAATGTTTCTCAACATTATTGTTTTTCCTTCACCTTTCCCTTCAGCTGCACACCTGGGCATTGCTTCACAAAACCACATCATCGATTAGGTTGGTAAAAACTTCTAAGAGTCGAGCCTATAACTGAACACCATCATGCCCACTAGACATCCTGTAATTCTGTGGAGCAGGGAGCAGACGCTGCTCGTTTGAAACGCGCGGTGCACAAACACACAATAACCGTGCGCCCCCCGAACACCCCACCCCTCACGAAGCCCCGCCCACCCCACACGAAGCCCCGCCCGCCCCTCACGAAGCCCCGCCCGCCCCTCACGAAGCCCCTCTCCGCCCCGCGAAGCCCCGCCCCTCAGGAAGCCCCGCCCCATCAGAAGCCCCACCGCCCCGTCCGAGGCCCCGCCCCACCCCGGCGCAGATCCGCCAGCCGCCGGCAGGGGGCGCTCTCTGCTCACAAGGACACCCGGCGGGGCCGTTCCAGAAACTTCCGGAAGCGTCAGGGCGGAAGTGACGGCGCGCGCTGGCGGCGCTTCCTGTTTGCGGCCGCTGCCGTTTGTCCCGGCGGGAGCCGCGGGAGGGGACGGGCAGGAGCGGCGGCCGCGCTGAGGAGCCACCGGCGGGTGAGTGCGGGGCAGGTGGGCCCGGTACCGGCCGGCTGCGGCCGTACGGGAGGCAGAGACAGCGGGGAGCGGGCGCTTGGCCGGGCCGCGGTGTTCGGCAGCGGCGTCCCTGGTACCGGGGCCTCGCGGCGCGGCTGGCGCAGGCCCCGCAGTGCTGGAACGGCCGCGGGTGCCGTGCGGGCTCTGCCTGGTCTTGGCGGGGATCGGAGGGAGCGGCTGCCCAGGGCTCCCCCGGGCTCGGAGCGGGACAGATCCCGGGACGTTCGATCCCAGCTCGCACTGCCGCCTGTTCGCCGCAAGGCAGAAAAAAAAAAAAAAATCCGGATCTCCATTCCTTGCCCACAGCGGTGTGAGTTTCCAGAAGATGAGGGCGAGCCTCGGTTCGTTAAACAGACCTTGTCCTTAAAGTCGCGGGTACTGCCTTGGCGGCTTGGGAACGTTATTGTGTCCTCCTTTTTCCCGTTCTCTACAACTCCCTGAAAGGAGAGTGTAATGAGGTGCCGGCCGGATTCTTCTGCCGTGCCTGCAGTGAGAGGACCAGATGAAATGGCCTTAAGATGAGACACGGGAAATTCAGATTAGATAGTGTAAAAAATATGTCACATTTAGGGTGGTCAGGCATTGGAATAGGTCGCCAGGGGAGGTGGTGGAGGTGTTTAAGGATGTGGCGCTGGGTGTTGTGGTTTGGTGGTTAAGAGACACGGTGGCGGTGTTGGGGGGGATGGTTGGACAGGATGATCTCAGAGGCGTTTTCCACCCATGATGATCCTAGGCCAAACGCTCTGTTTTTATCTCCCGGTGGAAGCAGTTCAGTTACGTTCTGCTCCAGTGTCTATTGCTCGAGGTGGGGGCAGGAGGGAGGTTTGTTGTGGGTGAGGTCGGCAGAGATCGGGTGTTGAACTCGCTGTTGCCAGGTTCCGAGCTGAGTTGAAAATTGACACTGCCAGGTAAGGAACACTGTTTGTCGCCAGTATTTGCTGCACTTCAGAGGGGGCAGTGGGCTGGGTTTACAACCCGCGTTCCGGTTCGCACCAACACTTCGTGTTGTGTTGCTGTCGGAGCTTTCCTTGACTGCTGCGAACATGTGCTGCAGCCTTCAGCCATGCTAACAGAGGTGTTAGAAATAGTTAGATTCAAAATACTTAACAAATCGGTTTTAAATTGTTATAATAATAAATTGCAACTTATTTAGACACAGTAACGTGAAAGCTAAGTTTGTAACAGCTTTAATGTGCAAGTGGTCAGGCTTGTGAAGTTGCACAGTCAGTGATCAAACTCAAGAGTTTTTAGGGTATAAAGTGTTAAAAAGTGATAAGAACAAGGTGTTGACACAAAGGGAACAACTGGGATGAGGCAAAGATCTGCTTCTCCAGTCGTGCAACAGAGGTTGCAGTCACTGCTGCCTGCTGACCTTAATTTTTGTTTACTCTTTGGAGATCCTTGTACTCCAGTTAGGGATTTTATGTTCAGCTGGTGATCAAGAGCCTGGTAGTTAAAATACCATTTAGTTAGATGGATTATGTTGTCAGAGAAGATTTGTTTGGACCAATGAGTAAATGTATTTACAGATCTTGTCTCTGTGATTACTTTTTTTTTTTGTTGTTGCAAACAACCATAATTTTAACTATTGCACAACACTGGTCTAACTTTGTCTACTCACTTTGGCTCCTGTGCTGACTTCTCAGTAGAGAATAAGAGTGTGTTGAAAATGGAAATTAAATTAGTATTAAATTTTCTTAAATAATCTCCATTGGAGGAGAAATTTAAATTACTGCTTTTATTGGCAGCACTGTTTAGACTTCAATACTGATACTATCTCTGTCTGTAAACTGCAGAGTTCCCCTTGTTCTCCATCAGACTTGTCTTTTTGGTACTTGTTCTTTCAGACTACAGCAGATTCTTACCCAAACAGCTCTCTCTCTGATATTTTCTCTGTCCTTCCCAGATCGATGCAGTTGGCTAATTTATCTTGGCTGGGTTTGGGACGAAGGCATGCAAGGCTTTACTTTAGTGTAACAGGGAAGTTTTAGTTAGAAGGCTAATGTGTTTTGCTACTGATTTTTTTAATAGATAAATACATTATCGACTGTATTCTTTCTGTTATCCATTAGAAGTTTTGGAATGTATGTGGGGAGAGGGAACAACTTACGTTAAATCATCATCATCTTCTGTAGGATGTAGGAGTTCCTAACAGTACACGGACTGTCCTGAGGAAATAAATCCCAGGTTTTTGGTTTGTTCTGCATCTGTGCCGAGCTCATTGGCGCAGTGAGGTCTGTGAGCTGAGGTTGCGTGGAACGAGGGCGCTGATTGCGTTGTACCCAGTCCAGAGGCGTTGCAGTTGTGGCCTGGAATCGACGGAAATGTCAGCGCGGGTTGAGCGCCGGGCGCAGCCACCCGTGAGAGCCGGAGCCGCTCCTTGCCGCCGGCTGTGGAGGAGGTGCGGCTCGGCCGAGCCAGGGCGCTGCACTTGGGGCGTTCCAGGAGCGCATCTACTGCTTCTTAACCGTGGAGTGATGCTTGGAAGGGAATTCGTTGCTGTAACTTTCAACTTAGTTTTGTGAGGTTTATGTTTAAGCATTGTGCTCCTTAAATAGGAAGTGCTCCATTTCTCTAATAGCACTTGCAAAGAACCTCATCAGTTGTGTCCTGAAAACATTTTCTGTCAGAGCTTTTCCTTTGTCTTGTTCAAGCAGTGGAAGGATCAGTGAGAAATTACTTAGCTTTGTCAAAACTTGTTGGATCTTGCATATGATGATTGTTTCTTTCAAGACAGATTTAAAATAAAACTGCAGTTGAGGGTATTAGTAGGTTTAAATTATATTTTCTTTTGAGTGAAATACATTTGAATGGATGTTAGATTTTCCTTACTTTAGACTGAATTAAATCATTCTGCTTTATTTATTTAACTGCTAGGGAAGAAACAATTCATGCATATGCATTTCACTCCTACAGTAACTAGCTGTAGGTTTTATGTTTCCTATTTGTTCTGAATACAGAAATCCCACTGATATTAGTGAGGACTCAGTACTTAACGAGGATCTTAAAGGCCATAAAATAAGTCTGAAGCCGTTCATAGCTGCATTGCAGATGGCTTTTATTAAGACTAATTTTTCTGGTAAGAATTCTTTTTCTGTCTTAAAATGTAAGCTGAATCTGTGACAGCCTGTCAACTCTTTGAAAAAGAACTTGCTCTTTGCTTTAATGAAGCTTTTTTTTTTTCCTTTTTTTTTTGTTTGGCTTAAATAAAGTTATTATGACTCCAAAAACACTTCAGGGGAAATGCGTAGAGACTTTAAACTATTTTCTTTTACCTACAGGATTATCTGATTGCATGTGATTACTTGCCTAAAACTTTCTGTGCCTTATCTTTCAGTTGAGGCTTTCACTGTTTTTAATTGCTTAATCATACACAGATAGTATATTTTTTAAAATAAGACACAAATTTTACTTCATATAAAATAGCCTTTTATGGTTAGTTTTAGGAGAGTGACAGTGTTCCAGATATTTGTGACACAATTCCAAATTTGGACACCTGAGCTGTCGTGTTTTGGAAAAAATGCTCCTTTGCTTTAAGGAAAGATCATGAATAAG
Organism: Brachypodius melanocephalos; assembly: GCA_013398615.1. Classification (NCBI taxonomy): domain Eukaryota; kingdom Metazoa; phylum Chordata; class Aves; order Passeriformes; family Pycnonotidae; genus Brachypodius; species Brachypodius melanocephalos. Next base: position 3,946,900 of record VZSR01001283.1, read on the forward strand.
TCCTCCTTTATCAGAGATCAGATGGATAAGCAGGAGAGTCTCAGCCAAGGGAGTGAGGGTGGCCTGTTGACTGATCAACATCCTTTCCTATTTTTTGTTAGCCAGCTTACATTTCTTCCACAGATGAAGATTTTGGATTTCTTCTGTTTCCATTTTTGGTCGGTTCACTCTTTTTTAGTGTTTCTTACTTGTTGCCCTCTACAGAGTTTCATTGTGCCAGGCAGCAATACAGACAAATTCCTGTAATTCATGCCAGAGTTGTGTCTTGCTGCCCTGGAGGAGGAGTGGACAGGGTTCTTTGTAACTTCCTGCCTTCAGGTGTCTTTTGTGTCCTGTACAGGTGTCTTTTGTGTCCTGTACAGGTGTCTCTTGTTTGGCTGTGCTGGAGTTTTGTTGTTGCTGGCTTTTCTACAATGGAACATGGAACTATAAGGTAAAGCAGTCAGCCCAGCTGCCTTCTCCCTGTATGAACTGGTATAATAATAACTGCATCCAAAGCCACGCTGCTGTCTGACATACAAGCAGGATGTTTGCTGTAAACATGAGATTAAGCTAAGCTTTTTGGAATGTTCACTTTATTAAATTCATCTCCTGGGGATGCTGAGGGGGTATTAAAATAACGAACATAAACATGGCTATTTAAGTACACTTTATTCATTTTAATTATATGGTAAATTGACATTTTTCCATGAAACATTAAGTTTTGGGGGCCTATGAAGTTAAACTGTGACAGGTTTTCTAAGCTTAGGTAAGTAAAAGCTGAAAGTACTGAAGTTGTTAATGTGCTTTAGTCTGCATTGCACTGTACATGTGTAAGCAGGAGGAAAAAAATAATGCTGGTGCCTTATTTAAATGTATTTGTCAAGTTTATTAATCATAAAACTTACACAGGTTTTCTTGCTTTGTGTTCTTGCACTCATAAGTAACTTCATTTGTTCTTTAGGATCCTTATTCTGAGAAAAATTTTCTGGTAAACTGTGGGAGTTTTTGTGTTAACACAGTGGATTTTTGTGAGTTCAGTCAAAGTAAACTGGAATTCAGAGCAGGGTGTTTGTTCCTCCGGAGTTGCCAGCAGGATGCAATCCTTTAGATGAGTCCATGGCAAGCAGGCAGGTGCTAGGACCTAGGTGGCTGTGGGATTTGCAGAGGATGTTGATGACTGCCTTCCCTGTGAACCTCGTGAATCAGGAGTTTGGAACTCCAGCCTGCTCTCCAGGTGACTGCTGTAGTCACTAAGCTCAAGCTCTTCTGGCATCTCTGAGGGCTCTCTGTGCTGCCCCTTGCTTCATGGCCAGAAATAGATAACTTTTTCTGACTAAGCTGACTGCAAAGGTCACATGCCCCTTGCTGTCTGAATTCTCTCCTGGCTGCTCTAAAGAATCTCTTGTTTGCATGCTTTCCTCTGTTCCGTATTTAGTTAGGGGTGCTGCTTTGTCATCCCTGCTGGTTGTTTGTCTGATTACTTGCTTTTCTCTGTCGTCTGATCTTATAAAAGTTTGGAGCCCTCTACATGTCTGTCTTCTGTCATACTTCTCATGCTTTTTATGTAGCTGAGGACTGTGCTGTAAAGAGTGTTTATGAGCCAGGTTTTGGGTAACTCTGGCCGAGCGCTGGGCTGAGCTGTGTGAGGAGGGCCTGAGCCTGGTCGTGTGGCCCTGTCACTTGCCTTGAGTCAGTAGTTCAGGGCCACTGAACACAGCCAGAACACAGCTGCCTTCTCCTGTGATGGCTGAGAAATCTGTGAACTATGGAAACCTTTGGTTCACATAAACATTTGCCTGTTTGATTTTCATGCCCCAAAGAAGGAATTGGAGTAGCTGATAGTGCACTGTAAACATAGTGCAGTTCCCAGCTCAAGGAACTACAGATTTTTGTGAGCAAACATGAAGGTCATGAAACATCTCCTTTCAGCTGGTTTTTATTTGCTTGTCTTCTGAAATTTTGGAGATTTTCTGTGGATGGAGGCACAAAATCAGCTAATGTGGGCTGGCTTCCTCCTGGTTAGAAAAATCTCTCAAGTGCCTAATTAATGAGCCTTGCTTGTATATTGGAGACAAATTGTGTGACAGATTGGGTGTTTGGAGATTTTCATGTCATTTTGGTTAGGACAATTGAGTGGTTTCTTGCAGGGAGGTATATGGTTTGCATCTTTAAAACATCTAGGCATTTTCACCGTGCAGATTCCTACTAGTCTTAAATGTACTCATTTAATTTTTTTAAATTGGTCATCTTCTATTTTCTAAGTCAATGGTCATCCATATTCTTCTTTGTTATAAGCTGATGGTGGCTGTTTTCTTGAGTGAGTATTTTAAATAATTCTGTCCTGAAAAGATTGCACATAGAGGTCTTTTCTACCTTGTGAATATTGTTGGATTTTGGGAGGGGAGGGGGTGTTTTGTGGATGTGTGTGGTGGTTTTTTGGTCAGTCTTACCAACTGTTGAGGGGCTCAATAATAGCTGACTTTTTTTCTTAAGCTGGACAAAAAAAGCTGCACATGAATTTTTTTCTTGTAAATATTTTAAAAACATTTTTACATACAAAAAAAGAAGTTCCTATGATAACAAAAATTTCAGCAGTACAGTTTATGCTTTATGAGAACTATAGAAATAACGGTATATCATAGATGAATTCTTGCTGTCACCTGACTTTCATGACACTTTGATTAGGAGAAGGAAAAAATTAAGAATTTGTTTTCTTTAGACAGTTTCTGTCTTGTTTTAATTCCAGACTTTTTACTAGTCGCAAGTAAAAATTGAGCAATAACACTCACTAAAGACAGACTATTCGATCCCCATAAATTTCTTTAAAACAAATAATTTCTCTTTCTTGAAGGAGTTGCTTTTTAGGATCAGAGTCATCTGTTAAGAGGTGGTCATGTTGCTTCAGCTTTGTTTTTTTGTCCCAGCTTCAGGCTTTTGTTATCTAGGATATATGATGTTTGTATTGAGTCTGAACTTAACAACTCTGCAGTATTGCTTTTAAACAAGCAGGAAAGTTTTTGAAAAGATACGATGTTGAAATCAATATGACTACCTGTGTGCTGAAGGTTCTCTAGGAAAGGACTGATTTATGTTTTACATCTAAGTTGCTTTTCCTACTTGCTTTTTTGAATTAGAAGCTTAAGTTTTGAATTTTCCCTCTAAAATAGGTACCAGAATTGAGAGGAGAGCTAATGAAAGTCTTGTATGTAAGAAAAGGAGAATATGGAAAGAACACATAGTTTTATGGTATATGCTCCTGTCCTGTGACTTCTTGCTGTTAGCTTACTGATTGTAGCTGGTATCTCTTGTCAGGAGGGACTCTGACCTCTAGCCTTGAGCTTGACTCAGACTGGATTCCCCCCTTCTGATTTCTTTTTGTAACCTCTACATTCCATGTATGTTATTGCTCGTAGGGCTGGCTAGGGGATTTGAGAACATACTTAACCCAGACTAACTTTGCTCCTCACCTGTGTTCACAGAGCTGTTCTAATTGTTTTGTGAGAAACGGGAAAAACTAGAGAGGCCAGTTGATAGCAAATATCCTGGGATATTTTTGGTAATCTGTATGTTTACATGTTGAACCCTGCCATTAGTATATTATTACTGGCATTCTTAATGTTAATTTTAATGCACATCCCCCAACTTCCTTTGGTGTTGGTCATAGTATTAACTATACCCTTATGGGTTTTTTTGATGTGGAGATTTCTTCAAAGGGCAAAGGGCTATTTACTTGCTACACTTTAATTTTGTGTTTGTGGGACTGTATGGTTAAGTAGACTGCTAAAACCACCCAAGTTTTAGACACGTGGGTCCTCCAATACTTTTGCTTCTGTAAGTAGTTTGGAGAGGAGAGGAAGCATGGCAGGATATCTCTTAAACTGTTTTTGCCAATTGAAGAAACGTGTGTGTAACCACAACCAATAATTAAAGTTAATTAAGCTTTAACCTACAGCAGGAGCACATTTTGAAGATGTACCAATTTATTTTAAAGGAAGTCTTTTTTCAATGTTTATATCCCAGGATGTTGAAAGATACATGTAAAAGTAGTACAATAAATTGATTTCAGAGTATTTCACTAGGCTGCACCATACTTTGTTGTTTCAGCATTTATGGGAAAGAAAAGGAAACTGAGACTTCGCTTGGGGTAAAATGAAAAATGCGGAATGACTTGAGGGGGGAAAGATTATTTCAATTTTTTTTGTTCTTGATGCACAAGATTAGAAAATGTGACTAATACATTGCTGTATTGTTATGTGCTGAGTGTATTTGGGTGACTTGCCCTGCAACAAGTTGATAACTACTGGAAAAGGTCACTGTTTCCTTGTTCATTAAACTTGAAACAAACCTGCAGTGGCAGAATGGAAAGGGGATTGGAACTTTTGCCGGAATGGAGACTTTTTACAGTGGTGGAGAGAAAGGCAGCATTGCATGAAGACATGAAACATTCTTGAAACTTTTTAGAAAGGTTCTTTCATCTTAGTGGTCATTTAGTAATGGAGTAATGGTCAGTGTAACTGTTCCTTGTAATTGTTCTCTAATGCTGACAAGAAACTGTCCGTATTTAAATTGCCTTTTTAACTTCTAGGTTTCTCAGGACTCTTGTGATAACTGTTCTTTTATACTGACAAACACTAGGTGCCTCTGCAGTTGAGTTGGTTGGCTTACCTTGCAGCTGGGGCTATCTTGCCTGGTTATGTCCTTCTCTTGGTAAACATAAAGGAGGCAAATGGTATTCAGTAGCTTTGGCAACATGTGCATTTTCTGTCAAAGTCTGAGTACAGGAAAGGCTTATTGAGCTCAGTAGGGCTGAGTTAAATTTCCAAGACCTGCACATAGGTTGCTTTTCTGATGGGAGCATCTCAGCGGATGTTCTGAAGAACAGATGTGAAAGATGGGTCCCTTTGTTTATGCTCATATGTGCTTAAGTCATGACCAGTGTCATAGGTAACAGGTGAACTTCTGCATTCAGAGTTATTAATATCTACATCAAAACTGTGATTCAGATATCCTTCTTAAAATACTGATTAAATTTAGCTTATCAGTCTAATCTGTTTCAGGAACTGCTATATATCATATATGTTCATGTACTGTGTTTCAGTGGGATTAAAGAACATGAAAATCCGAATTAAAGTTTAATTCTGCGGTCTCTTGATCTAAAGGGAAGCAGTTTTATTTTTTGGGATTTGAAACATTTGAACTTTGTCTTTCTTTGATCAGGTTTGGTACAAGGCAATACCAGGCTCTTTCCTGACTTCTATGGAGTAGAAGTAGCTGGACAAGCTTCATTTACAAGTTGTTGTTGTTACAGGACTTGAAAGACTCTGCTGTTTTTACCAAGACTACTCCTGAAACATGGTGGATTACTATGAAGTTCTGGGAGTGCAGAAGCATGCCTCAGCAGAGGATATCAAAAAAGCGTGAGTGTCACTGGTGTAGATGTCACGGATTTTAAGGGACAGATATGATTGCATGGGTTTTGGATTCACCCTTTGTTGTCTTCCCATGTTCTTTTGCAAATTCATGCACATGCTGCTTTATCAACTCATATCTTTGAACTGTGATCTTGGATGATTGCAAAACACATCAACCTAAGTGTAAGCTTAGCTTTGTCTCTCTAAGTAAGATGTTATGAACACTTTGCCTAAATTGTTTCATTTGAGAATAGGAATTGTGTCCAGGTGTAGCTGTCAAAGAAGGCATTGATGTTAAGATGTCACAGTCAGGGTATTCTTGGAGACTTACCGACTTCTAATGTACCAGATCCTTCTTGATGCTTCCCTTGGTTGGTTATAGCACCAAGTAATTGTGGAGCTCTAGGGAGAAGCCTACAGCAGAGATATTTTGGAATGTTTTGCTTAGGTCTCGCAGATGTTGATCATTAGAAATGCACAGGAATAATTTCAGAATAAGTAAAGAACCCCAAACCTACTTTCTAATTTAAAACATACCTGAGCAGGTGGTTCTTTGTGTACCTGCAGGATCTGTTGATCCCAACATCTGTATGCAAGATACAAAGTACCAGGAATTTCTTACTTCCTGACCTCTGTAACCTAACAGCATTGTGTTTATCTGTATAGCATATTCCATTATTTCAGAGTAAAATATCCTTTGATTTCCTTCCACTCAGGTACCGTAAATTGGCACTAAAATGGCACCCTGATAAAAATCCAGACAATAAAGAAGAGGCGGAACGGCAATTTAAGCAAGTAGCTGAGGCCTATGAAGTCTTGTCAGATGGTAGGTATTTTAAAAGGGCTCTTGAACTGCCTGTCTCTGTTTTGGGGATCAGTCAGAAAATGTTGGTCTATGGTGCTTTGAAAGGATATTGCAATTTTAGTTCACCATACAACTTGACTACTTCTTTTCAAAAGAAAAGAGTGACAAAGAAGCTTGCAGATAAGACAGAATATGTAGAAATTTTGAAACAAAAATTTCAAGATATCCCTAGATACATAACCAAACTATAAGAAACTGAAATTCAGTGTCTGCCAGAAATTTCTGTAGAGATTTCTGTGAATCTCAAGATTAATTTTATCTTAGCAGGTGAGGCCAGTGTTACCATCAGTATAGGAATATTGTATTTATCCTTTAAAGTTAGGCTACACCAACTCCGAAGTATCCACTGAAGCCTACAGCTTCTAGTTTTTGTAACAGTAAACTAGTCTTGACAAAGCCCAAGCATACTGTAAACCTTGCTGAAAATTTGGATTGTGTTTGAATGAGTTCTGTAAATTCAGTCAACTGTGATACTAAAGATAGTGTTTATTTTGAATTGTTCTGGAAGAGGTGTTAACCTGACCCGTATAGTGCAGGAATGCAGTTTACAGCTCACCCATGTCTTTTTGCTTGAAGAGTTTCATGAACTTCTGCCAATGTTCTGACAAAAGCAGCCTGAATCATAACAAAGTGATTTAAGTTACTTTGATTATTTTCCTCTGTAATTGACTGCAGCTGTCTATATGCTATTTCTGAAGTGTCCTTGATTTCACCTGAGACAGTGAGCATGGGAAAGCTATATTTAAAGCACTAGCAGCATCTAGATTACCTCTCAGAGTTCAGCCTGATTTAGTGAGCTGCAGTCTTGTATGCTGTGTTTCTTTGCTTGGTTTTGATACTTAATTAACAGGGGAGAAAAAGAACTTAATTTATCATTAGTTTATTGTATACTTGTCTTTTAGAGTACTTTGTCCTTCTCAAGCTCATTTTTTGAGCAGAATAAAAATAGAATACTGGTCTGGTTGTTACACAGATCTCTAAGTTCTGTGGAAGCAGTACACTGCTAGAATTTTAGAACGTCTTCTAAAAGTGCTGCCAGTTTTTGGAAATTGGCCAAATCCTAAGTTACTGGTGTCTTAACAATCATTTGTGCAGCAGGGATACCAGAATCCTGAGCCCAGTGGCTGAGAGGCAGTCAAATGTTCTGCAAACTTAATGAATTTTTCTGACACCATTACAGGCTTGAATGATGACAGATTTTTGGCAGAAGAATAGCTTTGTAAGGGATTACATAAGCAAAGAATACTGAAATTGGGTGATCATTGAACGCACTTCCCTTGTGGGAAACCTTGTGGTTTCAAAAATGGAACATTTTTCAAGATGAATTTTGGTCTTTGTGAGCCCTCAGGGCATCCTTGCTGTTTCCTGCCCATGACAGTTTATCTACCTTCCTCCTTTCTTCTTCATAATTTGATGGGTGTGTTAATCTCCTTTCTTTAAAAACTGCTTTCTAGAAAGGCAATACAGATCATGTATCAAGCTCTGGGGATTTGTCTGCAAGCTCCTACTATTTGAGATGATAACGATTATATAAAATTTTGATTCCTGTTAGTCAGAAGTATTTTACTTTCCAGCATCTGTTTGAGGTAACTGCATGTTCTTTCAGTGATGCTGTTTAAGTTCTAAAAACATCTTTCACTGAAGAGATTCCACTGGGAAAAGCATGATAATATTATAAGAGACTAAAATCAAATGCCCTGATTGGTTTTTGACTGATACCTCCACACCAGTGCAAGCAAAGTAAGCTGACTGTCTGCCTCTTTAAGGTCTTCAAGGTTCCTTCCAAAAGTACCAAAGTGCCATCTGATCTTGTGCAGTAATCTCAAGTTCATTTTTCTCTTCTTTCTGATGAATACTGTAAGGTTGGTCTGCAGTGAAATTAACAGTCATTCCATGCCTTCTAAAATAATAGAGAGCAAGCAGTTTGAGTCACATCCTTCCATGGCATTTTGGAACACCACTTCATTCTCCATTATTAAGCTAGCAGAAGTGGTTATAATTAATTTTAGGGGTTTTGCAGTCATTCGTGTAAACACTGGTCTTCCGTTCTCATAACTGCCACAATGGGCTCGGTCTTGTGCAATAAAAGAAAAGAGCCAGTGGTCAAGATTTGCAAGTGGGATAGAAGGAAGGGAATGCTTTAGCACTGAACTGTTCTCCAGAGAGCCTGTAGAATCTTATCTTGGAAATTGATGTGATCACGGCTTTATTCAGGCAAGATGTGACCAGTTTCATTATTAGGCTTGTGTGGAGGAGCAGGTTGAAGTCCAAAGGTCCTTCACAGCCTTAAAGCTTTTCATGGTAGCTGTCCAAAGAAGAAAGCTGCCATATTCTTAAAGGCAAACTTCCATGTGAAGTTTGTCCTTAAACCAAACTTTTTCTCATACATCAGGTCCAGACCTTCTAGAACTTAATGGCAGTAAGTTTGAAGTTCAGTAACTGTTCTTTCTGAACTAAATTGCTTTGGCAGTCCTTGTTCATCAGTTATATGTAATGTTCATCAGTTATATGCCAGAACTTCCCTAAATAAACTAGCTTTGAGAAGGTGCTTAATTGAGAATATCAGTTAAGTGTTTTTATTTTTTCACAAAACCAACAAACGTGTTTACTGACGTGATATACAACTTCTCCTTGTAGCTAAAAAACGTGACATCTATGACAGATACGGAAAAGAAGGCCTAATAAACGGAGGTGGAGGTATGTTGACAACCAGCAGTTCTTTGCTTTCTCTATTTTCTCTAGCTTTCTTTTCAAGACAGGAGTCTGGAAATGCTTGCACTAAGGCCTAAAATTCAGTCTTCTGAAAATTTAGATTACAGTTGTTTTACAGTTTTTCTGGTTACTGTGAGCGGTATTAATGTTACCTGAAAACAGAGAAACTGTTATAAAAAGTAATAAAGTAATGTGTGTACTTCAGTTGAATGATACCTGAAAGAGAAATTTTGTTTATATGTATTGTTTATATTTTCAGATGATTCAAGTACCCTATAAGCCTGAACTTTCCTATTAGTAAGAATATGTGAAGGTAACTGAAATGTAACTTTTTGATTTTTCAGGTGGAAATCATCATGATAATCCATTTGATTTTGGATTTACATTCCGCAACCCAGATGATGTCTTCAGGGAGTTTTTTGGTGGAAGGGACCCCTTTTCGTTTGACTTCTTTGGTAAGTGATCCCCTGGTTTTAGTTATGAGTATCTAAAGCGTGGCTAAAACTTTACTCTTACAAAAAAAAATGTAGCTAATGTAGTTGTATTAGAAATAGTTCTGAAAATGAGGCAAACAACTGGTATTTTGTATTATATTTGAAATACCTGTTTTTTTCTTGGTTAATTTTATAGTACAGAACAGATATGGCTTGCCAATTCATGTTTTGTTGGAAGGCCTGGTTTGCCAAACCATAAAATGATGTCTGCAGTTGATGTCTAAGTTGAAACGAAATAATATTCAACAGAAGAGGTGCATACTGGAATTTCTTCTTGAGAATTTGAGCAGGCTAATTTAGTCTGTTGGATTTCTCTCTTTTGATCTGTAAATAAATTAAAAAATAAAACTTTGAGAGCTTCTGAATTGGACAGCTTAACTATAACTGTTACACTGTAACTCTGTGAACTTACGTTCTAGCAGGATGGATTTTCTTCTGTCAGAATAGGAACAGTTGCATACGTAATCTAGACACACTCCCAAATTCATGTCACTTGTTTGTTTGGGGTGTAGAACTCCTAGAGACTCAGATAAAATAGTTCTTGAGGCCTGAATTCTTAATTTAGGAAGCATTCATTAAAGGAAAAAATATGTGATAAAAGTTGTCAAAGTAGTCTTATTACCCTCATGCTGAAGGTCTTCTGCCTTGTGATGTTGCTTGCTCTAGTGAAGGTCTTCTTCAGAGGTGCTGGGATTCTTATGCAATCTCTGTGTATATTTAACTCAGCAAAATGCTGACCTATAAAGCAGAACAATTCCTGTGTTCAGTATTTACTGTGAGAAAGTTCTATACTGAAAACTGCAAGAATTGTACTTGAAAAACCAAGCTTTCTTCCTGTTCAGTATGTAGATATTGATTTATCTCTGTAATAATATCTGTAAATGTTTTAATATTTTTAAAAGTAATTTATTATCTTTGGCAGCATTAAGGGGTAATTCAGCTCAGATTTTAATTACATCTTTCTCTGGTTTGCTATTTTAGGATCATCAGCTGTTAGATGACTTAATGAAGGATTAGAAAAGGGGTTGAAGGGCTAGAGGTTGAATGTAGGAGAATGCTAGTTGATGAATTAGATGAGTAGCTAGAGGAAGAATCAGGTAGAAGATAGGCAGCTGAATTGGGCAATTGGATCCAGTGTGAAATCAGCTGAAAGTAGGAAACAGGAGATTGGAGGAAGCATCTAGCAGAATACTGATGAGTGAAATGGGCTCTGAACTGGGTAGTTGCATCTACACTGTCTGCAGTAGAATAAGAATGACAGGAAGTGCTAGACAAGGATTTCAGTTTAGATGTGTGATCCCTGGTACATCTGGAGTACTGGGTCTGCATCTGGGCTCCACAGTAAAAGAGAGCTACTGGATAAGAGTTCAGTGAAAGGCCACTAAGATAATTACAGGAGCTTCTTTCACACGAAGAACAGTTTGAGAGAATTGCTGGAATTGTTCAGTATAGAGAAAGCTCAGTGTGAGAGTCTCACAAATGCATTGGGAAGGGAGTGGAGAGATCAGAGGTAATGACCACAAATGGAAGCACAGGAGCCTCTGCCCGAACTTAAGGTAGCACAAGTGTACTGTGAAGGCAACAGTGTTAGAGCAGGCTGTCCAGAGAGGTTGCGAATCTCCATGTTTGGAGCTGGTCAGAAGGCATCTGGAGTGGTCCTGGAAATCCCACTCCAGCTGATCCTGTTTGAGCAGGGGCTTGGACCAGATGAACTCTAGAGGTCCCTGTCAAACTCAGTTGTTTTGTGATTGTGTGGTAGAAAACCTGGAAAAATCTGAGCAAGATGTTGAGTAGGAAGCTAGCATGGAGGAGCTGGGAGGGAGTGTTCAGTTCTTTTGTTTATTTTTTGATTGATGATGTATTAAACAAAATAGTTGGTTCTCAGTCAAATACCTTTATAGTAAATTGTATAGGTGAGATGTTCTAGCTACTAGTGGGAGACTGACATAGGCTCTGTTTGGTTTTGATTGTATTTACTTTATCAACACTAGCAGAAGACTTGCTGTCTCTGAAAATATCAATATTCATGATTAACCTTAATGCCATGAAGTTTAGTTCTGCTGTTAAATAAGTGATGGGCTTATGAAAGCTGAGGCCCTGCCTTTTGGGTTCCTTAGGAGGAAGGCTGTACAGCACAGTGCACAGAGCTACCCAGCTTATCAAATGGAGGTACTACTGCAGCTGCAGTAGCCCCTCTCGTAGAGGCAGTGATTCATCTTGCCTTGGGGCGCCAGTAAATTTGACAACATACCTCTGCTCTAGTGACCTAGAGACACATTCTCCCCCTGCTTAACACTCAGATTTATTTATTTATTCAAAAGTAGGTTATCTACTTCATGTATTGATCGCTGTCTTTGTCAGCTTGAAGATCAGAGTACTGAGCACAGGCTCTGCTTCTTGCCAAGGCTCTGGCAGTGTCAGCAGTGTTACGTGCACTCCGATTAATGAAAACTAATCGTTCCTAAGCTGCCCCTCCACTTCATGTGGATAGTGCAGTGTCAGTGACCAGAGGCCTAAGACCCTCAGTTAAGCTTTGGATTTTGAGCATAAGCTCTTGAAATTTTTCTAGTCAGAAGGTTTCAAAGTGAGCACTTTTTTTTCCCTTTAAGATGCTTAAGATGTTCTCTGACATGGGTAATTGTGACTCCAAACAACCTTTTTTCACAAATTTCTGTAAAAAGTATTTGAATTGGTCTTTGCACATACATGAATATTTCAAGATAGTACAACATAAAAATATGTGTGCTTTCAGCTGGATGTAGTGCATTTTATAATTCCAAAAGCAAGCAGTAGAATTGTGTGTACAGCATGAATATGTGTATTGGTGAACTACAGCCATTGTAGGTTCTGCTGTGTTGAAACACTAGTGAAACAGTTCTGTACTGAATAATAAGAGAATTTATCTTCTAAAAATGAGGAGTTTTCAACTTGTTAATGAGTTTTCTGTGGAACTAGTAACTCAAGTTATAATTGATATTCTAAGCCACTAAGTAAGGACTGAGATCATGTTTTCTAAAAATGTGCTCTGGTGGAATCAAAGATGAAATTGAATAAATACTTCAAAACATTTGTACTTTTTATACAGTTTGAAGTGGCATGTAGTGAAGCCTGCAGAATGCAGGTGGGACTCTCTATATCCTGATTGTCATTGAGTATGTAAAGAGCAGCGTTCATATGCATAATTCCTGTAAATTTATGGATGTGAAGAATTTCTGAAATAGTGATATGAATTGAGTCTGTTCAACTGTACTGAGCTATACTGCACTGCTCTTGCAGTTACAGAAAATTTTCTTTATAAACAGAGGCATCTTTATTCATCTCTAGAAAAGAGGAAAATGTATGAACAGTTTTGTAGCGATTTTTAAATGATGAGTCCCTTCAGACTTTTCAAATGAAAATCTGTAATACTGTTGGAGACAGCTCTAAACACTTCCAAATGGTGCAAAGTTAATGTTACGTGCTGTGTGTTGCACTGGAGACAGTCACAGTTTATTTCCACTGTTTTTTTCAGGCAAATTCTTTGTAAAACTAGGGGTGCATGAAGGCAAGTACTTTTTAAAACTTTATCTGATATTATGACAGATGCTTAACTCTTACTCTGAGATTTGTGGGCTTGCTTTTTATGGCATGTGGTTACAGCAGAGTGTGTATTCCTGGTGAGCTCTCCTAGGGATAGTTTTTAGCCTCTGACATACGGATGAGTGATGATCCTTATGACAGGAAGAAAAGTTGGTGCTTCCTGTGCAGCACTACACTTTGCATTGCAAAATACTGCCTTGGTGAAGCAGTGATTGCAAAGTACTGCCTTGGTGAAGCAGTGTCTGGTGATCTGGTGTTCAGTCTGTCCCCTACACCTCTGGTTCTCTGACCATTCTTTGACATTGGAACTCACAGTTTACTCAAAATGTAGGAATTGGTTTATCATGTTAGTATACTTAAACTTTTATACTTCAGCTAGATCCTACTCCATTTATATGTGTTGCTTGCCTTGATGTGGTTTGTGTTCCTTCTTGTGTTTTATTTGCATTTTACTTGTAAACTTTTAAGGACCTTTTTTCTTCTGTACTTTAACAGTTTGCAGGAGTGTAGAATCCCAGTGTTACCACTGGTAATGGAGGTGTCTTGATGAAAGACTGCTGCTTCAGGCTAAGGAACAGAAATTGATGTGCTTTGGTGTAGGCTGGGCTGTTAAAGAATTGATTTGGTTTTGGTTTAGAGGCTTTTCAGTTTTTCACTTCAAGAGTGGGTCCTGTGTTGGAAGGTGTTATCAGGGAGAAGTTACTGTGAAAGATGGAGTTGGTATAACAAGATCTCCTTAAGGAGAACAGAAACTCCTTAAGGAGTTAATTGTTTTTTTTCTAGAAGCTGCATGCACACCCTAAACCATCTCAGCTGTCTCCAGATGTGTATCAGTGGTGCCCCAGCAATTTGTGTATGGGCTAGGAAATACAACTCAGGGCCTACAGCAGACCAGTATCTTCCAGTGGCAGTGTCTACAAGCTTGACAGGATGGTTTAGGGCATTTCAAACTGCTTCCAGTGCCTGTGTATGCAGTTAGATGAATCCCACAAGGAACCAGGCTTTTCTCCCTGCTAAAGTGTGCTACTGATGTGACATGATAAATTGCTTGTGGTGGATGCCCCTCTAGACTTTGATGTCTCAAGAGAAGTCTGTTTGCAGGATCTCTTTAAACACTGATTGTAGTCTTGACAGTTTTGCTGTGGTTCCTAAACATTTTAGTTTTCTCAGTGTACATTTGGAGATGGTAGTATGTAAATGTCTCAAGGGTTTTTTTTTTTTTATTGTGAGGTAGAGTTCACAATGTACTTTAATCTAATGCATATAAACCCATAGGGATTCTGTGGAGTTTTCCCTTGAGAATTCTGGTTACCTTGTTTATGTGATACTTCAAAATCTATACTTTTGGAAATGAAAGGTAAAATGAAACTTACCACCTTTATGCAGCTAGTCAGATACAAATATTTGTCACAGAGAATGTCAGCTAGCTAGTTATCTGGTATGTAGTTTGGTTCCATCAAAGGTCAGAATTACTTCGGATTGACTACTGTAATATTGATTACATAAAAAGAAGCAGGACTGTTCTGGAAAAGTACAGTGAGTTACTTTTAGTATCCAGGCAAAAGAGTTCTAACCTGACAAGAGAGAGGAAATTTTACATTTAGTAATCATTGCAAACTCTATATGATATGTGTTTTAGGATGTTTTTCCTGAATGGGACAGCTTCATCAGACTATTTGTCTCATGGGCAGAAAGTTGTCTTGCTGTGGCAAAAGATTCACATAAGAATCAGATCATGGTTTTATTCACATGCTGTCCCATTTCTGATAATTGACTGTTTAAATGTTCTAATGCAAAATGTATTTGTTAGTAAAATGGGTTATTAAAACTGAAAATGGAGGTGGCTTTCAGTTAAAGCTGTCTTGAACAGCAGTATCTTTTTGGTAATTAATCTTTTTGTTGACATAAATTTGCTGCTTTTGGTGCAATTTATGAAGGGCTCACAGATTTGCATATGCATTCTTTGCTTTGGTATGCATGTACAGTTTTATTTCATAACCACCAGTCTTAGATCATAATTATCCACTGAATGGTCCAAATCTTACTATGATTTTTTCAGAAATAACTTGACTGGTTCAAACAGCGTTTTTGAAGCACAGGATTGTCTCACCCAGAGAACATTATGGGACAGGAGTAGATGGTGCTGTGGCTTCATGGCCAAACTAATACATAGTTACCCCTGCTGAAGGGAGGAGGCCTTGTTCCAAAGTCTTGTGTCTATCTTAAAACTTTAATCTTTGTCTAATGTCCTGTTAGATAGATTAAGAAACAGTTCAATAGCATACTAGCCAAAGTTTGTCTTGGGAATCCCAGTCCAGTTGTGGTTTTTAGTGCCCAAGAAAATGGTTTGATTTGGTTTCCTTGGACAGGTAGCTGGTTAAATTAGTCAGAGCACAAATGCTGAACATTGCCTAAGCAGAGCAGGTCATATGGAAGGTAATGGAAGGCAATGGAAGTTTCCTCCATTTTTAAGATGTACCTGAACATTTGAACATTCATTTGATAAGCATGAAATGCTGGTTACTGTCCTCCAGCATCTCTGTAATTACCATATAGATGACATTCAAAGGTGATGTTTTAGGTCTCTTTTTCTAGAAAATAACAAATCCCAAGATCTCTGCTATATATCGCTAGAAGGACTTCCAAATATTTTTCTGGTAATTTAGTAAATGAGTGGAGCAAACATCTATTTGACATCTAATTTATAAAAGCGAGCAATTACAAAGACCATGCTGAAACATTAGGCAGGTGAAGCAACAGTGCTTGCAATAATGTCTTAGTGTCTCCCCTGAGTAAGAGACATCAACAGTGTGCTTACTATGTAAGGAAGACAGTATTTCCATGCATAAGTGCTTACAGGTTTCTGTGGCCCCTCCAGTTCTGATGGTATGTTTTTTAGTGCCCGAGTGCTTTCCAGAGCTGTAGCATGAGCTTCTGTATGTGTTTACTGCAAATTTGCATATTTGAAACTTTTTTTTGGATGGGATACAAGGTCGAAAACACCTACTCCATGAATTCTGTTGTATTGTAAGTATTGTATCTGTATCTTTACATAAACACATTGTTCAGACCTGCATTTGAGACTCTTCTGGCAGGATGTATAGTCATTACAGGACGCTTTTAAGATGAAGAGAAGATGGAGCAGGCAGCCTTTGCTTACTGCAACACTGAAGCAATGCTCAATGCCAGTGGGTGTGGCTATGCCCTTCCATAGGGGCTGCACAGTCTCCTTCATCCTTTCTCCATTATCCCGTGTTGCAGTGAGTGCCACCCTCCTGCATCTGCAATAGTAGCCCTAGGCTCAGGTGTTGTGTTTTGGCAGAGGCAGTGGTAGGGCTGTGGTGGCAGAGAATAAAGGAAAGAAGGTTCCCTGGTTGGGGAGGTGGTTCAGTGAGTGGGGCCTGAGCAGTGGCCCTGCTTGGACAGGAAAATTCCCTTTGCACACTGTCCTGAAAAGATTATCTACATCTCCGACTGTGACAGAGCATGCATGGGAGAGCATTTGCTGACAGCTCACCATTTATCTCAACACCTTTGATTTTTGGAGGTGAATGATGGCATTGCAGTGGAATGTGCTCAACACTCTGTCAGCAATAGCATCTTTCTGTGACTGAAAGAATCTTCCTGTGCTGCCTTTGACCCTTGGGCACTTCTGCTGCTGCCTGCCTTGTAACCAGCGCAGTTTCATGCTGTGAACTCTAGCAAAGAATTGATGTGGCTGAACTTGGCTTTCATCTGGAGATGCTCTTTTCAGCACATCAGTTCCTGATCTAGTTCCCCAAGCAACAGCCAGAACACAGGGGTCTTTGTAGAAGTGACTGCCATAGGAAATGGACACTTGTAGTTTATCATGTATTGTAATTTCAGCTGGTGCCTTAGATTGCTATAATGAATTTCAAGTTTTAACTGCATTGTGGACTGCTTCAAATAGTGAGGTTTGCCTGCTTTCCTCCCTTCCCCTGTTGTATGGTGCTTTCCTGTCCATTTTTTTTCCCATACACCAGTCATTCTAGTGCTGAAAGAGATTAGCTCATGGGTGCAATAGAATGTAACAACTCAGTGTTTTCTTTTGGATCAGTGAATTAGCACAACTTACTTAGTTCCGTGATCACAAGGCAGGAAAGGAAAACAATCACATCTTTTAAGTAGTATACTGCCATGAGCTGAAAGGGAAAAAATCCTGTTTCTGTGTTACAGCTGAGGACTCCTCAGAGGGGAGAGATCACGACCTGCCTTATTTTGAGCTGCAGTGAGATATTTATTACAATAGTTATTGTTATTTGACCTGTTTAGAGGTGAAATTCTTTTCCTGTGACTACAGAAAAGCAAGGTAATATTCCACGGTTTGCAGGGAGCAGGTTTAATCTTTTACCCAGAGGAACAAGACAGTTGTTGCATTTGAATTAGCAATGATTTTTCTAAACAGAGAAAATTTTCCTGCAAAAATTACCTCCAATGCAATTATTTTCAGACATGTTTGTTAGTGTACAATCTTTTGTGTTGCTGGGGGTTTTGTGTTCCAATCTCCACATTAACTCTTTGGCTTCTGTAACTTTAGTCCTCCTACCTAGTAACAGCAAGAGTCCTGAAGTCTTTCATTTTGCCTGGTGTTTTGGTAATGGGCTACCATGAGTCTTTCCTAAAGCATTGGCCTTTTTTAAAAGGTTTCATGTCATCTGCTGTTGTTGATAGATAGAAGTTTTTCTCACTGGCTTTCTTGAGGTTTCTCACCTTTCGTTCTCTTGATCTTTGCTGTCTTGACAGCACCACAAATTCTGCATTAGAATTGTACTCCAACATTTTTATTGAAACTGAGTCTAATACTCTGTCCTCCCATGAGCATCTGGTAATACCTAGATTATAATATACTGAATTTATCTCCAAACAGTACTTAGTAATACTCTTAAGTATCACTGGATTAACATACCGATTTTGGAAGTTGTATTTATAAATTTTTTTCCCTTTTTTAGAAAGGTCTTGATCTCGTTCTCTCTCTCGTTCTCTCTCTCGTTCTCTCTCTCGT
>VZSR01001283.1:3965247-4204562 GCA_013398615.1 Brachypodius melanocephalos
TTCTCTCTCTCGTTCTCTCTCTCGTTCTCTCTCTCGTTCTCTTCTTAATCTGATATACTGCTCAGATTCAGTAAAAAAGGGACTGGAAGTACCAAAATGACTATAAGAGGATTCATTAAAAAAAACCCAACACCCTGCATTTGAGCTGTTTGGAAAAAAACTTTTTTGTGAAAAGGTTACCAGGGATGCAAAGGTTCTGCTAAAATAGACTTATAGGGCTGAAATGTTATTATTTTGCTGAGTGGTGCTATTAATCATCCTGATTTAGGGAGTAAAAGCATAAACAGGGTCTGAGTAGCTGTGAGGTTGCTACATTAATGTGTGTTTGGTGGTAGATACAACAGATGATAGTGCAGCAACCTCCTGCTGCCTTCTCTCAGTGCTTTTGGTATTTTTTTTCCTGCTTGCTGTACTTGGCTGTCAAAATCATAAAGGAATAGTTTCTCTGACAAGTCCTACTCCTTTTCCTGTCTCGGCATAATCCATCTTGCTGGGCATTCTGCAGTACACTGCGGAGGAGTGGTTGGTCTGTCTTACTTGAGGGAATTACAGGGAGAGCACTGGAGGATTGTTCCCAGGGCTGCTGACAGAGATCACCTGACCTTTGAACACGTGTGGATACCAAGTGCTGACCTCTTCCTTTGCTGTGCAGGCTGATAAGGCATTGCCAAGTGTTGGTTAGGCTTTGGTGTGGCAATAATCCACTGAGAAGCTGGGTTGATACCAGGGATCTCTAGGAGAGTCCATGATCTTCCCTTAAATAACTTTGTTTCTGCAGCTGTTCTGCCGGTGGGAAGAATAGGCTGATATACTGTGGGAGATTAAAAACTCAAAGCTTACATGATAGTTGTTTTGTTTTTATTCAAACTCCAGGTAACGAGAAAATTTGGATTATAAATAGAAAGCTTAACAGTGGGAGTAATATAGTATAGATCATTTGTACACGTGAGTGAATGACCTTCATAACTAACCTGTGAGTCATTCCTGTGAGAATAAATTGGACTACAAAACAATTAACTGCAGTGGTTGTACTTGCTGGTTGATATGCTAGACTGACAAAACTGGCCTTTTAAAAAAATGGACATTGTGCTTATTTTGGAAATTATAATAATTCCCATATTTCCGTGCTCAAATGTTGGTTAACTTCTATAAAGGTACTAATAGTTCATCTTTACATTGAGGAAAACTTGCTTTACATGGAAAAAAAGAAGCTACAGAACAAAAAGTGTCTGAGGTAGAAAAAAGTCTTGCTTGCCAGTGCATGTGAGGTAAAAGTTTGGTCCTGTGTTGTTTTACTCAGTAACTATGGTGGTTAGGAGAGGGGTAAGGGGTATTTTTTAGCAGCTGCCTTTGTTCAGCATAAATACATTGTACTGTTTCACATTTAAGTAATTGCACATAAATCAGATGTAACTTCTATATTTTTATTACCATATTGATTAGTTAATGATGCATAATGCATATTGCATTAACTTGGTGATTTGTCATAAATCAGCATGGATTTTTGTGGAGGTACCAGAAGTGGAACAAATACTGCATTTCTCACCTTCTTTTTGTCAGTTGTAGTTCTGAACGGTCAAGCAGTCACAAGTCTTTCCTTGCTTTCATACCTCTATTGCTGCTATCACCAGGTTCTGCATTTTTCATTAAAAGATTATTCTGAGCTTTCAATACTGAGTCTCTATGTGCAGAACTTGGTAAAATCATTGGTGTTCTCAATAACACTCATTCTGGGAGAGTTATGGTTGATGAAGAGAGTAGCTGTAGTTCCTAAACTTTTCTGGTTTTAATGCAAGTGTTATGTTTATTGACTTTCTGGTTTATGATAGCATTTTTTTTCTGTTGTTCTTTGTCTTGAGAGAATTAGAAAAAAGCAGTTTTCTGGTAATTCCAGTAAATAAAGACTGCTTGTATAGGTGCTGGTGTTGTACCCCATGGCCCGACACCTCCCCCTTTTTTTTTTTTTCCTTTTTGGAAAGAGACTATTGTCTTCCTGGTGGGGATGGAACAATAGCTGTTCTGAATGACATAGCAGTGGAACTTGAATTTGAAATAACATTTTATCCATGACCCCTTTTCTCTATTTTTGCCCTCTCCCTCCTGCTTGGTACAGACCAAATGCCTCTTTGGGACACTGTAAACCTCCATACTTTGCTGCTAAATGTGCATCAGAATACGTGTTTGGAGTATCTAATGTGGCAAGTGCTAAATTAAACACTTGGAACACTTTAGGATTATGAGTCACCAATCCCTGGCTGCTGTTTTTAGATTTCAATAATTAATACAACCTATCTGGAAGTTACTTTTCAGATCATGGTGATCCACAATAAAATTGAATAGAAATAAGCTGGAGAGTTAAGGCACCTGTATGCAGTATTTTCCATTAGGTTTACTACTTTTTAATGCTAAATAGGTAAAATGAGGAAATCAACTACTTTTTATATATAAAATTATTTTTAGGTCCAGAAGCAAGCAGAATTTAGACCAGAAGGAGCATAGGAATTACCTTTTGGGGAGTCTTAGTTCAGTAGCCTCATATATTTCAAAGGAAAAATCTTACTTGTTAACAAAAATGTGGGTTTTTTTGTTTTGTTTTGTTTTGTTTTGTTTTTTTTAATAAAGAGTCCCTAATGATTAAATACAGAATCATTCAGTAATATTGACCTCTTAAATGTTGTCTTCTGTTTGGTAGAAGACCCTTTTGAGGACTTCTTTGGAGGCAGACGGGGTCCAAGGGGAAGCAGAAACAGAGGTGGTGGAGGATCATTTTTCTCTGCCTTTGGTGGATTCCCTGCTTTTGGAAGTGGTTTCTCTCCATTTGACACAGGTAAATATCATAATACTTAAGAAAGAATGCAATTTTGGCTCACAAAGGATTGCAATATAATAAGTTGGCTTCTTCATTCAGCCAATTCTGTGACTGATTTTTTTTTTCCTAATTAAGCTGCTCTCTGTAAGGTGTAAATGTAAATAAAGCCATAGTTAGAGTACTTGGGCTACCTGAAAGTTCATATAGAGTGCACAGATCTCTAAGAAGTAGAACTTTCTGTTTTCTTTTATTTTGGTGCTACGGTTTCTTTATGGCTTTAGAATTATTTTGTTCTCTTTGCTTTCAGAAGTGTGGTGGCTTTTATATAGGTCCTGAAAAACATGTGCCTAAACCCCATGGTACTACTTAGTTTGGGTGCTGGGAATCTGGGTTTTGGTTGGGATGTTACTGATACAGGACTCGTTTGTCTGCCAGCTTGGGCCATCCCAACATCTGCACTAAAGCTGATGGTCAGATTCATTAGAGTTGCTGGCTTTCCCCTAAGTGCAGAGCATGGATGAAGGTTGAATGCCTTTTCAGGGAGGAGTTGACAAATGATTTTTGGGATGATGCTTTGCATTTGGAACTTGAGCTGTAGGTCCACATGAGAGAAGTGGATGGGGCTGGAGCTGTGGTTTTATTCTCATGCTGGTGTTAATGCCCTCTAGTCACTGATGCTGTGTGATGTAACCAGCTGAGGGCTTCCTGAAAGTAGGATGTAGTCTGAGTGGATGATAAGTTTGGATCACACAGTCATGCAAAATGACATTTTATCCGAATGCCTTCTTTTTCAATAGGTTTTACTTCATTTGGCTCACTGGGACATGGAGGCCTTACTTCTTCATTCTCCTCTACGTCATTTGGTGGCAGTGGGATGGGAAACTTCAAATCAGTATCAACCTCAACTAAAATAGTTAATGGCAGAAAAATTACTACAAAGAGGTAAGTGATATAAATATGAAACTATATGTAGAGACTTAAATACCTATAATTACGTGCATATAAATAGACCATATCTTTGCACACACACATATAGTGATATATAAGAGTACTGAACAAGTAGTTAAGTGTAATTTCATTAATAAAAAATTACAGAAAAGCAAGGGAGAATGAATTTTTTTTTGTTTGTTAACTTGTGTCCCATACTTCTAAGTGCAAGGTTCTTCTGTGAACTGTTGTACTGGAGAGCTCCCATCATCCAGGCCACTTAAAAACAGCCTGTGGATCACATGCTGGTGTGGTCATGATATTTTTCTGTGAGTGTATTCCAGAAAAATCTGAAAACTCCAAAGCTCTTTAATAATCTCTCCTTTCAATCAGGGATACTTGAATTTTGTAACATGCATGCTGGTCATAAAGTTGGTGTATAGTAGATCTACAAATTACTTGCTCTGATCAAATTAAAAGCGGATTAAAGACTGTGCTGTGTGCAAAATTGTGATTGGATCTAGAATACCATACATTTAAAGAAAGGGTAAGGACTAAATGAAATGCCAAGATTGTGCAGTTGATCTGTTAAGGCATTTAGGCCTAGATAAGAGTGTGTAGTGTAGTGTGAGCACAACTGTGACAATGTATGAGGTGGCAGCTGTAACTGTGAACTCTACATCCTGGAGGATTCCAACTTCCAGAAGGCAATCTTCCTGCCTAAGCAGTGGGGAAATGCAGATGGTTACTGGTGGCAGCTCCAGCGCTGGTAAATACCAAAGCCTGCCAAGTACAATTGCATTAAGCAGGTGATGCTCCCTTACAGTTGACGTCTGGTGTGTGTTTAAAACTGCCTGCAGTGCTCTAACATGGCTCATGGTGTTTTTGTCCTGCAGGATTTTTGAAAATGGACAAGAGAGAGTAGAAGTTGAAGAAGATGGCCAGTTAAGGTCGCTAACAATAAATGGTAAGGAGCAGCTGCTACGCTTGGATAACAAGTAATTCAACGCACGCATTTAACAGAAATTTTAAGCTATAACAGCCACCATTTGAGGATTGACAGGAACATTTTTTGAAGATTTCAAACGAATTCAACTTTCTGTATATCCGTACTCAATCTTAAGTAGTATGAGTAGCTCACAGAAGCTCGTATTTGTCATAGACTTTTGAGTTAATTGTTGGGACCACATCAATTGGACCATTTTTTGTCCTTTAAATTGTTGTAAACTTCTGTATGCACTTTTCTTTTCTTATCTGTGATCAAGGTGAACCATGATCCTTCAGTAGTGCTAGGGCGAGATGTACACTAACACTAGCATGAATCTTGCTTTTTCCAATTTGAAATGTGAGCCGATTAGTAGTTCAAGTCTGCTGTGAAGTTTAACAGTTCCAGGATAACCTTTTTAATAATTTCAACTTCTTTTTTTTTTTTTTAATGTTTAGTAGTGAACAATGTTAATACATTTCTGGTAATGCATTTCTGGTTTAAATAAATTAAGGATGTTTTCTAGTTGTGCATGAATGCAGACAACTTTAGTAAGTTTTGACAAATGTTTAAATGTGTAATGTAAGCAAAAGGTAAACAAAAGTGAAGCCAGTGAGCTGAGTCTTTTGTCATTTGCTAAAAAATGAAATTCAAAATGAATAAATGCTGATGTTTGTGGTGCATTCTTTCATGAATGGCATTTGTAACCTTCCTGTGTCTGTGTGTGATTTGGGCAACTTGGGAAAACGGTGCTTTTTTTTTTTTCCTTACCATCTTTTTCTTCAATCTTAAGGATGAGGGCCTTTTTTCTTTGCAGATGTTTTCTTCAGTTTGACTGAAAACATGATTTTTAATTTCATTTCTAAACCTGTATTTGAAGCACCTATTTTTAAGAAGCACTCAGAGGCTGACTCTCTAACTCCATCTTTTGCCCTAGTATGTAATTATTTTAGGTCTAGGCCTAAAGCAACTCTATTTTAAAAAACGTTTTCTAAAGTTATTCTGAGTTTTGCTTCAAAAAATAATCTGTAATAAATATAAATATACATTTGATAAATTTATTTATTTAACATGTAGTAATTACCAAAAGACTGAGAATTATGAAATTTTTTGCTATTTTGAGAACATACAATAATTGCTTTGAAGATTTGGACAAAATTATTAGGATTATGATATCTCACTCTTATTTTTAGTCCTCAGCCAAAAATCAAAAGATGGATTAATGCCCTTTGTTAAATTAATGGAGTGAAGTAAAGTTCATTTGTAGCTAAGACCAGATTTTTAAAGTGAAAGATGATTTGGTTTTGGTATGCCACAGAGAGAGCATGCAAATAACTAATGGTACTGTATGTTAACGCCTGCCAGGTTCTGGATAGTTCCATGCATAGATCATGGATGTGCACTTTTCATCTGTGCACCAGCTTTGAACATCTGGCCTTCACAAAACTCTTCAGGGTGGCTTAGTATTAAAAAAAAAAAAAAAAAGAAAAAGCATGGTGTCTTCAAATGATCACCTAATGCCTTCTTGCTGAACACCATCTGCTTTGTACTAACAAATGTGTTGATTAGTAAATACATTGAAAAGATACGCTCTTGTTTTTCATGCAGGAAAACCATTTCAACTTAAGCCAAATCAAGCTAACAAACTGCTACAACAGAATTTGTATTTACAGTAAAGTTAGTATATTGTACTTTTGTCCCTTTACCATTAATGCTAATTTGATAGAACTGAAAAAAATAACATGTAGAAGAAAAAATAAATCTGTACTTTGGTTTTGGGACTAAAGCAGTTATATACCTTTTCAAGTTCTTTGCAAAGTTCCTGTTATTTCAGTGTTGTGTTTTTGATGTAGAAGCACAAACTTAGTTTAGAACTAAACAGTGTTTTCTTGTTAATGCTGTTTTTTCCCTCCCCATGTATGTTACTTCTTGATCCAGATTACTAAACATGAAATTTATTTCAAAATTTGGCTTTGTTGTGATGTCTTGAGTTATTAAAAATGTTAATTTATATTTATAGGATGCAGTGTGCTCCTTTAAATTATGTAAATTGTAAAAAGTGCTTTAAAATTGATTAACCAAGTCAAATAAAATTAGGACAATCTGGACTTGAGTTTGAATGCCTTCCTCTGGATACCCATAGGTTTTATGTTAAAGTGCCAAACTTCGCCTTCTAGTTTTATTCCAAGTCATCTTCTTTAACATTTAAATTACCTTGCTCAGGTTAAGAACACAATTAGAGTGGCAAATCTTTACCCACATGCTTATCTTCTTACCTAGGAAAGTGTGGTCCTTCTCACAGTGTTACACACAAACAGGTCACACTAGGCTTCTATAGTGAAATTTTTTAACACTAAATGTGCTCAGGATCCAGTGTTTTGGGTAGTCTCTGTTCTGCCTTCACATCCTTGAAGCTGCTTGTCAGAGCTGGCCAAAATGCAGCATTAAAATGGCAGTGCTGCATTTCCTTGGTAGAAAGAGAAACTGAGAAAACACAAGGAATGAGTCAGCAGAAGACAGAATTTGGCAGTGGATTGCTGCAGGAATGAGATCCCCACACACCAGCATTTCCATAGGCTGGTGGTTGAACTGGATATGTGGTCTTGGTCCAAATATATCATTGGACCAGCAATTACAGTTCCAGGTTTAAAAAATTGTCATCATTCACTTGATCTAAACCTAACAGTCTCCATCTCTTTCAGTGTGTCTTTTGAAATAACACCAAAATAACACCACATCCAACACTTTTTTTGATGCAACTTCTTGCATCCAGCTCCTTTTTAAAAACACGAAATAAATCCACATGCCATGTTATATTCAGAACTTCTTCTTCTGAATTTATTTTCTCTTGAAAAGCCACTTGTTAGGTTGCTTTGAAAAAAAAAAAATTATTTTGTTCCTTTCTAATGTATAATTTGCATGGATGTATGAGACCTGTTTATTAGAAGTGAGGGATCATCAAGGCACATTTTAAGCACATTTCCTTAAACTTCAATTTTGGCCAAAATAGTACAACATAATTAATAACAAAAACAGTTCTTGATAGCAAATGCTAGGTACAAATGTACAGTGTGATGAGGTAGCTTTCAAAACCAGGTGCTGTTGGATTAAAAGTGCCATCTTCTCATACATGAGGGATTAATTTCAAGTGTTTCGAGACACCATCCCATTTAAATTAAGCTTCCTGGAAAAACAGCTGTTTGGAAAAAACAAGATGGAGTTTTTGAACCTGCTAAGTCATTTACTCTTTCATGCTCTGCTTCAAAGTTCATTGGTAGATACAAGAACTTTGTAATGCTTTCTCCTGGTGCAACCTCTTTCTGGTCCCTTGTGCATGGCAGTAATTCCAGTGCAGCACACTAACCCAGTTTCTCTGTTGATTGCATGGCACCTACCCCTTCCACTTGGCTTTACTGAAGGAGTTTGGGATTTCGTGTTAGAATGCTTCACGTTGGAAAATGCCTGCACTCCTGCAGTGCTCAGTTCTCACAACACCTTCTCTGCTGAGAGTCAGAGGGGTTGGTTTGTGGTGTAGGTGACAAAGCTGCTCTGCAGAGAATGTGTATGTAGCATTTGTAAGGTGGATCCTGTTTCAACTTGTGATTAATTGATGAGCTGAGTTAGAATGCTGGAAACAAGAGTGTAAAAGATTTAAAACCCCATAATCTCTAAGCCCAGAGGGTTTGTATCTCTTCTCAGTGTTTGTGTTTGGTTATCCTGTTTCCTTGACTCCTTCAGTGTTTTGGCATTAGGTGTAACTGGAAGTTTGTCTTTTGTATTTAGCTGTGCTGGGTTTCAGACCATCTGTGGGATGGTCCAGTGATAAAGTTAAATTTTTTAAAAATTATTTTTGGAAATGTGAGTTCCTGAATCTGCTTCTGTTCTGAGAAGTGAGCTTTTAACGCCTCCTTTTCCCGAGTTTAATCTGTGGTTGTAACAGGATAGTGTTTCTGAAGATGGTTGTGTTGCAGAATGAATGCTACAGCTGTTTGATGCTTGTGGTCAGAGAACCTTTGAAAAGGGCTCAATACTTAAAATACTTGGTAACCTTTTTGTGGAAGTGTTTCTTAGTATTTTTGGAAAATCTGCCTCTTTGTTGTGATTTTGGATGCTCTGATATTTAGTCTTATTTTTAAGTCATGGTATTCTCATGGACTAGTGGCAATATGGACATCAGTAATCTGCCAGTCAGCAATAACCAAACTTGGAAACGTTCCCTTTTTTAACATAAGAAAGCTTGTTTGCACTGTCTGCTCCCTCAGGGCTTGCTTACTTTAGGATTGGATCGTGACCACAGACTTGCTTTGCCTAGTACTCAACATAGACAGTTTGGGTTTTCTTATGATTATTTGTCTTCA
Source organism: Brachypodius melanocephalos (assembly GCA_013398615.1). Lineage (NCBI taxonomy): Eukaryota > Metazoa > Chordata > Aves > Passeriformes > Pycnonotidae > Brachypodius > Brachypodius melanocephalos. The sequence goes on from VZSR01001283.1 coordinate 3,974,327, forward strand.
AGTGTTTGTTGTAGATACAGAACTTCTTATTTTCCACCTGAAATGCTGAAATGGTCCTTAGGTTGCACTAGGGCTGGAATGAAGAATGTTGACTTTGTTAGTGTTGCAAACTGTACCTTTGAATTTATGATTCTAGCGGGTTTCCTGCTTTGGTTTTGAAAAAAATACCTTGGCTAGAGTTGGTTGTTGAGTGAAGTGCAGTCCTGAAAGGTTAGAGGTGAAGGTGATTGGTTTATACTCTGCTATATAGGTCATATATTCACAAAATAATAAACCTCATGTTTGAGATGCTGCTGTCAGATTAAAAAACCCCCAAAGAATTAAAATCCTGTGATGATCAGAGCTGTAACCACATGAACTTCTGCAAGCTGTGCTGATTTAAACTCATTGAAACTTCTCTGAAAACTCTGTTCTGGCAGACTCAGTGCTGCATTAGGTGTTATCTCACTTAAAACAGCTGGTAGAAAGTTAATCAAAACCCCACATGAGTACTCTCTGCTCTGTCATGCTGCTGTGGCCAAAAGATATGCAAGAGTTTGGAGATGATAGTGCCCAGGCCTGGAAGAGGGGTTGTCCTGGTGTGAGGTAGATTGTTCTGATGGCCTGAGTGCTAATTACCTTCTAAATAAAGGAAGTGGAAGACTTTCAGATGTTGTCAGCTTCAAAATGTTGTGGTGGAAATTAAAGTATGTTTAACTGAGAAGATAAGTAAAACATTTTATCAGAAGGACACTGTTAAATAGAACTCTCTTTAGTTTCTCTGGCTTTTACAGTAAAGTTAACTTTGCAGCATATTGAGTGAATTTTGAACTCGCTAAAAGAAGTTTTGAACCTGACTTAAAACTGACAGCCAAGAAAATATATTTTAGAGGCTTCTGGTAATAACTCTTAAATTTTGGCTTTGGCCTATAGCTTATCCTTATCTCTGAAACTCTTATGAGGGCTCTTGTAGCTCTTCTTTTCAGTGCAATCAACTTGAAGTGAATTTCATAAAAATAGAAAAAACAAAACCCTGTAGTTGGTAGTTTACCAGCATTGAAAGTAAAGCTGAATCCTTCCATTCACCTGAATGTTAGAGAGAAATTAAATAGTTACACCCAGTTTGTAAAATCTCATGTAAGGTTGCTGGTCTGTTATGTGATAGAACAGGTAACACGAGATACTGAGAACACTTCAGTTTCTCCTTTTTTTTTTGACTGTTAAAAATCAAATTTGAAATTTCCTCCATTGCTTCTTATTTGTAAATTTATTTGAGTTACTAGAATGAGAAGAGTCCAGCCTGAGTGAATGGTCATGGAATCCATGTTGTGGAACACACATTCCTGATGGCCAGAAGAGAGAATTACTTGGCTGTGTCTGTAATGGAGTTGCTTGAAGGTGCTACTAAACCAGCTGAAAATGCAAAAACAGTAGCTCTGGAGTCTTCTGTCTTGGTTCCAGTCACAAGCTTGATTGAATTGTGGTGCAGGAAGGGAGTTTACCTCCTAATAATAAAAAGTCATAAGGCTGCAGAGGCTTTGAGACATCTGGTAGAGAAGCTGGGCAGCCCCATCCATCTTCCGGTTTCCCTCCAGAAATATGTGTCAAGTCTGTGTTAATCTTTGTAACTGATATATAGAGTAAGATTTACTTGGTAATTTTATCACACATTTGCATAACTGTTGTCATAACCACGTCTGGTAAAGTTTTCTCCTAGAATTGTAGTTGGAGGCTGCCTTTTACTCTTTACAGAAACTAAATCTGCATTTGTCATCCTGTTGTGATATTTGTCATACTCAGCAACAGAGATACTGTGCTTTGCCTTTGTGAAAGAGCATTCTGCAGTATCAGTCTGTCATTCTCCTTCCAGGGAGAGCTAGACTAGATGTTTTAAAATTGTTTCAAACTGTGAAAGTATTTCTGAAGGAAAATGGAAAAAACTCACAATGGCCAAGGTTCAGCCTTTACTGCAGCGGTTTTTACCCAGAGGACTCGGCCTTGTGTCTCCAGAGGACTTTGGCCAGGCTTTCTGTAATTGCTTCTCATCAGAAGGCACTTTGGTGCTTTGATTTATTTGGACATCTCCTTTAAGTAGTCACTCAGACACCTTGAGAATTACTCTGCTAATCTCATTTGTTACTGCTGTGTGCCTATGGAAATATAGTCAGGTCCTTATCACCAAATGTACTGCACTTTGATAATGAAAGGGCATTATTCATCTGTTCTACACAAAGTAGGAGCTGGGTGTCCAGGAGAGCAGTAGAGAGCTAGAAATTCATTTAGAGCTATTTTGGGTGTATCTGGTACTGCCTGCAAGCAGGAGTAGCGTTCACAAGCCTCCTGCCCTGTTTTTGACTGATCTCCTGAGTAATTGCAAAGAGGTGGAAGATTTTTCTCTTTGGGATATTCACCTTGAGAGTTAGGACAAGCACCAAAATGTTTCTTGTATTAAACACTTCTAGTGCTACTTCTGTTTTTTTTTCCTGGGATTGAGTCGTTTAGCCCTGAGAAGAACAGCAAATCTTAAGGTCCTTGAAACCAGTAAGGGAGAAGCAGGAAAACAATATAGCTTGTTTTGTGCTGTTGGCAAATTTCAAGGACTTTTCTCCTCATTTGGCTTTTGCCTTTCTCATCAGGAAAGCATCACGAGTTACCACAGTGAATGCAGAAGTGGTGGGTGTTTGTCTGTGTCTCCTTCTCCAGTGAACCCTGCCTGTTCTCAGGGCTGCTCTAGAGGCTGCTCCTCTGCCAGCACAAGCAGGGGAGGTGCTTCTGCAGCCTGAGGATGGTGTGCCAAATTCCACTTTGATTCTAAAAAATGTGTACACCAGTTAGAAAAAACTGTGCATATCAAAGGTCGCCTTGTTTGGAAGAAGAGTATAAATATTTGTATCAGGCCAGACAAATTCAAATGAGAAGATAAACATACATTTTTAACACATGGATGATTAACTGTTGGAAGAAGCTGCCAAGAGCAGTAGTTTCTCTGGCTTTCAGTGTCTTATAGACCAGCTTTCTGAAAAATATTTCCTAGTGAGAAGGGAGTGCTTGGGCTTTACAGAGAAGTAGTGGAAGCTCTGGGAGCCTGGGGTGCAGAGCAAGATGCACCACAGAGCACAGTGTTCTTCCAGCCCTCCATGCTCTGTATTTTGGCTTCTTCCCTCCTGATATGTTGACATTAAGGCACTGGGCAACATTCCCTTACCGTGGTTTTGAGACTGGGGGATGCTTTTGTGATGTGGGGCTGCTTTGCCTCTCGGGAGGTGCTGAGGAGGCAGGGGAGCTGGGAAGAGAGGAGCCAACACCACGTGCAGCTGGGGGAGCCTCATGAATATTGCCCTAAAGCATCCAGTCCGGGATGTGTAGGTGCCAAGAGTGGACTTCATGTGGGAGAAGACATTCTGGATCTGTTCAGGTAAGTTGCTTTATTGTAATGAATGAATTGGATATTAAGTGAGGAGGAGGAGGAGGAACCAGGGCAAAGTCCATGATGACTGTGCCAGGGAATTAGATTTGGAATTTGCAATACAGTGAGACCTTGTGTATGGCCTGCCTTCTCACCAGCTACTGACTGCACACCTTGAGGCAGCCTAATTCCAGCTCATGAGTTGAAGATTAGATCTTGTTAGTCAATGTAATGATGCAGCAAAGACCTACATTACAGAGTAAACTACTAATTTTCTTGAATGTGGGCAATGTTCTGATGATCTAAAGTTTTTTATTTTTAGCTTGTGTTAAATCTCATGTGGCTAGCAATATGTGTGTTTTGAATTTTAAGTGACTGTGATGAAAAGAGCTGGGTTTTTGTTAATGGCATCACCTTTGGTAGTGTGCTAAATGCCTAAGACTGCATTATGTCACATAAATAGTTCTACAGAATAGCCAGGGAAGTAATCCTACAGGGCTTATGTGTGTGACAAAGCTCACTGTGGATGGTTTTTTGGGTTTTGTATATAGCCAGAGCTGTGTTTGTTAGGTTTATTTCTAAGGGGAACTTGAGGAAAAGCAGCTTCCTAGAATCGTAACTCAACAGCATTTGGGTCATATAAGGAACAAACATAGTTCATAACAAAACTAAAATGTAAGCTGTTGTGTGGTAAAATCTTGGTATCTCTTGAGGTCCTTCCAAATTTTCTGGGAAAGGCATCCTGCTTGAAGAGTGCTGGAACTCCAGATTGTCAGTCTTCAATGGTCAAATGAACCACATTTTGAGATCTAAGTATTCAGCCCTGAAAATAGCCTTTGTGCAGTCTCCTCTCTGAGCAACTAATAAAAACTGGAAGGCTTTTGCCAGTCACCGGCATGGACAGAGCCAGCTGTAGTGACACAAGGAATCTTGTTAATGGAAAAGCAAACAATTGTACGTGCTGTACTGCTCTGCCCTTCCAGTGTACACCTTGAACATTTGTTAGCAGTAAACGTCTTCAAAACTAGTTCTTTTTAAATGTAGCAGAACTGGAACTTTTCAAAGCAAAACAATTCTATCAACTTCATCTATATTTTCCAAGGACCTTAAAAGATTTGGGTTGCATTCTGTGAGGAACCTATTTCAGAGGTGGAAAATGCAGTTTTGTTTGCTGTACAACTCACATGCCCTGTTACATCACTGGCAGAGTCACTGCCAGATGTTTGTAGACTAAACATCGTTTCCTTAGGAGAAGCAGGTGGAAAATAACATATAGATGATTGTTTTTTTATCACTGTTAAGTAAAAAGAAAATGATATGTACTTTACTATGCATATTCATATTTTAGAGGTGTTACATATCAATATCAGCTACTATTACATAGTATCAAAATTGCAGGATCTATTGCAAGGGAGATGTGTCCAAATAATTTCGAAAGTACTTTTGAAACATTGCTATTGTCCTACTTTTTATCTATATTGAAATTATTAGCCTGAGAGAATTGGAAAAAAGTCCTTTTGGTTAAAGGTTAAAAGAAAGTAAAGCAACTTGTCCAGAAACTTTCTCATAGCAGTTTTGTACCGTTAATAATTTATTTATTAATAGCTATAACTGTCTCAAGAAGTGTCATAGAACAGAAAGTGACTTTTAAGTGGCTTCTAATGCAGTGACTAATTGAGAAGATGCTTCTTGTAATCACTTCTAAAAACAAGAAGCTCAGCTCAGAGAAATAAAACGTTTTTCTGAGAAGATACAGGTGTTTAAACCTCCCTGCTCTTCTTAATGAACAAAATTGAGAACATAAGATTAATTGATTACTCTTACGTGGTTTCCACTCTTTCCCTCTCTTCTAGCACTTGCTCTGAGATCACATGTATGCTTTTGCCCTCCAAATGTTTATAGAAGATGATGACAACGTCCCTGGTAACCCTTTTCGTGGAATAAATCATGAAGCCAAGTCCATGCCCCTGTTGCTCTGTTGCAGGGGAGGTGCTTGTTGCCCTGCTCAGAATAGTTTCCAATAGTGGAAAGTTCTTTTATGAGAGCTGTTTGTGGGGGGGAATTTCTCCTCGCGCCTCACAGCTCCTCCTGACACCAAAAGCCAGCCCTCGGTTCACTCTGGCCTTTAGATTCAGCTCACTGTTGTTTTCTGGGTGTGGTGGCAAAATTAGCCAAGCTGTCAGCGTCTCTGGTGTTGGGTTTGGGCCTGTAAGTGGCACAGAGCCAAGCTGGCAACTTAGAGTGCAGCTTTCGTGTAGATTAGATGATAGATTGTTAACAGAGGTCAAAGCCTCTTGGGTTTTTCTATTTTTGTGACAATTCTGGGTAATCTTTCCTTAAAATACAGGTCCTCTAGATTTTCAGTTGAAACTGGGGTAGGTGTGGACACTCGGGTCCTAGCTGAACTGTCATCAATGTCTGTTTATTGCTGTTACAAGAGTGTGGTTTTAGTTATTGATTTATCTTCTCAATTCAGTGCTTTGAAGGCTTTTGCAAACAGATTCTATCTCCTGGAAGGCAATGTTGCTGCCCTTTTGGCTCCAGTTCTGTTTCCAGTCCACTGTTCAGTCTTGACTAAGCAACTTTCTCCTTAGAAAAACAGTTCATGATTCTTTTATTTAGTATTTTTAAATATTACTGTAAAAGGAGATTGTTTCTGTAGAGATACCAGGCTGTATCCAATACCAGCAGTTCAAGCAAAGTCAGAATTTTAATTGGAAAGTGCTGAAATGTTCTCAAATGTACAAAATCTTGGACTATTTCTGTCAGTCACTGACTTGCATGGTAACAAATGTTAGGTGACCATCAGCCTTACCTGTTGTGCATCTGTTCCAGATTTCCTTTCTCTGTCACAGGTCTGACCTCAGGACAATTCCAACCCTGCAAAGGGAGGCACAATGATTCATAAGGATAAGGAGAAATGCTTTTGTATAAATGAAGTTTGACACCTTCACACTTAGTAAAACTCGGGGCAAATGTTTCTGAGAAGATTCTGAGGTTGCTGGTGTTCAAGGAGGAGGTTGGAGTAGCTCTGCTGGATAGTGCACTTTGGGCTGCCAGTAGTACAAAATTGTAGTTACACAGCTCAAACCTCTGCAGTTTTGATATTTGTTTTTATAGTTTTTAAAATATTTACACTATTATATAGTGAGCCCATTGACAAATAGTTACTTCAACATTCTTCCATAAAGCTTTCACTGCCATTGCAGAATTAAAGGAGATTAGGGTACGTCTTTATGCTGGGTGATTCTAAGCAGAAGCTGGTTATGGCAGCTTCAGGTGTCAAGTTGTTCAGCTGTGCAGTTTTGGTGGGTGCAGCCCTCCCCAGGTCACATCCACCTCTCCACCAAGAGCCAGTGGGCACTCCAGTGTGCTTTCCACTCTTCTGGAATGTGGAGTGCTCCAGCTTCTCTGCCTTTATGGTAGTTCTTAAAAGTCTGGTCCCCCCTTTATTGCTTTGGCCCCAGAGATTGTGGTTGGAAATGGTTGTTACTGTCCTTCATGCTTCATCCCATGGATCTCAAAGGTGTGTGAGAAGAACCCTGGGGTGGCCTTCCTGGGAGATACATGGCCTTCCTGGGTGCACCAACAGGTACTAATGTTGCTCTTCAAACTCTCCTTCTCTTTCCAAAACTCACAAAGCACTCTTGGTAAAATCTTGCCTGCTCCCACTGGATCTCTTCAGAAGGAGCCTATAAACTGACAATACAGTTTCCAGGCACAAAAGAGAATTGTAAGTATTGTTCGTGTTGGGTGGTAGTCATGTTCCTTGTTTGGTGTTTTGGGTTTTTTCAATTGAGAAAATCTTCATTTCTGTGTTCCCTTTGTTGGCTGTTTAGGTCAGAAGTTCTGTTTGAGAAGCATACATGGAACAATTTATTTTTGTCTGTTTAAATACATGCATGTGTATGTGTGCATACATTTGCATTCATAAACATTGCTATTGATAGGATTTGAAAAACTAGTTGCATTTCTAAACTGTAGTGGGTTTAAAGGCATAGATCTTGACTATGGATGGGAAAGAAGAGTGTTTGGAAACTTTGAGAGTTCTGTGATGGATTGGACATGCCAAGCAACAAAAGGTGGTGCAGCTTGGGAGTCATGTCTCCTCTGAGGCCAGTTGTACAGGTTTCATAATTAAATATAGTATTTAGTCAAAACTACTGTTGAATGTCACCTTGAAAAACACTATTTTTAAAAAATTCAGGCTTGTCATTTTTGTGTCAAAAACTGAACATCAGCTAATGACTTAGTGTTCCTGTCGCTGGAAGATGTCAGACACAGGGCTGGGTTTTGTGGTGAAGGTTCATGGAACACTTTGAAACCTACTGAGCCGTCAGAAGAGATGTCCTGTTACTGTGTGCATGTGATGTTTTCAGGGTCATTTAAAAGATGATGATCTCTGGAGCTCTCTTAAGTCAGGGATGTGTGCTCACACTGGAAGATGAGATTTGCTTGCTGTAGTCCCAGTATTACAGGGATAGATGGATGAGGAATAAATTGCATGTTGGGGGGTATAATTGGAGAGGGCAGGTATCTCTTCTTTTTTTTTTGTAATTAGTGGAACCCTTAGTGTCAGAGCCACAGTGTCATATTTAAGCCTCAGGGTAGAGGGGAGAATATTTTTCAAGTGATTAACCTGAAAAGATGAGACCTTGCAAACTGAGTGTGGCCAGTGCAGTATGAAACGTGGAGCTTGCATTTACTGTCTCGTGTCTGTGATATTTCAACAGCACTAACAGCCATTTGATGAAAGTATAAACTTAGTGATTTTGTGCTTTTGCCAAATTACTATGGAAGTGTTGACAAAACAGCTGGGGAAGTCATTCATCACATTTTTCTGAAGTCACACATGAGATTCTTCTCTTTTTAAATTTAACTGCATGGCTTTTTCTTGATGTATCTTTTTTTCTTTTACGGTAATCTGGGTTTGCTGTGCATTAAGGTTTTGAAGACTGGTTTAAAGCTGATAATCAATGGAAAAATATGTAACCCAGCTGTACAATTTGCAAATTAGAGCTTACTCAGAACTGTTCTGGAGATGCTCCTTTAGTGAGGGCCACTAATGGGAATATAAGATGATGTCTTAATACTTTAACTCATTAGTTTTTAAGAGTTATAAAGATCTGTTGCAAAAGTAGAAGAGCACTTTTCCTCTGCTTTTGCTGTTTGAAGAGCTTTTTAATTAGAAGCCAATTTTGCTTAACTTGGTGGTGGTAACTCCTAGAAGTGCTGAAGACAAGAAGCAAATTTTTGTCTTCGGGGGCAGTGAAGGAGCTGTTTAATCTGGAACTGGGAGGTTCTGGAGAACAAGTGTGAGAGGTGTGAAGGTCTGTGGGCCTCTGCTTGGGCACAGGGGCAGAGGAAACACTGGTGGGAGGCACCTCATGTCTGGGTACACTATGGAGGACCTGGCAGGGTTGCATGTCGTTGCACTGTGGAATTTTTATTTCTTTGTTTTCCTCTAGTATTCCTATTACAAGGGCTGGTTCCCATTTTGTTGGTTTGGGGTTTTGTTTCCTCAGTAGGATTTTGGTTTGCACTTCAAATACAATTTCAAAGTGAAACTTGGGCTGCAAGGCTTCCTCATTGTAGAGATGAAACTCATGGGGATTTCTATCAGAGATTGAAATACAGTTGAGATGTATTTCAGGATCTTTGTTTCAGAACAATTTGAGTTAGAAGGCACCTTAAAGTTCAGCCAGTTCTGACCCCCTGCCATGGGCAGAGACACCTTCCACTAGACCAGGTTGCTCAGAACCCTGTCCAACCTGGCCTTGAACACTTCCAGGAATGGGGCATTCACAGCTTCTCTGAGCAATCTGTGCTAGGGTCTCACCACTCCACAGTAAAGACTTCTTCCAAATACCTAATCTAAGCCTGCCCCCTTTCAATGGTTTAAAGCCATTCCCCCTTGTCCTATCACTATCTACCTTTGTAAGTATCAAACCAAATCAAATAATTTGATGTCAACGATACAATTTCTGGAGGAAGAGAAGCCATGTAAGAGACAGAGACAGGTACAGTGTTCTGAGCTCCATCTCAGCTATGTGTTGTATGAGGTGTGTTGGAGGGAGAAGCCCCAAGAGTAGGAGCCCCTGGTACAGGTTGTTAAAGGGGTCTGGTCACTTCAATGTAGTGCTGTGCAATGAGACTTGCAGGAAACTGGGGTAGACCTCTGACATGACCCTGAAAAGTGTAGAAAATATCATCTTTTAAGTAATCTTGATTGCTGTTTAAAAATCAGGTCCATTTGGTCAAGTTCCGAGCTTGAAATCTTGCTAATTTGTGTTTATATATGTCAAGCTGTGAAGCTTATTCTTCATTCTTTGCTTCCTTTCAAAATTCGTGCTGAAATGAATAAAAGGCCCCTGCTTGATAAAGTCTTTTAAAATTAATAAAATTCCCTTTGAGCTGCAGCATGCAAATTGGGTCATCTCTCTGCTTGCTGGAAACGTGAGGATTCATGTTACCTCCTGCCACTTGCATTTCCAACATCCCAGATTTTTATAATGAGAGCAACTGGCATTATCCATGTGGATGCCCTGGTGTACTTTAACAGAAGGAAAATAGCTGCAGAAACCTGGATGTGCTCAGCCTGTGTCTTCTCTCTTGTTTCAGAAACAATTCATTGGGCTTTAAAAGGTTCTGATGAGGAAGTTTTGGCAGGGAGGAGGTAACTCCAGGCTCTCCCAGCAGCTCCCTCTCTTTAGGCCAGGCTCCAGAGCTTGATCTGGTCCAACAGGAGTGGCTGTAGCTGTTGATCCCTGATAGCTGCCATAGGGAACAGCATGATCACATTTCCTTTCAAAGCAGCGCTGTTGTGGTTGGTGTGTGCTGAAAACTCACTTTATTTCACCAGTTTGTTGCAGATTGGGGAATCTTTGTGGTGAAATGTTGCCTTGAGTAGCTTGCAATGTGCTGGGAATGCAGGATTCATGTTGGTACACGCTGAGCTGAATGCAGGATACAATGGGGTTCTTGGGTGTGGATGGGGGTGGTTGGTAAAATCCACCTAAAAAGATAGAGGAAAATCAAAAGTTTGAATTTTCTAAGGGAGCTGCTGCAGGGCAGGGAGGGTGAGCAAACCCAGCGTGGGGCTTTCCTTGCTCTGGTCTGTGCCGCAGGGGTACAGCTGGGCAGGAACAGTGTGAGCTGGCACTGGAGCAGATGAAGATGAGGGCAAAAATAAAAGGAGCAAGTCCATTGCCAGCTTTTCAAGCTAGAAGGATTGCTCTGTGCACTGAGCAGAAAGCATTGAGCCCTGCCCTTTCCTGGACACTGGACATGCTGCAGCCAGGCCTCTCCCGGGACAGAAATAGCACTCCATCAGTCTGTTGCTTTTCCCAAATCCCACACCCTTGTTTTTTCCATCACTTCCCAGGACTTTGCCACCACCTCCCCTGCTGTCTCCTGCCACTTGTGGATTTTTTTTCCCGCCTTGCAGGAAATGCTTGCCTTGCATGGCAGGCGAGATAGTAGTGCTGGTCCTGGCCTGGGAAAGGCCAGCCCAAACCCCCTAATTATAAACTTAAAATGAGTTTTTGTGTTGAAGCAGGGAAACATAGCCCACATCTGAGTGCAGTGCCATCAGTGCTCTGAGAGCTGAACTGCCAGAGCCAGTGCAGGATGTGAGACAGGGAGAGGAGGGGGTGAGACACTGGGAGCAGCTTTCTGCAGGTCATGGATTGGGAGCTGCTGGCATCTTCTCAGCTGTGCACTGCAGGCACCACTTTGGATGAATATTTCCTTGAATTTTGCAGGACTGGAGTCTCAGACACCAGGAAACCCTGAATTACCTTGTGTTCTCTGTAACACTGAATGCATTTGCTCTGGAAGGAAAATAATTGCCAATAATTGGTGAAAGACACTGATCTGTGTGAGCTGACTCAAAACCTCATTGTTTGTCCTGTGCTTTGGCTGATAATTGTCACTGTTGAAATAAACTCCCTTTACAGTTTACAGAAGTGATGGTGCAGATGGGGCAGCTGCTCCGGCATTCCCCAGATAGTTTCTGAGTGATTTCAGGCTCTTTCATATTTCAAAACTATGTGAGGATTTTAAAATGGCTGCTTTTTCTTGTAAGCATCACATCAAATAGCAAGAGAGAGATTTTTAAGGGCTGTCTAACTCAGAGACGTTTTCCAAAGAGGGCTCGATAAAAATTTTGGTTTCTGTCAAGTCTGACAAACCCAAAGAGCACAGACTGAAAGAGGGTTTTATAACTCCAGCTAAGCGTCACAGTGTTAGTGTTTCCTGGCATTTAGAAACAAGTTTAAGAACAATTAATCAGAAGAACTTGCTCAACATAGCCTCTAGTAATGGTGAGGGAGTATTTTCTTGGCCGAGCATGTTGTCTACAGTTTCAGGAGAAGTGAGGGGTGTGTGTGCACGTGGTTTTGGAAAATACCCTGGGCTGGGTGTTTTATAATGAGCACCCATCATTTCCAACAGGAATTAAAAGCAACTGATGATTTGGCAACTTTCTGAAAACAACTTTCAAGGTGTGGTCCCCCAAATTAGACCATTTCTGTCTTTTAGTAGAGTCACTTGGTCTCCTGCTGTCTCCTCTGTGCTATCATACATTAGATATGAAGCTTTCATGAGAAGAAACAGAAGATCCAGTTAGTCTCCAGGATTTTTTCAGCCCAGGATAATCCAGGCCTGTAGGCAGATCTGTTAGATGAGTTCTCAGATTGAACTGGTTCCTGTAAAGCATAAGATTTCCCAGCAACTGTTGGACTTCAGTCGAGGAAGAGCCCTGGTAGCTTCTGCCAGGGTAAATATTAATACCAGAGCTGCTGTAACAATGGAAAAGTTTATTGGTAGAAAAATCTTATCAACAGGTTACAAAGATCGTAGTGCAATTGACTTCGGATAAATATGCTTAAATGGGGGCTTTTTCTTTCACTTTTGGTTGCTCCTTCCGGTGCAGTTCAGCTCTCTGCGGCAGCAGTGGATGTAGTTGAGTCAGCAGAAACTCCAGTGTCCTCTATAAGCACAGGGTAAATTCCAAACCCTTGTATTGGGGAAGGGGGGGGAGGGAAATTCAAGAAAGGCTTCACACCACCCCCCCACTTTCTGCACTCTTTGTGATGTCAGCGTGCATCAGGACCAGCTCAGGTGAACCTCAGGCTTCCAGCTGAAGCAGCAATATGATGCCTTGCTCTGAGTTTACGTTGCCCCTTTAGAGTCTTGAAGTATTAGACATTTCACAGGCCATCCTTCAAAGAAGATTTGAATGGAGGAAGCTTCCTGCAAGCCATCTTTGAATAACTGGGTGGCAGGAGCTCAGCTCAGAGCTGTTGTGTCATTAGATACAGCCAGTGGCCTCACCTGATACTACTTACGGGACCAGGGGCTCTGGTGTTGCTGGCCTCAGGGAAGTGTTCCTTTGAGCTGAGCAAACCGGTGCACCTGCTTTTTATTTCATAATACAGGGGGAACCCCCGATTCGAGGTGTATTTCTTTGGTGAGGTGTGTAAGAACACGGCAGGCAGAAGTAGGGCAGCCGTGCGGGAAGTGAGCTGGTAAATGCAAATCAGCAGCTCCGTCTCCTCAGGATGTTTACCCTGGTTCGTTCGGCATAGTTCTGTCATTACTGTCTTGCCATTAATCACTGCTGATTCCTGCTAGGATTTCAGTTCAATTCCTGGACATACACGGATATCACTTAAACATAACACTAAATAATAACGATAGCTCGTTGCAGGACTGCTTTGGTGTGAAGTGCTCCGAGATTTACCTGTCCCAGCTCACCTGGCACGCCTCTGCCGCTGTTTTCATTCCTGTGTGTTATCTTCATTTTCCAGGATCACGCACAGACCTTTTGGCGTAGCCGATGGCTCCCCTAAGCCCCCATCTAGTCCAAGTTTGCCGTGTAAAATCGCCGTGTGACCGCCCCAGCCCGGCTGTTCCGCTGGGATACCTGGCCGCAGCCAATATTGCCCTCTACTGGTTCACTACAGCTCCAGGCATCCCTGTTTTCCACCGCCATGCAGCACCACTTTGCTGTGAGAAGTTATTTTCCAGCCCTTCTTGCTTGGAGCAGAAGGCAGCTTTTAGCCCTAACACAGCTTTTTAGGATGCTACAGCTCGTGTTTGGTTTTTTCTTCCCTGGAAGCTGCTGTTCATTTCGGACAACCTGGTGCACCAGAAAATCAAATCTTAATTATTGTTTTTAAATGTTACTGGTAATGCCAAATCCGTAATTTTCAGAACTAACCCTTAGAAATGTAACCTCTCCAAACTGGTTTTGCGAGTGAAATAACTGCTAGGTTTTTAATTAGTATTTGCATTAGTAGAATAAGATCTTTTGCTTAACACCGTAACCTGGATGCTGATTCCAGTTGCCCTCGATAATTTCCCCCTTCCCTGCCCCAGCTGGGGTGGCTGCACGATGAGCTGGCTGCAGGCTCTGAGCTGAGTTAAAAATAAGCTGGCAAAAAGAGTTATTTTTAACCTGGATCAGTCCCTGCTTGGGTCACAGCACGGCTGCCCAGGGTCTCACGTGGGTGTGCTGGCATGGAGGTGCAGGGGGCATCAAGAAGGAGGTGTTGGGGGAACTGAGGGCTCTTAAAAGCCTTAGCACTCCTGGAAGGTGTTCCTTGAGTGGATATTCCTGCTCAGAACTCAGGTATTCCACACCCACTCACCCCCCACCCCCAATACCAGCTGTCTTCCTAAAAGCCATTTCTAGGACAAACATCACTGCTGACAAACCTCTAGCAGAATTTAAACATTTTTTGGTGGTGATATCCTTTGTGGCTGACTTCTCCCAGAGTAAATTCTATTCAAGTTTTCTATTTGCAGTGGTATAATCTGGCTTGAATGTTTCAAATATGTAGAACAGGAGAGAACAGTTGATGCAAATCACACTTTAGTTTTGCTGTGCCAGGTGTGCTAAAGGTGGATGATCAGAGGAAGATCTGACAGCTCATGCCATGCATAGCACTGGAGTCAATTCAGTATTTAAATCACCACTGACGTGATGTTACACCATTTAAGTAATTTGTGGTGCCATCCTGCTCTCCCACAACTCCTAAGGGGGTAAAACTTTGGATAATTTTTTGGGGTCTACTTGTTGAAAATTTGCCTTTGCTGTGGGGATATGGAAGACTGAAGGACTCTGTTATGTGATCAAGATGGATTTAATCCTTTCAAATACTTTAAGAGAGCTAATAAGAAAGATGATAAGAGACCTTTTAGTAGGGCCTGTAATGACAGGACAAGGGGTGATGGTTTTAAACTGAAGGAGGGTTGACTTAGATACGACGATGAAATGTTTACAATGAGGGTGGTGAAACACTGGCACAGGTTGTCCAGGGAGTTGGTTGGTGTCTCATGCCTGGAAACATTTCAGGTCAGGTTGGATGGGGCCCTGAAACACCTTGATCTAGTGGAAGATGTCCCTGCTTATTACAGGAAGGTTGGACCAGATGAGCTTTAAAAGTTCCTTCCAGTTGAATGTTCTATGATTCCAAAGATGTACTGGTTCCCTGAATCCAGTACGGAGGAGCTGTGTGTGTGTCTGGTTGGGATGTCTCTGTCATGCACAAACACACCCAGAGCCTCAAAAATGGCCTCAGCACGTTTCCCATTCCTGTATCTATTTGCAAATACAAACTTTAAATATACATTAAGCAAGACTTCGCACATGAAAAAGAAATCTATGCCCTTTGTGTTTCCATGGGAGAGGAGAGTTCTCCTGTTTCTGGTGCACTGTAGTTTGTTAGGAAGTGAACTCTCTTGACTGGTTTTTGTATGTGCAGCTGATGCATAGGTTCAATATGCTTTTTATTCTTAGTCTTGGCATTTTATAGGCTTACCTTCACAGACCTGGTATCATCAGCCTGATACCTACTTCAGGTATTGCTCGTATAATGTGTAAAATCCTCTAGCCTCTTATAGGTAATGATGGCAATTCTTCATCTGGCACTACCTGAGCTTTTCCTTGCACTCTGCCTCCTGTGGCTGAAGTTCTGGTGCCATCATGGCAGCCCTCTCCTACTGCAAGGAGAACCCTACACCCAGGAATTTACACTGGCACAATGCAGGCCGGCAGAGACTAAATGCAGAAATCCTTGTCTTACCATCACTCGTGTTTTGTGGCGTTTGCTTGTGCCTTTGGAAGTGTAGGGGACTCCAGGGTACAAAAGCAGGAGCACTGAGGTGGGGTTGGGCATTTAACCCCTCGGGAAGGAGAATCCTGTGCTAACACCCCAGCACAGCCTGTCGGACGCTCAGGCAGACAATGAGAGGCACATCCTGGAGTCCTTCTCTGCTGCAGGGCCTCGGGTGCCTCACAGCACTGTGAAATGCCTTTTTAAACATACCTTGCCTCCTTTTCCTCATGCCATCAGAAGCATTTCCCTGTGTAGGATTACAAGGTAAAGACAATGCAGCCCGTTGTGTTTGGAAGTGATGTGTGGGGCACACACAAAGTGGGTATTTCTGCTCTGTCCTGTGTTGCATACGTGGTGCCTTTTTCATCTTCAAAGCATTTTCCAGCCATGAACAAAGAGCACACACATTAGCTGAGAGCACACACCCTTCCCTGAGCAGCTGATGCTGGGCACATCCCAGGAAAAACTTCCAGAATATGACACACCACTTTTGATGAAAATAAAATGATGCCATATTTCATCAGCTCTATTAGAAGTACTTAAGTAATTGAACTAATGAAACTTTAAAAGCCTTTAAGAGATGAATGTGGTACACATCTTTGTTCCCAGTCTTTCTCCCATCCCCCCTTATTTTCCCTGTTGAACATCTTTTGTTGACTTTTTGGGATCTGTTTGTTTTTCCATGTGTGGTTTTGCTGAGTTTTATGTGTGTTATGGTAGTTAATTTCTCTGCTTTGCAGCAGTGGTACTGTTACAGTTTCTGCAGCAAAGGAAAGTGTCATCTGCAAAACAGCATGAGTATGATGGGAGTACCTCATCTTTCATACCAGTTCTTGCAAATACTGGATTTTATTTCCGTTGTGTTCATTGGCCTGTGCTGTGTGTGCCTGCCTTGCCTCTGGGCTGTGTTTATCTCTCACAGCTTCAACATGATTTCTTCATGTGTTCCATCACACATTTTCACTATCCTTCCAGCTGTGATGTTCAACATCTGGCCCCTCAGAACCCATGTTGGCTTTATTCTTGTCCCATCACCCCTGTAGCCAGCTTGGGTGTTTATCTCTCCTTTCCCTTTACCTTTTCCCTGAGCAGGACAGTCCAGGTGAGGTGGGATGTGATGACATACTCTGCACAGGACAGAAATCCTGTCCTATGTGCTCATCTCCCTCCCCCTGCCTTTTGGGAAAAAGGGGAACAGTGACTCCCATCATATCTAGTGGACTTTTTTGGGTGGCTTCAATGCAGTGACTGGCCACTGATGGAGCTTTCCAGACACTCCCCAATCTGCAGAGACACGGGGTTGCCTGTGACCAACCACAGCCAAGACATTATGTTTTGTGACCCCTAACGACCAGCCCATTTCTGAGGGCTTTTTTCCCAGGCTAAATTTACCCATTCTGTGTGTAGCTTACTTTTTTTTTCTGGGTTCAGCTTACTTTTCTTGCTTTTTTTTTTTTTTTTTTTGCTTTTTACAGGGGAGGCAGATGAAGAAGCATTTGCCGAGGAGTGCAGACGGAGAGGACAACACGCGCTGCCCTCCCAGCCCGCCAACCTCCGCCTGCTGAAGCCTCCTCACAAGTCTGCCGGCTCCCCCCGCTTTGCCAGCTATTACAATAATGCAGAAGAGGCAGAAGAACAAGACAAAAGCCGGGTTACCAGCAGCTTCGAGGCCCCTTTTTATTTATCAGGTGTGCACAAGCGTGTTGGTGAGAAACATGCAGAGAAGGACCCATCACATAGTCAAAAGCCAAACCCAAAAAGCCAAGCAAGAAGTTGGTGCTGTGTCTTGACTTAATGTTAGTTCCCTGGTAGATAATAAATAGCAGCTTGTTTGCCTTCATCCTGCTTTAGCTCTGGTCTTCCATTTAGCCTAGTTTCACTAACGCTCTGGGATATTTAAGGATCCAGGGCAAATACTGTTGTGCTGCTGAAGTGGCTCTGCTCTTTGTTGTTAAAAGTGAAGGCATTTTAGAGGTTAACTCATCACAATACTTTGCACATTCATTTACTTAAATTGTGCTTGGCTTCCTTGTCTAAGGAGAAGTTCAGCAAGTTGATACTATTTCTGGAAGCTGCAATTTTAGGCAACAAAATCCTAATAGAGGAGGCTAAGAACGTTCAGGCAAACGTGGCAACATGGCAATTCTCCGGGTTATTTTTGGAAGTAATTAGTCCTTTGATATGTTTCCAGTCTGTAATTTTTTGGCAATGTAGTCCAGAGGCTATCTTGGACAACGAAGTCTCATAACTACTTGATTTAATTGGAACCTGTGGTCAGAGGTCATTCAGGACTGCGAGGACAGGTTTTTCTGATAGGTGAAAGATGCCTTTCTACTTGGATGCCCAAACCAAGGACCCTTCTCAGTAATGTGAGATCAGGTGAAGTGCTGGGAAGTGTGAGCCTATGAGGCTTCTCAGGGTAAACAGAGCACATGAAAAACATGCATTGTATCCCAAAACAGGTGCTCACATACCCCCAGTGCTATACCAACTTCCACTGTGTTTATGAGCCTTTATACCTAACACTGTCTTTTGTGTGGAAGACCTGAAGATATGATGGATGACAGATTGAAAAAAACAGAATAATGGAGATTAGCATCTTCTTGATAAGTTGCTGGAAGCTTTGTGTCTTTAAAGATGACCAAGTTGAATATTTTCTTTTAGAAAAAAAAAAGTTTAAAAAAATAGTTACAGAGGCCTGAATGTAACCTCTGGGCTGATGTCCTAAAGCTTCTCACTCAAGGGCTACAGGTTTGATCTCCTGTGTCTGTGGCTGGCAAAACAAAACCTTGGCTCTGCCTTTGGACACATGAGGGTCTCTGCAATCACAATATTTTGCAATGGATTCAAAGGAGCAGTTGAGTTTGATATGCACCATGCAATTTTTGGAGCAATTTTTAAGATTGCTTAGGATTTTTTGCTGTGAATTTATTTATGCTCCAAGACGCACAAGTTTGCAATTAAAATTAATTTCCAGAAGTATTAATGCAATCACAAAATGCTCTCTTCTACCAGTAGATTGTGAGTTGCCAAAACAGACTCAGGGTGAAAAATTGATTTTAGTAAGGCTAAGATTTTACTGTTGCTTTAAATATTTTGCCTGCTGTTCCTCTGATGGACAGGGCTGCTGAAGGACTGGTCGAGTCAGTCAAAAACCTACGTGAGTGTCTTAATCCCTCCCTGGGGAGTTTGTGCACGAGCCCTGGCCAGTAATGCCATTCCCCTTCATGGGTGTTCACCTCTGCTGACTGCCTTGCCCAGCAAGCAGCTTCACCAGCACAGCTCTGTAATTACAGAGACCACTTCACTTGCTTGGCTTCTCATCGATCACTGCCGTGCTTACACGGGCTGGTGTCGGGAGAGAATGGCATCGTTTCTGCCTTGCTCCAAAGCCCTCTCAATTCACTGGGGAATAGTTAAGTCCAATGGCCTCAAGCCAGATGCAGTTCCACCTTGAATCAGATGTTTTTGCCACCACCAGTGTGGGGCCCTTGGCAGCAGCATCATGGAGTAGTTTTAGATGTTGTTCCAGCTGGAGCACCTCAAGCAAACCATCAGTCATTAAAGATTCACCTGCAGTGAAGTGGTTTTCTTTTCCCAGCTCTAAGAATGAGACTGTTTGAATTTTGATTTGTGAGTCCATGGGAAATTTAAATGAAGGAGAAAGGGATAGGATCTTGACTATGTCGTGGGAATCCCTCTGGAAGTGACATCTCTCTAGTGCCCAAGAGGAAAGGCTGGCCAACTCCTTTAGACTGGTAATATCCAGAAGTGAGATGATTCCTCTCCTTAGTCAGGATTGCCAGTCATCACAGTGGGTATTTAACAAAAAAATGAGAGTTTAATGTAATTCTCCATCTACCATGGGCACTTTGTGCTGTAGTGGAAATTGCTTTGGAAACTGTTCCTGGTTTCATAATGGCCTTTTAGAATAAAACTTCACCCCTTGTCTTCTGAAGTCGCTGCATATCTCAAAGAGTTCTCTAGCTCCAAACAAGGAATTTTTGAAATTAGAATTCAGATACTGCAAGTGATGTGCTCCCTGATAGTGTGATACATGGCTGATTGGTGGGATCTGAGCTGTGTCAAAGTGGTGTTAATGCTAGCAGAGACCTGGGGATGGCAGCTGTTAATGCCAGAGGTAGTGGTAACTACCCCTTAAAAAATACTGCTTTGAATTCGAGAGTTTTGACCTTTATCCAGCAAGAATGATTGAAATGTTTAATTGTTAAAATAGTGAAAAAGTATTATTCAAATTCATTATTTGGAAGATAATATTGCAAGGTTTGCTCTTCCTTTTCAAAGAAATAGCTTGCATTAACCTACAACTTACAACATTAATAATTTCTTTTTGCTGCATTTTCATTTGCTGGCATCTGTGAAGAGGAAACCACTCTAAAAGAACTAGCTTAACTAATCTTGATCCTTTCCTGGCATGGATTCCTCTGCTGGAAATTTGAGCTGTTTGTACTTGATTTCGTCTTTAACTCAGTCTCCGTTCTTTTTACCAACATGCAGTTTCCTAAATTACACTTTACTAACCAGTAACAGTGATGTGCTTTGTTATCCAAACTAATTACTGTATAATGCCATCACAAACTTCGTTTTGGGCATGTAATGGAAAGAGAAAGGAAAGCAAAGCCACTGGTTTTTGTGGAAATCTAATACATGAGGAATGCTGGAGGTGCAGAGATGGAGCTCCCCTTCCCTTTTCTCCACATCCCCTGGCTTTAACCATGCAAGTGGGATGGGGTAACAGCTGTAGCTGTGTGGGGCAGGGGCTGGGAAGGCTGGCTGATGGATTTGATTGCCCCCAGGCTTAGCCTAGAACTTCCTCATGCACGGTGTTTTGACTGCTGGTACAAAATCATCCTGTTACCCATCAGAGATAGCTGGGCTGTGTGTGGAAGGGCTCCCATGGCTGCATAGCCCTGCAAGCTTTTGCTTGCCATTTGGGAATAAAACCTTGGAAATCTGTTCAGTGCTGGTGCTACCCTAATTAACAGGAGGCAAACAGGTGGTGTCTGGCTTGGTATGTTCTTGTGGCAACTCTAGGCAGAACTGGTAAAGAGAACGGCATGGTGAGCAAGCATGAAGGGAGGCCCCTGCAAGTTGCTAAAGGTTTTCAGTCCCCTTAAACATCAAAGTTGGGATTACATCACTGGGTTGGCCAGTGAAACTGGAGAGCTCACCCCTTGGATTTAACAGTGTGGATAATTGAACAGTGGAACAGCATACCTAGACAGGGTGGGATGTTTTGTCACCCCAGGTCTTGACTAAAGGCTCCCTCTCCATGCTGCTCCCATGGCACAGGCAGGAGCTGTGGATGAGGAGAGGGAATTAGTGGGTCAGGTTGTGCTGTGTGCTGGGCAGTGGCTCAGGCTGAGGGGAGGGGATGTGAAAGTGTAAAGTTGTAATTGCAAATTGAGTCACACGTGGAATTACGCTGAAGCTGTGATCTGGGGTGAATTTTTACAATGACATATGTGAGTGTGCTCAGTCTAAAATAACAGAGGGTGGCTGCAGCTTAGAAGTAAGCCAGCTGCCTTTGAAATAGCAGTTTGTCATTTTGATTAGAGAGGCATTTCTAAGAGCAGAAAATTAGAAAGAATGCTACAGAACCCAGCTGGAAAGTGCCTCACTGCCCTTTTAAAGCTCTGTGGGTATTGGAGTCATGGCTGCTTCCATGCTTTGAAGGAAGGCCACAATCTTAGCAAAAGGTTGGTAGATCTTGGAGAACATTTAATTGTCAGTTGTGACTGAACACCTTGTTTCCTTCTGCCGACTCCTACGCTCCTCTGTGCTGGCAGAAGGAAGGTGGGGCAGACCCGTGGCTGCTCTCTGCATCCTGGTAGAGCGGGCAGATGTCAGGCAGGGCAGGAAAAAGTCAGATTCCAGAAATGTGTTGGGTGGGAGTGTCTTCCCCAGGACACTTGTGCCGCCACTGTGCACACCTCCCTTGCAGCTGCCACCTCAGAATGTGAGGAGTTTCACAGTCAGTGACTGAACAAACTCGTGACTTTGGGAGGTGCAGATGGCAGGGAAGTAGAAAGCCAGAAGGAAAGTCAATCTGGGACACAGCAGAGAAGCTTCCCAGTGTGTTTGGGTCCTTGCTGAGTTGAAGGAGTTGCACCTAAGTGTTTCTGGAAGTTGTTTTCAGCCTTCAGTAGCTTTTTGAAAGCTGGAATAACTTCTGTGCTCCTTATGGCTCTTCTAGAAGTAGAAAAGACAGGGATGAAATGGAAAGAGTGGGTTAGCTGGTGCTGTTTGTTTTAGATAAGACTTATCCAAGTAGTAAAGCAGGTGTAATTCCAAATGGTGTGGATTCTTGCTTCACCCATCTCTGCTCCTGGAAGCTGACAAAAGCAAGAAATACCAACTTAGGGAGAATTCTATCTGCATTTGAGTAAATCTGTTTTCCAAACATCACAGCTTGGGGAAGCTCTTGGTAACCTGTTCTCCCTCTGCCCCACGAGGCATTTCTAGAGCTTGGGTGGCTAAAGATTGCTGCTAAGGGTGGAAATTTGAACAGCCTTCTCCAAGGCCAGCACTGTTTGGCTGAAGCCAGTTCAGCCTGGCACTTCCTGTGGGAAGTTTCTATGGACACTTTGGGATGCTGGCGACTCTCCAGGACAAGGGCTCACTGCAGAGTGATCAGTCATGGGGCTGCTGCTTTCTAATTCAGATTTTGTTGTCTCGTGACTTTGGGGCTAGTCTTGTAACCAAGGCAGCTAAATGTGCTTTTAATTAGTGCTGGTTGAAGTATTTGAGTGAAATATGCACCAAAGGGTTACACCTTCAGTGTGCAATTCTTATTTTTGTTAGGAGCTGCTTCACTTGTTTGGATCAGGATTTTTGGCTGTTGTCACCCAGCATAGCATTGCTGGAGCAACAGACTGGCAAAGTTTGACCTATCCTTTCTTCTTAGGTGAGGGTAGAAAAGGAAATGGCAGACAGTGAAATTATTTATCACAGCAGGCTCAAAACAGAAAAGACCTGGCAGTTTTCTCTTGAGGAATACTCTGTGTTTGTGTGTTATCTCCCACTTTGGGCAATCTCTTTCTGTGTGTCAGTGATAACGCTTGAAAGATTTCCACTTTTCAGCCTTATCATTCTAGAGGCTGGTAGGAGACCATATTGTCAAATACCTAAATATCTTCATACCACAATATTTTAACATTTGAGTTGTTTCATTTATAAGAAAATAAATTATGTGGCATTCACTTCAAGTCATAATTTACATTGACTCACAGGATTTTTAACAAACAGTTGCTAGAATTGCTTTCAAAATTTCAAGCATTTGAAGAAAATGGACTATTGCAAAAAAAAAAAAAAAACAAAAAAACCCCCAAGTATTATGATATAAAATAGCAGCATCAAATGCTATCATGCCTGGATGTGGAAACCTTTTAGAAATACTGACACTGTTTTGGGAATGAAAAATGAAAAAAAATTATGATACTAATACCTGCTAGGGTTTAATGATCCTTTCCCAAATATCTGTGTTATTGTTTCATAGTTATTACATGAACTAGTTCTGATCAGCTGATATGATGCTGTTTTTCCCTCCAGTAAAGGGAGGAATCCTTTGAATAACACCCCTTGGGTGACTGATTCTCAGGAATCAGCATGTCTCTTCTGCTTCCATTGACCTCTGTGGGAAAGCAGGGAGAGGCTTGAGCCCTTCAGGGATGGGTGCCTTACTCAGTGAATTGAATGCAAAAGGATCCTATTTTTGGTGATGTATGGGTGACCAAGGGGCTGACGTAGAAGAAAACTTCCTGGATGGAGTTCTTAGTGAGGAGATGTTCACACAGTGACTCCAGGGACAGGAGTTTAGCTCAGGGGGTGACAGAGTGCAGGGAAAACCCAGTGTCATCTGCAATTCTGCTAAGCACTGCCAGTTTCTCTCTTCCTGAAACAAGAAAACTGGTTTCCACTCTAACTTTGTGCAGGCTGATAGCTCATGGCAGAATTTCTAAATGAATATCCTGCCTCTTGACTCAGATGATTGCAAAAGATGAAGTCATGCTGTGGGTACAGCACAGGAGCTAGGGTGATAACCTAGAACAGTTTCCCGTTGCTACAAGTGAGTGTATTTCCTCTAAGCTCTTGATAATGTCTCAAATGGTTTTAGCTGATAGACTTACCTCGTGGTTCTCCCCAAGTCTTAAACTTAAACTGAAGAACTTCAGCTCTGCTGTGGGCACATCTCTAACTGTGCTTAGGAGGAGCTCTGGTGAGGAGCAAACTGCAGCCACAGCGTGCCTTTGTACTCCCTGGCCTCCCACCACTTCCTTTTCCCATCTTAATTTTGCTATTGATAAATGCGTGGAGAACCAAGTGCACTGGTGAAACTGCTTCCTTGGGGCCATCTCTGCCTGCCTGCTGACAGAACAGAGGCAAAAAAGAGATTTCCACACAGGCAGAGCTGTGCCTTTCCAGGGCCATTCCTCTGACTCCCAGCCCTGCCTCTCAGCTGGATTGCAGGGGCTGCTCTGCTCTGTGCTGGTCCCAGTCACTGGACTGTGCTGATTTCCAGTGACAGAGCACCACTGAGCTGAAAGATCCCTCCAGCTGTCTCAAAACATCACAGAATGATTGTCTGAGGGAAATGTTTACTGGCTCTCAGTTTAGATTTATGCGTGCACCTGGGTAGATGTGGTTCACACAGTTCACTGCCTGTGCAATTCTGCCAGCAAGTTGGATTTTACTGCAAGTTTGGAGGAAAAGATGTGATGCTGAGCAAGAACTGTCTTTCACACATCTCTGTTGGGGTGATAAACCATTGGAATGATGATCACATGGCTGGAAGCTTGTGCCTACTGAACCTATAGCAAATAATTGTTGCTTGAACTCAATGCTTTCATGCACCATTGGGGCTGCAGTTGAATATAACCTGTGGTGCATAGTTAAGCATGAGCAGGCTGATGACCAGCATATAAAATATATATTGTTAAACACTGAGCACCTTCTTATTTACTCAGGATTCTTGGCATTCCCTAGTCTTAAAATGGAAATGCAAATGTTGTGGTAACTGACTACCGTGAGCAGGAAATGCCAGTACTTAAATTGCTCCTGCTGCATAAGTCTTATTTATTGCTTCCTTTTTGAAAATTATTCTGGTTTTGCATGTGCTCTAATTTTGAAGCTTTTCCTGAATGGCTTTGAAGTATTTTGAAAGTTCTCCAGATCTTTTCAAACTTCAAAGATTGGTAGTATTTTCTTTCTATCCTATGTAAGGGATATAGTAGAATGGGGGTATAGCAGAAATGACAATTTAAAAAAAAACCCAAACAACACATTAGGAAGCCAGACTTTCTCTTTAATATTCTTTAAACCATTCAGAGAACATGTGCTTTTGCTAGAAAGAAAAGTCCATGAATGCTGTGAAAAGTGTTTTACAAGCCATGTTTCCTCAGGATACAAAGAAGGCAGCAAGAGGAGGAAGCAGAAGCAGAGAGAGGAACTGAAGAAGAAGAAGTCAACCAAAGCGAGTTACTAAAACGGACTTCTCTGCTATGCCAATACCTTTATAATAATGACAACTTCATGTTACCTTCAAGCACACCTCTTTTGTGTATATTTTTTGATTGTTCACACCGCTACCAAGGAAGTGACTCATGTTTAAAACTGTACTAAAATTGCACTATGTTATTCCTTTTAGTTTCACGGAGTGGCTTTCTTGCCCATTCAGGTTAGGGAATTCAGACAAGGCTGGTCGTGGTTAGAAGTGTGTTATGTTTGAAGAGTGGGAAGTGTTACAGAATTTCCTACCTCTTCCTTCCCTGGGACTAAGATGACTCTAGTCTAGTGTTTGTTATTTGTCTTGTAGGATATAAAAGGCAAATGCCTGCTTGTTTGGTCACTGGCATCAACATCAGGCCTGTTGAAAGAAGAATTCTGTTCACTCATGTCATTGGGAGCGGGACTGAGACATGAGCTCTTATAGGGTAATTTATGCAAGATTAATAAGTGACGATGATGGTTGGATTTTTTTTTCCCTAGTTCTGCTCCTGCTATTAAAATGTTCCCTCATATTAAATTTTATCTTGAAGTTATATCCTCTGATTTTAAGAAGTGTAGTGTAATGATGGTCTCCTGTAAGCACTCCTACTGATTTCTTTAGGCTTAGTTGACTCCTGATTAATCATCTAGTGAAATCATTCCTTATTTTAAAAGTTTATTTTCAGAACCTAGAGACAAATGATCCAAGTGCTACTTTAAAACTGTTCTTTGTTTCTTCTGAGTAGGTTTTAGATAACATTTTTTCAGCATCCGTTTTAGATTTTATCAACTTGTTTCTGCAAAGAAGTTATACCTTCATGTATGAGCATCGGTTTTATTGCAGGACAATTTTTTTTTTTCGCTTGAAAAGGTGTCTTAGATTTAAAAGAAATACATATTTCCTGGCAAGATGACTTCCTTGCTTCCCATACTTGTCTCATGTGCATGACACATTGCTTCTCTTAACATTTTAGTGTGTACAGACCCCCTCTGTTGCCTTAAGCATTTACCTGCATGTTTCTTGTCAGTGTGTTGTCTCCTTTTTTTAACCTCCAGGTAGGAGTTAGCAGCTTATGGTTTTGTTTTGTTTCTTTTGTCTTTCTCTTGCCAATATGTTGTTGATGTAACAGCCTTAAACCTGGCAATATTCAAATTCCACAGTTCCTGGAGAAACTCACTCATCCTAACGTTTTAAAGATGTAGGAATGCACATAATGGTGTAAGAGAGGAGCTAAACAGAAAAGCCAAGTCTGCATTCTAGCATGGTTTGATGTAACAAATTCTGGTGTCTCTGGTATCTGAATGGTTTAGCTTCAATTACCCAATGTAACCCTCTGCAGGCATCATATAACACACAATAACCATTTGTGAACTCTCTTAGGGTCTGTAAATTGTGGTTAAGATTAAATAAGGACTGAGTACCGGTTTTCTGTCACTTAAGTACCACTTTTTTTTTTTTGGTGCAGTGTTACTAATATTTAAAAATAAAGAACATCTGCCTTTATACTTTGTCCTCTTGCACTGTCCTGTAGACTGGCATCAGGTGTCTGGTTCATTTCCATTAAAGTTCAGGCTGTAAGCACAGCGGGGAGAGTCCTCATTCACACAACACCCACAAGCATTCCAGGTAATTCCTTTTGTTAAATCCATGAGCAAGTCAATACAGTCCCTGTGTCAAATGGCTGATACTGGAAAGTGAGGGTTCTTTCTGGCTGGAAACATCACTATGCGGAGATTATATTTCAAGCAGAGCTTGCAGATTTGCCATGCAAGGAATATTCATCCTGAATGATGCACAACAGTGAACTGCATCCTGGTTAGGTTGCTTGCCATACTCTAGGAAAAATGCCTTCCATACATATGTTAGTTTAAAGCTGTTACTGTTCATTATTGGTTGGGGATGTGGTGCATGCTTTGGAAAAGCAGCAGAGGGCTGGTCTCCCCAGGGCTGTCCCTGTGCTGTGAGCAGCCTCATGTAATGGGACAGAGTGGCTCCAGATCAGGAATGTGCCTTGAAGAGTCAGAGCAGACAGGGATTTGGTACATGAATATCTGCTTCACTCAGTCCCTGTGTTAGGCTTGATGGAGGCATGTAGAGTATTAATTAAGAGACCTGCAGGCAGGCTATAAATTAGTGAGGAAAAGCCTGTCTCAACAAAGGCACCCTTATCCCACTGGAAGGGTGCTGCCCTGCTTGCAGGTGGCCTCCTACACCCAGCGCCTTCCACTGGGAGAAGCTCCTGGGAAACAGTGTCCCCAGAGGAGGGAACCACGGGCATCATCTCTTCCATAACCACCTAGAATCTGTCTGAGCTTGCCCAGAAATTAAGAGATGTGGGCCCATGGCCATTGAGTCTAATTCCTTCTTTCTCAGTCTAACTATTTCTGGGTTTTAGCTGAAGGGGAACTGCTCAAGTGTAGCGTGGCTGTAGCTCTGTGTTCATGGCTATAGCTCTGTTCATGGCTGTGCTGCTTCCAGAGCCTGGAGCTGGTGCTGTGTCTGTCAGAGCAGGTCCATGGTTCTGTATCCCAGTGCACCCATCTGCCACAGGTGAAGGCTGCCTGATGATGTGGGCACTTAAATATGTGTCGGGGTAGGAAGAAATGCAGGTGGGTGTGAGACACCACAACTGATAACAGATGATGCTGGCCCAAGAGTGGCTATGAATAAATGTATTGTGAAAGTTGGGAAATGTTTCTGCCCATCCCACAATACTCCTGTCGAAGAGCTGAGAACAGAAACAGAGATAGTTTAAATATGGGACCTAATGTGATGTATAAAATGATTCTTTATGGAGCAGATAGCCGGGGTCCAAGACCCAAAATGTATTCCATAAGAAAATAAATTTACAAGGGTAGATAACAGTTGAGTAAAAGGAAGGATACACTGAAAGGTATCCCTTAAAAACATACACTGGAAAAACCCCAATTTTGAGATCGAGGGCAGACAATTGCAAACAAACACAGTGCTGACAGATAAATGTTCCTGCTCGTCACTTGGAAGCTGCCACTATGAAAACACTTTAAATTCAGTTGTTTTTCCACACCTTTCAGAGATGTGCACTGTCTACTCTTTGAACCAAGATTTGGCAAGAGTTTGATCTGAAATAAATGATCTCAGAGTGTGTAGGTGTCAGAACGACAAAAAAGTATTTTTCAAGTTTTTGCCCACTCTCTGCTCCGTGCTGGTGCCACCGTGATGAGCAGCTTGCAGACCTGTACATCCTGCCCCTAGAGGTAGCACAGAGCTCTGTTTCCTTCTGTCAGCTTGGCTGCCTTTACAGAGACCTCCCTTTTCCCCAAATTTCAAACTATCTCATGAGCCTTTGTATGTATTTCTTGGAATAACACACTGAAAAGATGATGCACACAGAAAATGTGCAGTAATCATCAGGTAAGCCCTAACTAACCACATCTGAAATGTGTGACTTGTACCCACTTGTTCTTCAGGAATGTTCCCCCACCATGTGCCACCAAACTGGTGCCTATCAAGTGGATTAGCTTGTTACTGTATCAAATGTCATTATTTTATTCTACTTGTAAATAATTCTATCAATTTCCATTTTTCCCTTTTGTTTTGTGTGCTAGTTGCACAAGATTCCCTGGATGCACAGGTTATCCTTCCTGAATTTCACATCTTGGTTATCTTGTGCAGTTCTGCTGTTTTGTGTCCAAGCTGAGCTCACATTTTAGGGCTCTCTCACATTTCCTTGCCCAGGGAGCACCTTGCTGCCCTGAAACTCACACATTGATGGGAGGGTGGGCCTGGCATATTTGTCCATGATTTGCTATATTTAATTCACTTCTTTCCAGGTGGGAAGCTGGTAGTAAGAGACTTTTTATCACTCTTTGTAAAGCTTTTCTCATTGCTACCTGTTGCACTAAAAACTCTAGGCAAGGCAAATTTCCTCCCCGTTGATGAGAATTAAAAGAAGGCACTTGGAGCCACACACAGATCTCAGTAAATGTTTGTATTTGGAACTATGATCGATTCACCTGCCCTGTGTCAGCACACTTTGTCTCTTCACAAGCTCTTGTAGCCAAAAAAAGGATTAGGTGTGGTGTTAGGAAGTGTCAGATTTGTTATGTACCTTGTTGGTGCCCTCTCAGCCACCAGCTGCTAACTTCTGACAGCTGGAGAAGCACTTACAAAGTGGCTGAGCTGTGAGATGACATTTCCAAGCTGGGGGTAGGTTACCTCGTTGCTCTCATCGTGACAAGAAGAGACTGACCATGTCATTTGGCATATCTTGAACTACAGTTTCAGGTATCCCAGACCTGAGATAGGCAGGATCCTGCCTCTTCCTGAAGGCCTCATGTTGTCACTGCAAAAACAGCCCCAAAAGTAAGAGGTGAGTGTGAGAGGGAGATTAAAACACTTGTGCTGATAATGAGTCTGAATGCTTTGATTTCAGGGAAATGCCTCAATATCTGCCTGGAAGCGATCACGGATTTTCTAGGATGTCTTCAAGGAGGGAATGGGACCTCACTGTGCTGGCTGGATGTCTAATTGCATCTCTTCTGTTTCCATTGGCACACACACGCACCTTTCTACTGAAATAGCAGATGTCATTTTTTCCATCCCTTGTTTGGGAAGTGCTCATCCTTTGGTCAATGCTGAGCAATTTGCTTGTTCTTTGGGCTGCTGGTGGTTGAAATTTAATGAAGCCTTACACTGCATTTTACATTATTTCAATGTTAAGAGACTGCAGCTGGGAAAAATTCCTTTAACTTAAAAAACAAAACTTACTTCCATTCTTTTGAGATGAAAGCCGAGGTGGCAAAATTGTGGATCACACCAAAGCTTTTATGCACATACACCCCTTAAATATAATAGGGTTAAACCTATAAAATATGTGTTTCTGCCTGATTTTTTGAGTTCAGAGGTGTGTCATTTTCGGACAGTTTAATATGTTTAGATGAGCAGTGCTATTGCACATTGCTACGTCAGACCAGGAGATGGTTTGCAGCCTCTGTAACAGACTGCACACTCCGAGCCCAGGAAGGGAAGGAGCACTGAGGAGAGGTTTTGGAGCACTAAAAAACCACTTCCCACAGTACCTGGAAGGGACATTCAGCACAGGTGGTTGACTTGATCCTGGCAGCAGACACAAGCTACAACCTGCCGTGCTGGTAGAGCTGTGACAGCGTGGGTTTCACCGCTGCGGGATGCGAGGGGAGGAGGCTCCGCACTGGAGCCTTCCCTGGGCTGTGAGTCACCCTTTGTACCCATGAAAAGGATTTGTCAGCTGCCTGGCCCACTGTCCTGTCTTTGATAGTGTCTAATGGTGGCTGCCTAGGGGAAAGCACACGAACAGGATAAACGTGTTACACCTCACCAAAGAGTTTTCCCAGCTGTGGCACTTTGGGGGTCAGAGGCTCCTGGATCCAGAAATGGCCTCTTTGTTACCCAGTATTTTTTCCCATTGACTTGTTAACCTACAAAACTGCTCAATACTCATTGTCCTATGACAAGGCATTCCTCATGTGACTCCACTGGGTAATGAGATAGCTGCTGTGTTTTAAAACTCTTTCCTGCATCTTCCTTTGGCTTCCTCCCCTCCTCCATCCCAGCATGGCAAGAAACATTGCCCACCACATCCTCACTCACCTTTTCCCTGGCACTCGTGATTTTACACATCTCACTCATGCCAGCCTTTGGTTAACTCTCTTATGGCTCAAGAGGATCAGCACATTGAGCCATTCCTTGCAGAAAGCCTTTCCTACCTTTGATCACCCTCTCAGAATGGGGAAAGATGGTTAAACAGTGGCTCAGCTCCATAAATTGTGCTGACCATCTGGACAAGCATGAGTGGCAGGTTATCACCTTGCTAACACTCCACTGACAGAAAGAGAAGTGGGCCATGCACAGCCTGGCTCTGCTGCCCTCAGTCTCACCAGGCTCTCACAGGATCTGGGGTGCGAACGCATGAGCTCATGGCGGTGATGGTATCTCCAGAGCGTGGTCCCACACACCTTCCCTCCCCCTCAGCTGAAATCACGTCATGGGATGTTCCTTGGCAGCATTTGGGATGTGCTCCTCCTGACTCAGGCTCAGCTCCTGCTGCCACTCATTGCTCCTCCAAGTGTTTGCTGCCTGTGCCTCTGCTCGGCTGGCAGCACCCGGGCTGGGGGTCTGTGGCCACTGCCAGGCTGGCTGCTCCCACAGAAAGCTGGCACTGGCTGAAGGATCCCTGCCAGCCAGGGAGATGGGTGCAGCAGCCTTGGGAAGGCACTGTGCTCCTGCTGTGGCACATCCCTGCAGGCAGTGCTGGGAGTTCTGGGCGCTGTCACTCCAGGTGTCCCCAGTTTCTGCAGCACTGCCCGTGCCAGTGCAACAGCTTCTCCACTGCCAACCCCTTCTTGTTCAATATGCAGAAGATATTTCCCATCTGCAGCAATCTGGGCTGTGAGTTTCCCTGTTCCTGTCAGCATATCTTGTGCAGGGACAGCTGCATGCAAGTGTTCACTTATTGGGTTTTTGGGTCATCCACGTCATCTGGGAAATCTTAAATGTCTGGGGAAATAGTTATGAGGAAACGTCAGTGATGGGAACATCCCAGAGAGATGGGAGGGTGCAGGACAGCAAACAGTGATAATTAAAGTGCAAAGACAAAACCAGCTCATTGGTCTGAGCCCCCAGAAAGTTGTGTCAGGGCCTGTCAAAGCCCAGAGTGTGTCTGGCTCTGCAGTTCTGGGTCAGATCCAGCTCCACTGTAAATGCAATTCTGCCCAATATGTTTTTTTCCCTCAGTGCAGACACAGACTCAGGTGATGGGTGACCTCTGCCTGCTGTGCCTCAGCTCCAGCAGACAACCCTGCTGGGGTGTACAGGGACGAGGTGTTTGGGTGCACCTGAGCCCCTCTTTTTCTTAGCAGGATTCAGGTTTGGTGGTGACATTTTCTTTAAACAACAAAATTACTTCCCTTGGAAGCACAGATTTTTCTATCATGATTTCTTAGGAAAATATTATTCAGCTCATGTAATGCAAGTCTGAGGTTGCATTATGAGGTGGATGTGATAGAACACGATGGTAGTGAGTCACCTCATATGATGTTTTATTGTGATGTGTCAGCTTAGAGAGGTAGAGAGCTATAGGTGTTTCCACCAGCCCAATTATGAAACAACTGCTGGTTCATGCAGGAATTAGTTAGTTTTTCCTAGGTTAGTTAGCAGATAAGTTTTGGTCTGTCATTTAACAATGTGTTTTTTAAAGTTGCTAACAATGAGATGCCTCAGAATCTATTTTTCACCCGGAAAAGTCATCGGTCTCTTGCAAGAAAGGGTTACATGTGCTCAGAAACTCCAGTGATCAGGATGAGACTGTCTCTCTTGGCAGAGGGGAAAGGTTCTGAGATGGCCTTTATTTTAGGACTACCTTCTGCTGGCATTGACTAGAGGGGGGTGACGATGCCATCACCTGTTGCTGCTGAGAAGTGGGACTGTGAAGGTATGATTTGGAAAGCCAGGAGGTCACAGAACAGGCCCTCTTCTTCTCAGTTTAATCCAGAGAGTGACAGATGCCTGCACACAGGCAGAAGTGTTCAAGGCAGGCTTTGTATTTCTGTCCCTCCTGGCTGTGTTCTTGGTGCTCATTCACAAGGACAAGGGACATTCCTTCAGGACGTTGCAGAAGTCTGAGTATGAAATCATGCCTGTGGGATGTGGATGATGGAAGTGGTGGAAACCAATGGGTCTTGGTCCATCTCCACCGCTGGTCTGGTGAGACCTTCAGCCAGGTGCTTTGCTTCCAGCTGGTATGCCTATGGATTTGCCAAGGCTGCCCAAGCAAACAGCCTCTCAGCTGGGCAGTCTGGAAGTCTCTGGTCATAGTGGAAAAGTACTTTTTTTTGTAGAAGTTTAGGTAAATGTCGAGAATAAGGATGTGTATGTTCAGCTTTTCTTCTTGTGCTGTTTGTTTTGACTGAAGTTTCCAGCCTCTCATACAGGGGACAGATTTGGGTAAGCATAGGTGTCTCCTCTCCCACAGCCCTGTGCCTTCTCCTGACCACAGCCCTTTGCAGCCCCCTCCCGTTAACCCTGCGTCTTTTCGCAGCAGAAAAAGTCAATTCGGTGAAATGCTCTGGGGCTTTGGCTGTGTCAACAAACAGAGGCCAGGGCAGGACCTTTCCCTTCATTTTTGTACAGTGGTTTGAACTGCCCTTTTCAAAGTGTTGGTCTCACACCATTAACCCTTTACAGCCCTGGTTTGAGGAGAAGGTTTCCTAGTGGGGTCATAAATGCTTCAGAGGAGGCATCGAGGGAGGGAAGCTGAATAATGGAAATGTTAACAGACCTTTCATTACACAACTGATATATCATTACTTAGTTTCTTTGCTTTTGTCTCCTGTTTTTATAGCTTTTTTTCACCCTGATCAATAGCATTCATCCTACTCAGTGAACAGTCTTGATACTGTTTTTATGGCATGAAAATTACTGTTGCTTTGACTGGCTCCTATTACCAGGTGACACTTCTTGGCAGAAAACAATGAATCTTCCTATTATTTGGAAAATAAATGTGATTTGTGGGAGCAGCAATTGATAGTGGTCTGTGTTTTGCCATCAGTGTGCTTGCTTTCCTGAAATAAGGCTTTTACCTTTGGAGCGTGAAGGCTGTTTGTCTAGTGCTGCAGAGCAATTATATGGGTATTTTTTTCACCTCAGCTTTCATTAAAAATTTTTAAAAAGATGATAAGGAAAAGATCTGTTGTCATTTTAAGGGTTTGGTTCCTATGCAGGAAGCAGCTGTGTAGGTGTGAAGTTAAGCAGGCTGGCAGGGAAGGAAGTGTTGTGGATGCTGGAGATGGTGGAAGGAGGAAGGGACAGGGAAAAGCTGACCTGAGCACCTGTTCTCACTTCCCTTCACTCATGGTAGAGATGATGGTCAGCACTGAGGTTTATTATTAAAATCCCACAATACTCATAACAAAAAATGGGCCAATGTAATTACAGGGAATGAGAACCTTTTCCCCTAAGAGTTGTGCGAGACATTGCCCAGAAATGTCTGGGGAGATCTGTGAGGCTGTTTCTGTTTTTCTTTCATTCTTGCTCTTTTTCAGCACTCTTTGCTGCCAGCCAGCTCTTCCCCAGCCAGAACAGAAGTGGGCCCTCTCCTTACTCATGCCGATGCTGAAAATGTTTTGTACTTCTTGAAGGACAAATAAGTAAAGGTCTCACCTATTTGGGAACACTTTTTTAACCTTTCATAGGACAAATAAACTAAGAAATCCCCTGCATCACTTTGGATTTTTTTTTTAAATTAAAAATAGCCATGGTGTGGTGGGTTGACCCTGGCTGGATGCCAGGCACTCACCAAAGCCTCTCTGTCAATTCTCTCCACAACTGGACAGGAGAGAGAAAATATAAGGAAGGGCTCATGAGGTGAGATAAGGACAGGGAGAGATCACACACAGATTAACAGCCAGGCAAAACAGGCTTGACTTGGGGATGTTAATTGAATTTACTCATCAGAATCAGAGCAGGATAATGAGAAGTAAAACAAATCTTAAAAACACCTGCTCCCCTCCCTCCCTTAATGTCATTGTCCCCCCTTTCCTTCTTCCTGGGCTCTCTCTTCCCCTTGGCAGCTCCCAGGAGGTGGGAAATGGGGGTTACAGTCTATTCACCCACAGAGTTTCTGCTGCTGCTCAGGGAGAGAGGACCTTCCCGTGCTGTAGTGTGGGATGTCTCCCAAGGGAGTCAGTTTTCCAAGAACTGCTCCAGCTCCTGGGTTACTCTTCCATGGGATCAGTCTTTCAGGCAGAGCCTGCCCCAGTGTGGGTCCCCCACAAGGTCACAGGTCCTACCAGGGAGCCACTCCAGCATGGGCTCCTCTGCAGACCAGGTCTGCAGGACCCTGCCAGGACCCTGCTCCAGCAGGGCTTTCCAAGGTTCTCAGCCTTCTTTTCAGGCTCCTCCTAGAGCTCTGCACCCCCCTGGATCTCCATGGGCTGCAGGGGCACAGCTGCCCCACCATGGTCTCACCACAGGCTCCAGAGGAACCCCAGCTGTGGTGTCTGGAGCACCTCCTGCCCCTCCTTTTCCAGTGACCTTGGTGTCTGCAGAGTTGTTCTTGCATGTTCTCACCCTGCTCTTCTCTGGCCACAATTACATCTGCCCAATAACTTTTTTTCTCCCTTCTAAAATACGTTATCCCAGAGGTATTACTCTCATTCCCAGCTGGCCCAGCCTTGGCCAGCGGCACATCCATCCTGGAACCATCTGACACTGGCTCTGCAGGACACAGTGGAAGCTTCCAGCAGCTTCTTACAGAAACCCTCCCTGCAGGGTGGGAATTTTCACCTTATAGGAATCAACAAATCTGTCACCACTTCTGTCCTACAATGCACTGCATAAGGGGCCACATTTTTTTTTTTTTACAGAATTACTGGTAAAAAGCTTCACATCCAAAGAGGTTCATCTGCACATTTGCACGAGAAAGGCTGAACACTGAACATACACCTGTTACTGCTGCACAAGGGACCAATGTCACAGGGACCAAATTATTTCCCTAAAGAGAACTGAGCTGCTCAGAAAAACAGTTAACCAAGATATTTTCATTAAGGTATTTTGACAAAGATGAATGTTGCCAGAGGAAGCAGGTACATCAGATAGGAAGAGTTTGACCATTAATTTTAAAAAGGTCAATTTTCTGTCAGGTAAAGTTGTATTTTGGATCAGTTTTACTACTCCTTCCTGCCAGCCTGCTTGCTCTGCTTTGGGGCTAATTTCTACTCAAACTGAAGTGAATACCCTAAAGTTGTTTGTTTCTTCACAGGAATAAATATTCAAACATGCACATCCACATGTATATGGACCTTAACCACCTCTTGGTATTTTTTTTACCTACTTTATTAGGCCAGGAAGATGGATACTGTCCTTGCAGCTAGGAACCTGAAGCAAACCGGGATTATCTTTATCAATCTTAAAGCAATGGAATCAGCAGTTTTCTGAATATCTTTGGGCAGAGCCTTTATTTTTCAGGCCTCTGAGTTTGTGTTCAGGCAATGCCAAACACTGGAGTGATCTAAGCCTGATTTGGGATTCCTCAGTGGAATTCCTTTGTTTTATGGTCAAGAGGTGAATATTATGAAAATCTGATCTGCTACATTACATGGGACCATATAATTTCACTTAATGATGCCTGCACTGAAGTTATGACCTCATGGCAAGCCCAGAGTGTATTTCATAGAGAAACACCCATCCACTACTGGAATACTTATCTCTTTTCAGCATCATCCATACAGAAGGTACTTCAGTTTATTCAGTTCCTCAAACAGCAGCTTCTTCTACACAACTGCCTGTCTGGCTGCAGGGTCTTTGCACAGGTAGGAGCACCACTGGCCAGGACTAAACACAGGGTTTGTCCTGAGTTAGCTACAAGGAATGGGTTTTAGTGGGGGAAATGGCATAAATGCAGCTTCTAGGGTAGCTATAATTACATAGACTTTGATAAATATAATTACACTGTTGTTAAGGGGATTTTGGTGTATTTTATTTCTTCCACTTGCAAGAGCTGGATAAGAGATAGAGAGCTGTCAAAGGGAGTGCACAGTTTTGTTTCCTTATCTGAAATTAGAGCCCCAGGACACAGCCGTATTCTTACACTTTGAAGATTAATTTAAAATAAATAACACGCTTTTTATATCAGACCCTTGCCTTCTGTCTGGGATTTCTGTCACATGGATGCATTTCCTGCAGGTGCAGCTTTTCCTACCTTGCTGCCCCTTTTTGGATGTATTTGTGTGTGTATTTGTGTGCTCACCTGGTGCAGTACCCAGCACTGTGTGTTTTAGCACTGCATTTCTACTGATAAATACCTTTATTGGAATAATGGCATGTGAACTTAAAGAGGTGTTAAACATTAATTATACCAACACAGATTCTGGAATTATTTCAGTCTTCATGCATGTAACACAAAGAATTGTTATGTGCATCATTACTCTGAATCTCACTCTTAAAGGATATTTTGATCAGAAATAGGATATTTTGATATTTATTTTGATCAGAAAACAGAGAAGCCAAGTAACAAAAGTACCATGTTGCAACTTCAGAATCCAGTCCTAATTTGATGACATTATATCAGGAGGTGTCCTCTATAAAAGATCTCCAAAAGGTCTTCCTATTTAAATTAAACCTTGTGGAGTGCACAATGGAGCTAACATTCCTTAATTTAGTCCTGGCAGCTGCTGTGCTATTTGCACTAATATATGCTGATATTCAGTGAATTAAATCTTGATGCATCCTTCCAAGTGCAGTGGGGAAGAAATCCCATCAAGGCACTTTATCCTAAAGCAGCCTTCACTGATTTGCATCACTCCAAACGTGGAGCACTTTGCTGTGATGAGTGAACTCCAACACCCACAGAAAACCCCAAATCCTGACACCATTTGTGAGCCTATAAGGAGCTTTACTGTACTCCAGTCAGGTTCCTGACTTCATAAATAAAGCAGAGGTCTGCCTTCCCCCTGGGAAGGGGTTGTTGTGTTCCTGACTCTTGTCAAACAGAAACCAATACTGAAACAGCTTTTTGGCATCAGCCAAGTGCTTTCTGCTTTGTAAACTACTACCTCAACCTCGTTTTTGATACAGCTGAATTTCCCAACTCATTAGCCTGAGTTATCAGCTTTGTAAAAAACAGTATCTATTTCTTTAGAGTCTTTCTGGTTTTCTGCAATTCCTGAGCATTTGGGGTTGCTGAACATATTATTCTGGAAGAACATTTTTTTTTTTTTTGGAGGAATTTGCCCTTATAGACATGAAAATCAAAGCTGCAAATTCGGTCAAGTGAGGCAGAAAGTGGCTTGATGAGTGATGCATGGCCACATTACAAACAGAACTCTGTCCTTGACAAGGTGGGGTCCGGGGTTAAGAGACTGGGACTCAGAGGATTTTCGTGCAGTTCCTGAGTCTGCTCCTGATTTCTTGAGCCAATCTTAGAGTGGTTACCAGCCAGCCTCTCTGTTCCCCCTGTATATCTCTTGAACTTCATTCAGTGCCTTTAGCTCATTATTTTTTCAGCCCAGGAAACTGAAAATGCTGCTTCACAAGGCAAACAGGGCAACAATGTGAAGTAATACAGAATAAATGGCCTTGTTTCAGCTTATAAAG
This sequence comes from Brachypodius melanocephalos, assembly GCA_013398615.1. Lineage (NCBI taxonomy): Eukaryota > Metazoa > Chordata > Aves > Passeriformes > Pycnonotidae > Brachypodius > Brachypodius melanocephalos. The sequence goes on from VZSR01001283.1 coordinate 4,012,455, forward strand.
ATGAAATTAAACCCTACAGGGTATTTCTCCTTAGAGCTGACACTGAGACAGCATATTTCTCCCCGTTCCTGAAATCTAGACACACCAGAGAGGGAGACGGGTGAGGTCTGCTAAGTGCCCTGCTCCACCCCCTGCCTGTGGCTCTCCCTGCATCCCCTCCCATTTGAGTAATTGTATTTGCAGTGCAAGTATTTGCACAACCACAGTCACATCCGAGGGCTTTCCCAGAGATAAGGGGCTCTATTTCATTTCCATTCACAGCTATCTGCAATATAATGTAATTAATTTATCCCTTGTTTGTCGAGAGAAAACAAAACTGAACAGCTGAAACGGTATTTGGAGGAGCAGCACATTCCTGCCCTTTGGCATAATTCAGCCTGTACCTCCTTGTCCAGCTGTTCCCGTCCTATGATGTCCACCAGTCTGGGATGTGACATGGAGCAGTGCTATAGGAAGACACCATCTTGATTTATAGGAAGATTTCAGCACATCCATTACTGATAAAGCTTTTTAACTCCTTCAGCTATTTATCTTCTGTATTTGTGACCTGCCCTTTTGTAGGCACAAGCATTTTGGGGTCATAGGGTTGTGCAGAGGCAAAGTACCCAGTTGTCTGCTGGCTCTCCCTCATCTCTGCCCCAGCACACTGGATGTGAGTCCCACTGGAGTGGAACAGACCCTGGGACTGCTCTCTCTGAAGGGTTTAAATACATTTTCCTGCCTGTTAGACAAATGTAATGGAACTCTAACTATCCAAGCTAACTAGTGTGGCAAAAAGATGCTGTAAAATCTCAAGAATCCAGAGTAAAATGAGGAATGTTTAAAAAGACCCTCAAAGCAGCTATCTTTAATGGAATTAGATATCTTAGCTAAATAAATAAGAAGCTATTGCTTGTAAAAAACCCCAAAACCTCAGTGATTTCCCTTGAGGTAAAATCAGTAGAGCAAAAGAAGGAGAGAAAAAAAAAAAAAGCACTAAAAAAATCCCTCACCATAAACCCCAAAGGGACTTGTCAGCTCTACAGCAGAAATTGGAGAGACTACTCAAGCAAGAAGAGGATTAGGCTATCTCCTATCAAAGCACCCAGGGACTGGATTTTTACAGCAACTTAAACAGAAAGTGGTGGAGTTTTGGGTTTGGATTTTTTATCACTTCCAGCTGTGGCAAAGGCTGGAAGAAAAAATATACACAGTATTACCCCTACAGTGATGTCTTTCCAGTAGGACCACTGCCTGTCCTCCTTCTAGGTCCATCAATTTTAACCATTTTAAAAGTGCTCTTCTTTTCACAGTGACCAAAGGCAGTGTGGAATATTTGCAGCTTTGGGTAAATCTCTGAGGAGCCATGTCCCACACTGCTGAGCACTGAGTGAGCTGGGCTGGCTGTGAGAAGGACAGGACACAGTTGGTGACGAAGGGTCCTGGATGCTGCCTGCTGCAGGAGAGCTGGAGGCAGCCACCAATCCTTCCTCCTAATCCTCTCTGACCTGGGCTCCTGATCCCAGACACATCAGCATTCAGCTATTTGAATCTGCTCAGGCTTCCAAAAATACCATGCCTGGCCCCAGCAGACCCCTCTAGCACGGCTGTGCCAGGACAATGCGGTCCGAGCTTGTTTGCTCCGTGCAGGAGCCCCAGGCTCGCCCCCCGTGCCCCTCCCTGCCCCACAGACAGCGGCACTGCTTCTGCAAGTAGCAGGAATTGGGCAAATTATCATTCCTTTTTAAAACTCCACAATTTTTCACTAAACCCTCAGGTTTGAGACTATGCCTTTGCTCACGTGTGTCCTTGAGTCCAAGCACTGAGGTGAGGGCATTGGTGACATTACTGCTGTGGAACCCTGTGGTGCTCTGGCACAAATGCCCTCCTCGCTCTGGTCCTCTCCTTCTGTACAAGGTGCTTCCAGAGACCATCTCCTATAGGCTCAGCCCACCTCCAGCCCTCTCTTTATTTCTGCAGCTTCTCAGGTTGGGCTGGTGGCAGCTCCCAGGGACACAGAGATGTTGGTGTATCCCTGCTTTTCTCGTTGTATGGCTTCTGCTGTGATTTGATTGTAAACTGTGGCAGGGCTGCATAACTGAGCATCTTCACCTGCCCATCTTCAGACCTATATGTTCAGTGACTGCTCCTTCACCAGTCCCTCTGTGGTTCACTCCTGCTCCCACCATCTGCTTTGTATTTTTAACCAGTTTTTCCCCAAAGAGAGAACAGATAGGGTTTTAATTTGGAGTCTATGTCTGGGCTTTCAACTTGCTCTTCTAAAAGTTATTAATTCCAGGACAAACACTATTTTCTGTCTCTTTTTCAGCCTCAGATTCTGATGCTGTTGAGGTAATGTGTCTCTGTCTGTCTAGGTTTATATAACTGTCTTCCTTTCTCTTTCTTTTTTTTTCCTCTTTTTTTTTTTTTTTTTTTTTAAATTTTCTTTGCCAATTTATCAACAGCTGGAGAAAAACCTGTTATCTCCTTCCTATGGGCAGGGCACAAAAGAGATAAAAAAGCAATTGCAAAGCCACAGCTTGAAGTCTACCTGCCTAGCCTTCAGCTACCAACCCTCCTTGGCTAAATCTGACAGTGTCCTAAGCCTGGGGCCTCACCAGGTTCTCCTTGGAGATTTTCTTCAACACCCCTACATGTTCTGCATTCAGAGACACAAAGCATCAAGTCTGTGCAGCAACCTGTGCTCCTGCTGGGGGTCACCACCAAGGCTCTCTGCGTCCATTCTCACCTTCCCAGCCTGCCCTGAAAAGGCCACGTGCCTGAAGGTGGGCTCGATTTATGCTCAGAAGATGAAACCTCCTGCTGGGGTGGAGTAGCTGCACCTCCCTTGGTTGCCTGAAGGCTTTAACAGCATTATCTGCTGCCCACAAGGTTCTGCAACTGTAGGGAGAAGAGGAACTGGGCATATCTCAAACAGCAATTCCAGGATTTCATAAATGTGGGAAATCTTGACCTTAACATCTGGCATCAGTGGAGTCCTCTCCATCGGAGAGCTTCATATGGAAGTGGTGTTTTCAGCCTCTTCTCCAACAACACTGTGTGAGGTCAGTTTACCATATCTTGATACCATTCCTTAAGGTGTTTGTCTTGCAACAGTGCTGTTTTTAGGTATTGGAGAACGCAAGTTCTGCTTATAAATCTAAGTAACTCATCCAAGTTAAAATACAAATTTATTTGAAGATATCAATCCAGTTTGAATTTATGCCACTTCTTTTTAACTTCAAGACTGCTGAAAACAATTACCTCAGTATATAAATATTATCAAATAATTTTCAAGGATGCTATTGGTCTAGATAGAGTTGTATCAAGGCAAACTGTATCAAAGAATCCATTGCTCATTGCTCAAGATGTGATTACAATGGATTCCATATCTTTACAATCTTACATGTTTAGCTGTAGGCATTTTATTATGACTGGCACTAATGCTAACCTTCCAAAATAAACATATGTGTATTCTTCCATATTGTTAGTAGAGTGATTCTAATCCTCATAGTTTTCCTGTTTTAAAAATTCTTCTGACTGGGATTTTGCAGACCAGTACTGCCATCCTTGAATTATTTCAGATTAATAATTTTGATGCCAGGGAACTATTTTACTGGTAACACCCTCACTCCCTGGAAAACTCATTCACATTTTAAAATCTTAGAAGGAAACCAGGAATTTGCCAGTTCCCAACTGTCATTTGCTCATTATAGCCTACTTTTGGAGGGTTGCCAGAAGCTCTCATCAGTCTGCTCGTGATGTATATGTGGCTCTTTCAGCACCACGTACGGCTGGGGACAAGAAATAGGCACACGGACACAACGGCTGCTGAGTTCACTATGAAAATGCTCTCTGACCTCAACCCCTGCCTGGAAACCACAATATTGTTAATCCAAGTCTCATGTTGTCTCTTCTCTTTACTTCTAATCTGTGTAGGTTTTATTACTGAACACAGTTTACAGATTCCACAAACTGGGAATAAAATCATGCTGTTAGCAGGACACCCCCGAAGTCTGTCTGCCAGGGTTCTCATGGGAGATAGTTACCCTTTGCACTGCCTCAGAACCTTCCTACTGACCCAGCACAGGAGCAGAAGTAATATTAGAAAGCCCTAAATTCACTGTTAGTGTAGAATAATTGCATTTAAAACCATTAACCTAAGTCCCAGTTGAATTCATTTGGCGAAATGTGAGCCCTTGGAGTAGTACAGATACCATTTTCGTGTGTGTGTGTGTGATAGCACAGATTCTTGCTTAGGAAGATTTATCTGATATAATGACATAGCTGCATTTAGATTGTGTGAAGCAGTACATGTCATAAACTGCTTGAACACTCGTTAAACCTGATGAATGAAATAACCCTCCTGCGCTGGAGAGAGATGTTGCTGTTGTAGATTATGATACATCATATATCACATCTGGTTGTTATTGTTCTACCCAGGTTATTTTATGTGTAAAAGGGATAGCACCAGCAGGAGTAAGTCCTGCTTATTTTGGAAGAAACAGATGCTCTGTGAACAGGAGACAGAGCAAAAAGCCTAGAAATTGGGAAATCTGCTGGGAACCAGGAAATCTGCTGGAAATCTCTCTGACAGTCAGAGGAAGTGCAGGAGGACTTGCCTATATGGAGAAAGCCTGAAGAATATTATTATAGATCAGTTATTATATTGTGGGTTGGTTTTTTTCCTGAAGTACACCAACTTGTATTCTGATTTTAATTCCTTTCATTCTGAGTGCTCATCCTCTGGAAATGTTGTCACAAGGGCTGCTTATCCCTTGCTTGGGTCTCTCAGGTTGCAGTCTGGTACTTGATGCTACTGATAGGTATGTCTTCTTCTGTCCTCAGGGTCCACTAGACTGGTGCCCAGATCTGCATTTCAGTGATTCTCTAAACAGCCTAAGTCTTGAGCAAAGGTAAATTCTCCTAAAATTGCAGGCCAAGCACTGCCCTCTTTGTGTAATCTGTATAAACTCATATTTTTTTTATTAACTGGTAGCACAATTCCTCCAGTTCTCAGGTTTACACTTTTGGTTGGCCATGTGTCTGTTGGCAGGCAGGGAGCAGCTTCTTTCAGCCAGAGCCAATTCCTGATGGAGTCAATGGGTTCTGAGCCAGGCCAGCTGCCCTTGGCTGTGAACTGTAAAATAAATATTTCTCTTAAACACGGAGCATCTTGACTATTCCAAGAATGTCTCAAAAGCCGATCTAGGCTATGTCAGCTCTTCTTCATATGCAAAGGGGAAAAATCCCTTCAGAACTGAGGCATGGGAAGTATGTAACACTGAGACGTGTCATTGTCTAAACTCTGGGCCGGGTGGGATGTTAGGGAAAGTTTCCAGGGAACCAGAAAAACTTTCACAAACTTACTGGCTGACATCCATGGCAAATGTCATTCCAGATATGGCAGAGAATTAAGCAGCCACAGAGCAAAGTAAAAGCAGATCCAAAAATAAAAATCATAACACTTATATTTTAATGTTAAATGCTAAAAAATCAAGTGCTGTAAAAGTCAGTGAGTGTAGGGAAAATACTTACAATCCCTGGTAGTATTTAAATGAGTAATTTTCTGTGATTATAATTAAAACCAAGTTAAGTTTATAGATGCATTCAAATGTGTGAATTGTTTCTTGGCTTTCAGAGGGAGCAGTCTTTAAGTTGCAGGCTGTGTGCTTTGCTAAACTGTGGTCAAAATTTCTCTCACCTAGCCAGTGATGGGTTATGCTGTGGTGTGAAAACAGTGTCTCTAGCTTATAGTGTCTGTTTTAAAGCTAATAAACAGTCAAATAAAGCAAGCAAACAAAAGCTGCCTTTCAAAGAAATCCACCTACAGTTCAAAACCTTCTCACTCAGGCTACACAAAATTTTAGAACTAAACATTGTCACTTACTGATTCTCCCGTTTTACATCCATTTGCTCCTTTATCATCTCTCTTTCCAGTCCTCTCTGGGGCATCCCTGGTTTTGATCCCAGTATTCTCTCAATGCTGACAACATCTGGATTACTGGGTTCCTTGAGTGGAAAGCACCCACAGGTAGCTGTTTCCTTGGAGCTACAGCCTAACCACCTACAGCAGGCAGTGGAGCTCTGGTCAGGGCAATCCATTGACCCACAGGAATATTGGAGATCATCCCGAAGTTCTGCCTTTGGCCAGGATTCCCCCTCTGGGCACCAGAGCTCACACTGACTGTAACAGGGCCCTACACACAGCCACCCTGGCAGATCCCTCGGATTCCGTGTCCTAAGCAGGATCTGGATCCTACCCTTGCTGTCCAAACTAAAGCCCTGGCACATCTTTGTGACTGGTCAATTGCTTTTTGTTCAGTTTTTAATCTTTCCTCACAGTGTTTCCTTCTTTCCACATTCTTTCCCAATCATGGCAGGTGATAAGGCTGCTCTGCTGTCACTCAGGCTCCCAGCCCAGCCATTGTATGAGCTGGGATTTGGCTGAGCTGTGATTACTGAAATCTCAGTGATTCTTCATTTCTGAATTCTCTAGCAGCCAACCCTTCACAGCCATGCCCACAGCTAAACCTCTCCTCCAGGCACCCCATTTTCACACTCAGATCCTTGCAGGTTTCTTTCTGCTACCCTTGAGAAATTCAATCCTTCCCTGCTCCTACCCATGGGCTAGGGTCATTCTCCAGCTTGGGTTGCCTCTCACTTTTCTTTTTCCACACTGACACCTTTTTCTCAGATATTGAACATCAGCCTTGGTTCTCTGGGCACAGCCTGGCCAGCTCCTGACCTTCTGCCTCAGCTTCCACTGCCTGTCAAAGCACTTCTCCCTGCCAGGGTGCCATCATTCCTGGTTCACTTTTCCAACAAGAACCTGTATACTTTCTTCCCTAGGCCCTAGGGCTTGGGAGAGACATCTCGCAAACAACCAAAAAATGACATCATTACCTGCCTTCAGAGCTCTTCTTTTAATTATACTTTGCCATAAGGGTTAAGAAAAAATCCCCAACTTTTGACATAGTACATTATACAAATGTTTTATTATACAGAATAAATGTAGTTGTTCGTGATTTCTTTTATTTCCTCTATATTTTTTTATTATTATTATTATTATAAGTTCCTTGGGGTATGAACTGCATTCAGGAGTTTGTTATTTGACAAAACCACTTTACACGATTAGGATAATTTAAGGAGGGTAATAACTTTTTCATTCAACAGAAGTACAGGCCTAAATTTCCAGTTAGTTGGGTATTGTGAACTCCCTTAGGACCTGTGAATGTAGACATCAGTTTGCCTCATTCATTGGCTTTTTTTTCTAGGGTAACAGAGCATGGGGTTAGTTTTGGGAGACATGAGAGCACCTTATTTCAGTCAGCTTTATTTCAGCATAAAATCCCAGATGCTTCTTCAACGCTGCACTTTTTGGAGAAGCCACTGGAGGGAAACCTCCACTACAAAACCAAACCCAGCTGCAATCTGCTCCAGCACTTGCAGCCTCATCCCTCCCTCCTGCTCCCTCTCAGATGGAAGACTCCAAACACAGATGTTATTTTTTTGGTTGCAGATTATTCTGGTTTAAAATCAAAGAACTAACCTGACATAAAGTTATTGGTTCTATAGACACAGGAGGAGAAGAAAGAAAGAAAAATGTTTGTGTAACTTTGGACCAGTGTTAGAGCTCACAATTTTAACAAAGGGGAAACAATGTTGGAATTCCTGCTCTGGCGAAGTCCTGCTTGCAGGGCACCTGGGCTGACACAAGGAAAGAATCCAAGACTGAGTGGTACAGCCACAGGTCAAGCCTGCAGCCACCAGACACATTTAGGCAACCAAATAATCTCTGATGGCCAGGCTGCTCCTCCTGCTGCTGAGGGTTTTGTGAGTGATAGCCACAGCAAAGGTGAAATTATCTCTTTCTGGGGCCCTGGAAGATGCAGAATTTCCCTTTTCCACACCAGGTCCACTCCTGCTATTGCAATCATAGTTTCTCTAATCAAAATGAAGTAGTATTTATGGCTATCTGCTACTTTTCCAGAAAAAAATAGTAGTCATCAAGAAAGTGGCAATCTGGGCAAAATATGCCCAATGTGTCTAAAACATCTCTCTGAGTAAACATGTGTCTATTTTTGTCTGAAACAGAAGGCAGGAAGCGTTTATGTTCCTGAGTACCTAAATTTATCTTGAAAAGAATATTTATTAAAGTCACCATAGAAACAGAAATTTGGAAGTATTAGACTTATTCCAGTTGTTGCAATTACTATTTCCTCCACAGCAGGATCTGTTATATTACAAATAATGAACAGTTCAAGATCTGTTTTAATCTTATTCTAGACATTTTTGCTCTTTAATGGAAAAGCCCCAACTTTTGTGGCACAAAAATCTTCCCTTTCACATCCCTGCTTTAATTCACTGATCAAAAAGAGAAAAAAATCCTTGAAATATTTACTTGGAAGTAAAGATATGAGGAAGACGTTTGCACGTGCAGTGCACCATTTTGGGGCAGTATCCAGGAGTGTTTGTCAGATTTAAAAATGCTGATTTATTTTCTGATTGATAAGCAAGGACCATGACTGACTGTACACAGAACAAAGAATCTGCTCAGCCTGGTGGCCCAGTGCTCACTCTAAATTGTGTCATCAGTTGTCACAGCTGCTGCTTGCAAAGCCATTTTTAAAATGACCCCATTGCTGGCTTGCAAAGACCATTTTTGTAGCTTGACTTCTTTAACCACAGCATGCCCCAGCTGACCCAGCCATGAGCTGCAGCCCACGCTCTGGCCATGCTCAGGACATTCCCTCTGGTTTTCCAAGGAAATTACACACCCCACGTTCCTGCTGGATTTCCTCACGCTGACCACAGCTGAGCCAATGGGCTCCATTCCAGAACTATTGATAAAGAAGCATCCTACAAATGCTAAACTCTGAAACAGCTGGTTCTGTGTGCTAAAAACCAGCTCAAACCATGAAAAATGTTAAGTACAAAGCAGTCTCTGCCCTCATCCTTACTTTGTGCAGCCTGTCACACCAGCTCCTCAGTGCTCCAGAGGTTCATTGTTTCCAGGATGGATGACACAGATGTCCTATCATGGAAGCTTCACCTTTTCTCACTGGATGTACTTTCTAAAAGCAACAATGTAATCCTGTATGCACAGGTTATATTTATCACAGCTGGCTTAGGCAGCGACAGAATTAATTAGGAACTGTCTCAAATGTCAGATCATTAAATGAAATTGTAAAAAGGTAAATTGTAGTCTTCAGCAAGCACAGATCTCAGAAAATGATCCTTAAAACAAATTGCAATTGCTGTAAAATATTCATTTCTGTTTTACAATAGGGACAGTGTATATGGTTCCACATAAACACTATAACTTTCTAATTTGCTGTGAAGGTCAGTATAGAGGTCATGATGAGGAATTTCTTTTAGTCTCTGAGGAATGACTAAACACCGAACAAATATTTAATTTGCATTTTACATTACTATTGAATAGACTTTTCTTCTTCAAAAAATCCCTGTAGAGCTTATTTCAGTTCCTGTCAAAAATTTACAGGATTAAAATGGAAAAAACCAAGATATACAACAGCTAAAAGCTGACAAATTCTGCCTTTTTTACTATTTTAATAACAAAAAAGGTAATGTAACAGTAAAAAATGGGAGAACATAACATATTTTTCTCTTTTTATCCTAATATGCAAAATTTTCTAGCCTAAAATCAATATTTAGACTCAGTAGTAGAAATACATTTTAAAGGGAGAAACTCTTGTAATACAGTTTTAAAATCATGGATGTGAGGTCTGTTATTTAATGCACTCTTTGATTCCAGGGACTAACAGGAGATTTCTGTATTAGGATGCCAATTCTCACCCACACTGCAAGAGGTAGCAAATTAAGACAGAAAACAGCATGTGGGGGACAACACATTATTTTCCTCCCTTCTCCCTCTTCGCTTCCCAATTCAATCTGTTTGGACTGTGTCAGCTGTGGTGTCAGAGCAGTGTGTTAGGAAAAAAGGGATGCTTTGAAGGGGCAGCTTGTATTATATTAAATTTAAACATAGCTCCTGTAAAGAAGGGGTCTGAAAGATGGCAGGATTTATTAAAGGGTTTGTTTCTTCTTAAGATTGCCCCCATATCCACAGCTTCTGTGTGGGCACCCATCTGCCTGGCCTCACTGTGTTAAAATCTGTGGCTCTTACACCTCCCACACTGATAACTGATAAGAGGGTCTTGAGATCGGCCACCCTCATGGGAACCCTTCCCTGGAATTTCAGCTCAGTTGTATGGTTGCAGAGACACTCTCTACCCCCTCCCCTCTGCAGAACAGTTTGGACAACCTGTTCCTGAACTTAGTCAGTGCTTGGAAAGTGAATTCACTTAAGTGGAAGGCCTCCAGTATTTTTTCCCTATAAAACATTTTTGACAGCAAAGTTGCTGATCCCTCCTGCAGTCCCAGAAGATTTTGGAAGAAGGGAGTCCTCTGCAGAAAAGTGAGCATAGATAGTTATGCTGCTGTCCCTGTCTCCACTGCACAGTGCTGGAAAGGGGAGCTTTTTCCCATCTGTTTTCCCAGCCCTAAATTCAGTAAGTGAGAGGTGAGCATGGCTTGGAGCACAGATGTGCCTCTCCACATCACTCCCTGGAACTGTGCTGGAGATGGCAAGGAACAAAAGCAGCCAGTAGTGACACTTGCAGATATGAAACTGGATAACTTTGAAGTTCATGTTTCAATGCTGCTCTTGTGAATCATCTTTGTTAAACTGTGTCAGCACATGGACCTGCTGGAGCAAGTCCAGAGGATGGGGATGAACATGATCAGAGGGCTAGAGGACCTCTCCCATGGACACAGGCTGAGACAGCTGGGGTTGTACAGTCTGGAGAAAAGAAGGCTCCAGGGAGTCTTCAGAGCACCTTCCAGTTCCTAAAGGGGCTACAAGAGAGCTGGAGAGGGACTTCTGACAAGGACATGAAATGATAGAACAAAGGGGAACAGCTTCAGACTAAGAGAGTAGGTTAAAAAGAGGTATTAGGAAGAAGTTCTTTACTGTGATGATGATGAGGCACTGGCACAGGTTTCCCAGGAAAGTTGTGGATTCCCCATCTCTGGAAGTATTCAAGGCTGGGTTGTAGGGGCCTTTGAGCAGCCTGGTCTGAGTGGAAGGTGGCCCAGCCCATGGTAAGGGCTTCAGAACTGGGTAGTATTTAGGGTCCCCTCCAACTCAAACCATTCTATGCTCCTATGATATTGGTACCCACAGACATGGATGGCAGCTTCCCCTAAGCTATGATACATCCACAACCTGCTGTAACAGAGAAAGTGATCCTATCTAGAACTTGGCAATTCTCCACTGCACCACCGGACTCACAGTGCTCAGTGAGACTGGCAGAACAGCACAGTCAAAATGTCTGTGTCCCTAAAGCAACCCTAAAGTGACTGACCATCAATCTCTAACCCTCTACCAGTCCTGCAGAATTGCTTTCATTCAATATTCCTTGTGTTCTTACCTGGTATCACATGGACTCCTTCATGCGTGCTCCTCCTACTGAAAGCACAAGCCTTGGTCATCTCTTAAGAGGCCACAGTGAATGTTACATAAGTGAATTCCTCGGTTTTTCTTTTCTTTTCTTTGTGAACTGTTAAAATTGTTTCTGGAGGACTTAAATGCCTCTTCCGACTGTCTCCACTCCTCTGTCTTCATTTTTGATGCTGAGGACATTCAAGAAGTACGGGTCAAGTTGCATGGGATGGACGAGACAATGCACAAATCACAGACCTTCTGTTTCATTCATAAAGAAGTAATAGGAGATTTTGCTTTTTCTTAAATAAATCTTTTGATTAACAGGATGACGATGGGCATTATTTTAAAAGGAGACAGCAGTAATAATAAAAGGGTCTGTTTGCTTTTTGTTTCATATTATACAATGATTTGTCTGACACAGATATCAATTATATTCATACAAGAACATTTTTTCCTCACTGGTTTTAGCCCTGTGTGTTGCACTGATTAAGGGGAATTGATCTTTGTTGCCACAAGGAAATGGGAAAACAAACACGAGCTCAGTGGTTGTATAAGATGTGCTCAAGGGCCATAATTTGAGCCAAGAGGAACACTTTGTGGCTTAGACCATGCAGACAAGTCTATCAAATGTACAACGTGTCATATACAGATTTCTGTTTAGTGGACCTTTCTGTCCCAGCCTCCACATTTATCACTGTCTCCCTGACAGGAGCTCTGCCCTGTTATCCTGGCTTGTATGTCATTTATCAGTGTTAAGTACAACAAAAGAGTATCTCTTTAAACCCCCTTTACCCTTTCACATGCTTCTACCCTTGAATAATGATATCTGTCTCTGCAGCCACAAATATTCAATTTCATCCTTTCCTTTGTATTACGTTAGTTGCTCAAAAAAATGATTAAATGGCATTAGTGCACTTTAAAATGAAAATTATTATATTATTGTTGGAGTCATGTGTAAGAGAAGAGATAAAAGCATTTGGGTGCTTTTGCCCCCTTTTTAGGCCTGTCAAGGCAAAAGGATTTTGTGTGTATATATATATATATATATATATATATATATATAAACAAAAAAGCCTATCCACAAAGTCAAAATTTGCAATGCCACTTCAGCCCAAATCACACAGCCCCAAGCCCAAAGCTGAATTTTCAGCTGTAGGTATAAATAGCTCTGCCCAAAGGAAAAAAAACATAAATTATGACATAAAAGCAGACATTAAAATAACATTAATGATCTTTGAACATACTTTCACATATGACAACTGCATTTATTTTCTTCAAGAACAAAGATGAAAGAAGTGAAAATGGGTCACAGAAACCTTACAAAGGCTACACAAAAAGTGTAGCCACACTGAAAACAGTTTCTAGAAGAGATGTTTTCAAGCAGCATTTCATGGCCATGCCTGCTGCCATGTTTTATAACAACAGACTGCCTTTATAGGAAGTTGGTAACATGCTGGGAATCATAAGCTTCATAGAATTTATGTTTAGCTACTGCCTTGCTAGACATTTTATAGAGATGTGTTAGCAAGTCTGTATAACAGGTATGGTTCAGGCTCAGGTTATTAATTATAGCTTGGAGATTCAATTTATAATCAATAAAAAACCCAAATGAATTGCCAGTTTGAAAGTTTGCTTCTCATTTTCTCGTGTGTACCTATGCATAAATCATCCAGTTCTCACACCTCCTGCTCTATTTCCCAGTTCTCTTTCTGAAAGGCAGAAAACACCTCATCCTTCATGTTTTTTCCCAGCTTCCTCATTCTCCTGCACTGGTTGGATGCATTTCCAGGCACTCCTCATCACTGTGTTGGGTCCTTTCAGACACCACTTACAGGATGCTGGGACCTGCAGTCTTGGGCACAGCAGCGAAGGAATATCTGCAAGGGAGAGAGCACTGCATGGCACAGCTCCTGCAAAGTGATGGGATGGGAAAGGATGAAAGGATCCCTCTTACTGCACCAGATCTGGATCCTGAGACAGACATCATTGCTGCAACACGTGTCAAAGCCTCTGTGACAAAGAGGGGTAAGTTGCTGTGTGGTGAAAGTACCTGATGCTGAAGGAGTGCCCAGGAAAGGATTATTGGATAAAAAACAGGTCACCTGCTCCTGAAGCTGGTACAACAACAGGAATACAAGGATACATGGAAATGGGGGAGAAATTTGGAAGGTAGGGTGTCTCTAGGAGCTCTTGATTCCCAGGTCTGGTAGCTGAAAAGGCTCTTGGGGTGCCTAGGAGCTGGAGGCTCGTTGCTATCCCTGAGCAGATTTGTCTTTTGTATTTGTATCCTTGTGACCATTTTCTTTCAATGTGGTAATTAAGACCCTGGCCATATATCCTGCTAATTGCCTTCTCTTGTTTTGTCATTGAGTTTACTTGATCCCCTGCATACCCTGGTCTTAAATACACTTAGCTGAAAATCATTACATTTCTACTGTAGTAGAAATTTCTACTCTACATTTCTGTGTAGAGGAGGCAGGTTATGGACCAGGTTTTTATCTGAGGGCAAAAGAACCCTAACAGGCTTCCAAAGAGGACCATATAATTGTGTTTGCAGCACTTGCGTGCTGGCATGGAAGACTCTGGAGTCTGCTTTTCATTGATGAGTTGCTATCACAAACTGGAGATCTGGGAGCAAGCCTCTCACAGGGGCTGCCAACTGGCACAATACATTTTCCAACTGGCAAGCAAGTCCCAATCCCTGACTGTCCCAGGAGCATCTCTGGAGGGCAGTCAGTCTGAACCTCCTTTCTCTGGCTGCTCTGCAAAGACACCACCAAAAGGCTCATTGTGGTGTGACAATCACGTGTGCAATGCTTTGGATGAGCTCCTCTCACACAAAGCCTTACTCAAAGCCACTACAGCAGCAGTTTTCCCGAAATGGGAAAACTGACCTAACAGCCACTTCCCAGTAGAATCAGTGCCTACTCCTTTCCCTTTCCCTCATCTCTGCTCTCTGCTACACACTCTTGTCATTAACCTTATGGTAGGTATGTGGCTCTCTGAATCCCTCTGCAAATGGATGCAGCTCATTCACTCAGAAAAATCCCATTTTTTGTTCCTTGGTTACCAAAAACTGCAGGAGACTGTACTGACGGGCAGCAGAAGACCATGAGAAGAGACTGAAGAGAATAGAGATGGTGCATAGGAGATACTGAGAGCAGTGTCTGAGTGTAGGAAAAGGGCACAAGTCTGTTTTTAGGGCAGGAGTGAGCCATTAGACCAGCCCAGAAGATCATGACTCTTACCTTGATATATCCTTACCTCTCCTAGGAATCTCACTCCTGGTACAGCTGAAGGCAGCCTTCTCACAACTGCCCTGGGGCTGGTGGCTCACAGCTGCCACACAATCAGCTCATGACCTTTCAGTCATTTCCAATGATGGAAATCTTATGGGAGCTAGTTTTTGGGGTGTTAGTTCCAAATGTATCAGTTAATATTTTGCACCTTGAATGAATTTTACCCTGTTTCCATTATTTCAGCCCAAAGTACTATGCAATCCCTCCTTGTACCACGTATCAGTTCTTCTCTGTTGGGAACACCTCCCAGCTTTGTGCCATCAACACACACCATCAAATGCTCCTGACATTTGTGCCAACTCAGTGTTTGCATTTAGGCTACGTTTTTCCACAGTACTTCACCTACCCTGATGGCTTAACCCCATATTGTCACTTAGTGGAGCCTTTGGTGCTAAACACCCTCCTGGCAAGATTGTGTAACTCCCACTGAAATCACAAGGGGCCTTGGCAGGGATGAGAGTGTGTCAGGCCACTGTGCAGAACAGGCTGGAAAGTTTGGGATCAATAAATCTAAGTTGTGAAGAAAATGGTTTGAATATGCCAGTGTTTTTTTAGGGTAAATTTTGTAGTTTTTTATGGATCAATACAATGGACCCCCCCACCCCCCATCCTGTGTTTAAACAAAATTACAGTGAATTGCTCAAAGGCAACACAAAATTCTCTGCTCAGCTGTTTGGCTCACATTCATCTCCCTTTACTCCTACAGAAGTGACATTTTAATTAACTGTGTCAGGTGGATGTGTAACATTTCTGCTGAAAAGCCTCTATCTGCTCAGCTGTGTGTCATAGTTCCTATACCACCACGATCTACTAGAGGTCACGCTTTTGTGGTAGGAGTATCCAAATTCTAAACAAATACTTCCTAATACATAATCTGTCTAAGTTTTTCTTCTACTTGCACAAATGTATGGAAAGTAGTGATTTACATACACAATTTTTTTCTAAAAGCAAGCAAATAGAATTCTATAGCAGGATCAAAAATCAGTTCTTTGTGTGTAATAAACAGTTTTGCATGGGACTGGCTGAGTAAATGGTAGTGATTTTGTTCCTCGAGTGAGTGCTTTTAGCTATGAATACCTAAGTGTGCAAATGTAAACTGCTGCTTCTGCAAATATATGTGCAGCTCTGAGGTTCACTTTCTGTGAATGTTAATGGACACAGAATTCAATCACATGAATATTCAAAGAAAGTGAACACAAAAGCACCACAAGGGTGGTTGAAGGAAACAGATGTAAAAATGTAAGCCCAGAATCATGTTTTCCCCTATGCCTCACCAGTGTGAGTGCCTTCAACTTTGAGAGCTTTACAGTATTGACCAGACTCTGAATTTTTCAGGTAAATACAATGCAGTATAAGCCATGACACACCACAGAGTCTTGCAAGGAACATATCAGTTGTGTCAGGAAGTCTGATTTGGATCTGAAGCTTTCCTAGTCAACTGTCAGCTTAGACCTACATGGGAATGCTGTGGTGCAGGAAATACTTCAGCTGGGATGACAAGGATATGGTCAAAGAAGAGGATCATTAGCTTTATGAGAGTCCCTTGTCAACCAGGAGCCAGGGAAATTATATTTGTGACATTCTGTGATAAGGAAGGGATGAAAGTGAGCAATATTTTTATTATTTTACAAAATAACAATGTATGGTGGGATTTAAATTGCAAGTGTGTTTTTTTAACATCAGTGAACAGGAGGAAGAAACAAAGGAGGAATGGAAATCTATATATACACTTACACATGTACTTGAACATGTATTCCCAATCTGTCACCTTCAGACATGCCCACTTAGCTGCAGCTGTGAGTGGGAACCTCTGAAAGAGTCACTGAAGCAGGAGTGGGCACACAAATAGAGTAAAACTCCAGGTGGCTTGAGTACCACCTGTTATTCAGTGTTATTCAGGAACTTTCCTGATGCATTTTAATTTTACCCATAAAGAACTCACACATGGACTCAATCTACAGGGAAAGAACATTGGAGGTTATGAACAAAACCAGTTAAAATTAAAGGGAGGCAATTCAGACCTTTGGAAAAGCGAATGGCATTTTCCCAAGCACATCATGAGCACAGTCAGTGGGGGCTCACCACATATCAATAATGTGAGTAAATGGCAACTGCCCTGGGGAAACTCAAGGGAAACTGAGTCACACGTAGGTGACTGGCTGGAACTCTGATTCTGCAAAGCACCTAAATATATGCTTCAAACACAGGCCATCCTCACTGATGGCAAATGCTGTTTTCCTGAACTTGGTAACTGTTTGTCTCAAATCCTTTCCCCTTAAAAGAGGGATGATGTGATGGCTGTGCTTAGAATCATTCTATGGTCAGAAGTGTCCATCAGTTTAGTTTGGTGAGAAAAAGCTACACATGTGGCTGAAGGCCAGAGCAGGAGAGGATCAGAGATGGGCTTGAGACAGAAATATTGTTGAGAGTATCAGGCACAATCATCACAGGGGTTTGATGGCAGTAGGAAGTGAGGAAGAGCAAGAACTGAGACTGGAGGTGACAGATGAAGTACAAAAGTATGTAGGAAGCCTCAGGAAGGTGCACTGTTAAATCTGTGTTGCTGTTTCAATGGAAATTAAATGTAGCATGCTTACTCACCATGCAGAGTACACAGGAACCAGCGTGGAGCTTCCTATATAGCCTTGTACTGCATCAGCAGAAGTGAGGGATGCTGTGGAAAGGCTCATCTCCCCTCATTCACTTTGTAAGATGGGCAAGGCTTGGCAGGGCAGAAATCAGCACATTTCTTGTCAGTATATTTCCTTTTAATTCTGTTCTTAAACACTAAGACAGACCTGTGCAGTGATTCATGCAAGCTCTATGCTCAGAATCTTCATTTCTTCATGACACCTTCATTTCTGCCATACAGCAACTTGTTTCTTTAATAGCTATGGAGGAATATGGATTATATTTATTTAGCTAATAGGAAGGGTTTGGGTTATGTAGTCAATCTAGTAGGCCTTGAAGCCTGTTCTAGCAGCTTAACAGCTGACAATAGACCCTCAATAATCAAATCTAAGTTAATTTTCAAGGAAATTAAATACTACCTTTCACTACTCTATCTTATTGGCACCGTGTCAACGGCTATTTTACTGATACTCCTCCAGAAAAATGAGATCTGACAAAAATTTCCATTTCAGTTTACATTAATTATCAGAATTTTAGTTTAGACTTCATAAACATGTCATAATGATAATAACTGCAACTCTCTGTACAGTTGCATGAAGACCTACCAAAACTGCAGCACACAGCATCACTTATTCTCTGTGTGGTTCCAACACAGAATAACTCCCTCTCTACTCCACCCGGTGTCAGCACCTCCTGCCTCTTCTGGAAACGCCACCAAATGATTTGGAGAGGGAATAAAGATGACTGAAACCAGTTTAATCAAAAGGATTGTGCACACTAATATATGGGGAGATTCGCTGTGGTAATTTGTGGAATATTATGGGAAAGGCTGGTGCTGCCTGAGTACTTTTCCTTTTTTCTTCAACGAGGTGATCTGGTGAAAGAGCAGAATTTGAGTAGGTTGCAAACCCCCTAACTGGAGTCATTTAGGAAGCAGGCACATAGTCTACATCAGCCACGTGGGGTCCCTCTACATTCAGTGAAGAGGAGAAGCACCTTCATCCCTCTTATCGTGGCCTCTCAGAGCTCATGCTGAGCAGCCACTGTGATTTTGGACAATCCTTCCTCAGGAAGACTTAATTTTCTTGGCTGGGGTTTGCCAAAAATGCTGCCTTAAAAGAAAAAAAATCTATTTGAGTGTATTTTTCACAAACCCCCATGTTCTTTGAAATTTTTCTGATCCTTCACTTTGAACAGTATCCAAACTGAAATAAAACCTAAACAATATCTAGTTGCTAGTTTTCTTTTCCCATATTCCAATACTCTCTGTCTTCTCTCCATTTTCCTCTTTATTTTCCTTTGCTTTTCCAGTGGAAGGAAAATAGAACAGAAAACACATAGGGTGTGAGGATGATTAAGCCTATTTAACGAACCTGTGAAAGGCTTTCTAAACATACAGCCAGCGATCTGCTCAGAATTCTCAGGGCAAGTATGGCCTCACCACAGGATATTCTCTGCAGACCTGTATGGGATTAAGTGAGCAGGGTTACCTCTTCACTTTCTCCTCAGCCATTAGCTTGCAGCAATCCTCTCTCCACACTCTCAGGTTGCTCAGAGTTGAAGGGACACAAGAGAATTTACAGTAATGGCTCATTTCTGCCAGGTCTGTGCCCTGGTAGCAGATAGTCCCTCCCTCCACCAACCTGGTGGCTCAAAGCAGGCAGGATGCTGCAAGTCAAACAGAGCAGCCTGGTTGATTATTCTGCAAATATTTTGCTTCTTCAAATTTGCTTACATACCAAAATATGGGTTTAGCTGATAAAAGCCAACAGCTCCATCAGAGTTCATTACAATCTATCAGGCAAATACTCAGTAATTTCCAAATTAGTCCATGGACTACAATACATTCAAATCATCTTCATAATCTCTCCTGTAAAAAAGGCCCACCGTTATAAGAATTACCTAAACATGGATTTACCAGACAGATAGCTTGCAATGTAAATGACTTGTGTTTGGATAGGTAGAATGCATATCAAAATGCACGCTCAAATGAGAGACCGTATTGACTCTCTTTGAGTTGTTATGGTCTATTAGATAAATATTATCTTGGTTCAGGATAGTGGTAGTTTTCTATATGCACAGTTTCCTGATAAGCCATATGGACTCTCAGATAAAATTGTGCCTTCAGATTTCAAAAGTGATATGGCTGAATAGCTGTAATGAGCACAAGGAGGCTCCTGTTAACCAATTAATCAGAATGTGTCACTGAATGACCCCTCCCCGTTTTGTGTTAGGATGTGTTACAATACCTACCCAGCAGACATGCACTGCTCCATGGTATCTTGGCAAAAAACACATGCCAGGGACATGGCAGCCAATCCCTGTACAAGAATGGTAGTTGTATTAGTATCCCTGCACTTCTGTGGTTCCAGTCATCTCATTATTTTTCATCCTGTTCACACAAATGCACACAGACTTACAACCACTGCTCATCAATATTAACAGAAAGAATTTTAATGGTGTCAAAGACATGGATTTCCATCACACATTGCTTTTTCTCACTTAATAATAATGTACTAAACACATTTTTTCATCATCAGTGGCAAAAACTCAGTGGATTTACATTTCATCTACATGGAATGTGAGCTCCAGAGATGCCTGCATAACCTGTAGTGTTCACACAAACTAAACAAGCCTGGCACACAAACCAAGAGAAAAACCATTTGCTGAAGCCAGATGCTTTGTAGGTGACACCCCAAGCAACTTCTCCCTCCTTAATAAACATGCGGATTTATCCAGTGCATTTGTACACCATACTGATGTGGAAAATTATGTGGTGAATTCCAGTTTATTTCAAGTGACTGTGTTTCTTAGAGCTGACTGTTTTTTCCTTCTGGCTACACCTTGCAAAAGAGGTCTCTTGCTACCACATAAAAAAACTGACTTCAAGAGGACAAAAAAGGATATTATTTCTGGATAAATTAAATTTTGTTCAGCTTTTCCTCATCATTATGGAGTAAATTTTTCTCCTGAAGAGCAACACAAAGATGTGCCTACGCAGCATGGTTCAGCATTATGCGGAGATAACCGAGGCAACCTTAGGGTACCACAGGCCTTATAAATGACTTCTGGTGTGCTTTTCCACAGCTGTGTCTCAGACTGGGCAGCACACCAATGCATAAGTACCTGGTAAATGTTTTTTTAAAAGATATAAAATGGTGTCCCAGCAGAAAAAGTGCCACATAGCTGCTCTCATCTGGATGCTCCCAGATGGCTGCAGAGGGTGAGTTTCACTTTGGGAAAGGGATGGTCCAGATACAGGCAGCGCCATGAGTGCTATGACATTATTCCTCACAAATGAGTTAAGTAACTTTTGGTTTAGACCATTGTTTATTTTACCTGCAGACCTCAGAAGCTAAGGCAGAAGACAGCATATTATAAAAGTAATTTTAACAGGTGAGAAATGTAACTTCATTTGGTCCTCTGTTCCGTGGCTTCCTTGTTATCTTAATAGTATTTAACAGTAGCTCTGCTTTGAATGGTTACATTCATTCTCTGAAGCATGCTGCTGAAATGTAAACATCATACAGCTTTGATTTCCTCTGAATAGAGAACACATGCTGCTCCTGCAAAGAACATACAAGATTGCCACACTTTTAGAAATCAAATGTTAATTATGACTAGGGATTGGAGGACACAATAAGCTTTTGCCCATTCATTGTGGCCAAAGATAATTTCCAAGCCTCTACAAAAAATGTATTTTGCAGGTCTGTTTGGATTCCTGTATTTTATTAGGAGAGAAGCACTTCCAGCCCCTAGTCCTGGCAGAGGAAGTGGTGGCTGCAGGCACTGTCTAATGCTCTTGCCTACCTTTGCAAAGAGGACATCAGCATCTTGCCTGTGCTCATGTTCACAGCCATCCTCCCATGAAGGAGTGTTAAGATTTTCAGCTTTAAACAGCTCTGCTGTGCTGTAAACCTGCTGTTGAAGCTTTTATAGGCCAAGTTACACAATGACATTTTTCTTTCTGTGTACATTAGTTTGTATGTCAAACTTCCAATGTGAAAATAACACCATTGTAAGCCTGAAGCATTAAGAGGTGTCAAAAGAAAACCAACTGCAACCAGTTGCTTCATATTCCCAAAAATTTCACCACAGGCAAATGAAGATGTGGCCTGGGTTTCCACTAAAACATGTAACTTACCCAACTGAAGTTGCACACTTTGTAGAAGTTTTGAATTCCCTTTGCTTTTCCAGGCTTTAATAGTTTATGCAGCTTATTTTAACAATGAAAGAAAAAAATGTGGGAAAGAGCTGAGCATTGAGTATTTCAAAATTTTGTTTGTGCACCCTGTGTTTCAGTGCACCTTTGGCACTGCCAGACTCTGAAGCCAGCAGACCACTCTGTGGCTGGCCCTTCTGAGGGCAGCCCTCCCTTCCATTCTCTAAGGAACACTGCTCTCAGGAGATTTCCAGCACAGCTCTGTTCAAAAGGCTCAGATAGGCTTGAATAAACATCTGACCTTTTTGAGGAAGAAAATGTAAACTTCCCTCCCCTCCCACCCAAGCTGGGATTCTTTTAGGTTCTTTTCTACTATTTGTCTTTATTTATCAAGCTAAGAAAATATGTTTGACCCTATATAAGAACAGAAGATTTTCACACTTGAAGAAGTTTTCAGCTATAATGGAAAACAAGTGAAGAGTTCAAAATTGTGAATAAATATAAAGTTTGTGGGAAGGAGGTTTTTAAGTTTTTTATACCGGGAAGAGTAAAAAGAATAAACAAACCCCCATGTACACAGCACATGATGAGCCCCATTCCCAGCTCTGGGTGAAAACTGTGCTTGTAATTTATATTGCAGGATTTGTGGAAAAAGTGCAGAACAGTGTGGCTTGATCAGCCAGGATTTCATGTTTTTATTTTACCAGAGCACTGCTATTTTCAGTGAATTTTAATGTGTGCCATCAGACCCCAAAAGTAACTTAAGCAGATGTTGGTTTTCTTTTTTATTAAATACATACCTTTTCTCTTGCCTTTTCACTGAACACTTCATGTCCTCCTTCAAATTGTTCTAGGTTCAACCTCCAAGAGAGTAGTGAGGGAAAATCAGGCCATTTAAAAATAAAATAGATTACTTCTGCACAGCTTTCTTTAATCAAAACCATTATAACTGAAGGCTCAGAGCCTTGATTACACCTCTTCAGAGGGCACCCCTTGATTTTTGCACGACATCTCTGATTATTTTATTTTCTTATTTATTTATTTATCAGCTTTTACTTTTGGCATTGATTTCTAGGTCACCGAGTTGAGGCTTTTTCTTGCTTTAAATGGACTTGCTTGTTTCTCAGTGGCAGGTTATTTTTCTTACAGGGGCTCTGAAGTAAACATGCCTTTTTTCAGAAGACAACAGAAATTCCCGTGATCACATATTCTTGGAGTTCTTTCTCTTTTGCCTTCCCCTAGCCCCTGTGGTGAGCAAGATTGGACCAAGAGTCATTCCTCCCGACCTCTCCCGAGCCCCTGCAGAGCTAAGGGCCAAAAGGTCATTTTCTCAGGTTCCCTCTGGAGGGAGAATCCAAAGGTCATTCCCTCCCTCCCCAACTTAGCCCAAGTGCATCTGAGAGACATTTAAAACTCCTTTGAAGAGGGAGGGGAGAGACCGAGTCCATGTGCTTTACCTACTGCCCCTCAATAGCCAGGAGATGTGAACCAGGGCTGCACGTGAAATGTTTATCATAGAATCCCAGAACAGTTTAGATTGGAAAAGATGTTTACACCATCAAGTCCACCCATTTGCCCAGCACTGCCAATTCCACCACTAAACCATGTCCTTAAGCACCACACCTACATGTCTTATAAATACCTACAGGGATGATGACTCCACCACATCCCTGGGCAGCCTGTGCCAATGCTGGATAACCCTTTCATTGAAGAAACCTTTCCCTAATATTCAAACTAAACCTCCCCTGGCACAACTTGAGGCCATTTCCTCTTGTCCTACCACTTTTTACTTGGGAGGAGACACTGACCCCTATGTGGCTACACCCTCTCCTGTTGTAGGGAGTGATAAGCCCCCTCTTTTCTTCAGGTCGAACATCCCCAGCTGCCCCTCATAGGACCTTGATGCTCAAACCTACCTAGGCCTGGCCTTGGGTTCAAAGTTTGGCACTGAACTTCAGCACAGATGGGCAGATACTGATCACAGCTGTGACATGGGCCAAACCATTTCTACTTCCTTTTCCCCAAATCAGCCTATTCCTTTTCATAGTCCCCAGAATCCTTCTTGTCCTCCCAGATCTGGGTTTCACTTGGAATTAACGAGATACCATTGAGGAGTTGTGTTAAACAGCTCTGAACATCCTGATGCTCCTGGTTCTTGGGAATGAGGCCGCAGGGATCATTTTATGAGTCCCCTTAGAAAACAACCCCCGATAGACTCCCACAGCCTCAGCCAGAGCTCCTGCTGCTGCTGCCTGCTGCCCTGTCATCCGTGAACCCTGTGGACCAGTTTTGGATTTCCCAAGACAGAAGTAAATAGTTAAGGCTAGCTCCTCTACACTTCCTCCTCATTCCTTTCAAGGAAAAAGTCTCTTCATTGCTTGCTCTTTGAATGATGAAGTAAAAGCGAGCGATTTCTCATCGTTAAATTCTTTGAGCTGCCTGAGGAAGGAAGGAAGAGAAGAGCAACACTTATTTCACAAGGTCCCCTGCAGAAGAGGGGCACCAAGGGTCACTTCCTCTCAATCTGTCCCCTCCGAAGGAGAGCAGTCAGGCTGTGTCAATGCCATGGTCCCTTTGTGGCGGGTAGGCAGCCGGAGGTCATCCTGTGCCCCGGCCCCACTCTTGCTGGGATGCACACACGCTGCTGAGCCCCGGTTTTCTCTCGCACAGGGAGGGCAGGGGAGATTAGTTCTTTTTTCCTCTCTCTGCTTTGTGTAGAGGGAACTCACAAGTCACTACCTGGGCCCCTTTTGGAAAGAAACAAAAGCAAAAGGGCAGCCCTTAGGGTTTTTTTCCTGGGGATTTTCCAGGCTGCTGGGACACAGTAGAATTAGCTGAGCAAAGCTTTAAAATCCAAATAAAAGTGGAGTGCTGAAGTACAGGTTTCAAGCCACTTGGAGGTTTAGGTGACACTCTCAGTGCAGGTGCAAATCCACAGCAAATCCATTGACCTCTCCCTACACATCAACCCAAATATTGGGGAAAACACTGAGCTTCCATGAAATACTTTAAGATAGCAAGAATCATGTGAAATACACTGGAAAATTCAGGTTCTGTGTTGTCGGACAGGAAACAATAAACAAAACCACCTATCCTGCTTGTTGTTTGGTGTTTGAATTGTTGCTTGCGGCTCCTTTGGAGCCTGATCTCAATTTTTTGAAATAACTCAGGTGTTCTGGCTGAATTTCATGGGCTTTGGGTCAGGCCATGACTGGGCTTCCATCCTTACATTAGTCTCTGGGCAGATCTTTAAGGAGCTAATGTGGAATTTAGAGTCAAGAGCTACCTTTTCACAGATACCTTCTGTCCTTTCAAGACTTTGGGTCAAATTTTGTTCAGATAGGGGCTTGCAGTTCCCACTGAATTCAATGAGCGAGATTTGCTACCACCAAAGCAGACCCCAGGGAAATAAGCACTGTTTAGCTGCTTACTTTGGAACAAGAATTTGGACCTAAGATGTAACTGGTAAATACTTTTATCTTGTTAAGGTATCCTACAATTTCAGCCTTCACTATTTTAAATGACATGAACAGCAAATTGCTCAAAAGATATGTGCAGACTCTCTACACACTCCTAAGACAAAAGTAGAGAAAATAATTTTCCAGTTGTTGAGTAGAGAAAGAAATTCAGCAGCCTGCATTAACATATGCCCAGAACCTCCACGTGAACTCACTGGCAAGATTCAAAACTTCTTTTGAAGCATTCCGAGACCATTTACAGGAGAAGAAATTGTAGTCAAGGCTCCCTTCCCTTCCCTTCCCTTCCCTTCCCTTCCCTTCCCTTCCCTTCCCTTCCCTTCCCTTCCCTTCCCTTCCCTTCCCTTCCCTTCCCTTCCCTTCCCTTCCCTTCCCTTCCCTTCCCTCTTGCCTGCCTGCCTTCCATCATCTCTTCAGGAACCCCTGGCCTTGGGACTGCAGCCTGCACATCAGAATCTGCACTGAAATAATTCAGGACTTTCCCTTCCAGCTCTTGAGATTACACAGAGTTTCTATAGGAGCAGTAGCACTTAAACATGGAACAACACAGTTTTTATGGCCTTAGGTGAAATATATCTCTGTGATGCTGCAAGGTGTGAGCAGTAAATGGTAACAGAATGCTTCCAGCTCCCCGTCTAAGTGTGCAATATTGTTACTCTACAGCATCTCACCACTGTGAAGCTCAGCACTGATGTTGTCATTCAGTGCATTAGAAAACCCCCTTACAAATGAAGATTTTAGTCTTTGAACATGAAGTGACAGATTATTCCACACCCTGTGTTGCAGTGACACAGGTGGAGGTCCTCTGCCAGCACTGAGCCTTCCTCCCCATGCATGGAGTCATTCAAAGATGTGAGCGGGGGGACAGAGTCCTCTCTCCTGCACAGACTCACTTGACTCATTCAAGCGTGAGCTCCTATTTCCACCTGTGCCTGCGCATCCATGTTTTTGCCTTGGAGCATTCCACACTTCAAACGGAGCATGTGAAGATTCTTTATTAATTGTGATGGTTTCGTTATTGCCACACAGCGCTGTTTGTTAAGAATAATACAATGAATTTCACTCATTGCAGTATCCTTTCCTCCTCTCCCTCCCCAAATGCAAATACAAATCCACTTAAAAAGCAGAGATCTTTTGACTTCTAACAGAAACTTTTATCCACATAAGAGGATAAGAAATTCATTAGCTTAAGTTGTGTGATTGTAACAGCTCATTAGAGAGCACTGTGCCTTTCACAGTGAGCATGCCTCCAGTCTTACGTGGAATCTGTCAAAGTTAAGGATAAAGGTATGGGACAACTTCACCATCTTGGAAGGCAATTTCTGATTTTTAACTATGCAGACCACAGGGTTCATTAAATGATTTTAATGAACAGTCACAGGCCTGATGTTCGAATCTCCATTTGTCTCTAATTGCAACGAAAATATGAAATTGCTAAATTGATCGTTCTTGACAAGAGAAAAAAATTACAGTCATTAATTATGTTTTCAGACTTAGTTGTTGGAGTTTTTTTAAGGTAAAATAAATATTTTGATCTCATGTTTGTCTGCTGCAAAATACTGCTCTGAAAATCCTAACACAGCTTCTCTTCAATCAAGGGGGAAGCTGCCACTTCTGAACAGAAAACATAGTAATTAGTTGTACTAATTTGTTGAAATAAAGGAAAGATAAAGAAGAGTTCTCAGCCATTTATCAGATCAAAAAAAGTTAGTGATACAGTATTTTTTTTTCATCTGTGGAGTCTCAGAAGGCATGGCCTTGAAAAGGCAGGTAGTTTGAAACATTTTATAAAATATATGAGGGGAGATTGGAATGTATTTTTCAATCTTCCCCTGGCAGCCTTCACGGCTTTATTCAATTTATGCATCATCTCTTGAAGTTCAATACGGGGCACTGGGTCCCAAAATGTACTTTGAAGCATCCATAGCAAATCTTCTGATCTCTGCTCTCACTATCTGAGCAACATATGCATTAGAGTGGAATTTGGGATCAGCTTTTAGGTTGAGGGGTGAAGCGCTTACTTAGATAACCCACAGTATCTCAGCTTCAAGTGCAATGTTCAGGTTTGGATAAATGATTGCTTTTCATTTTCCCCGAAGATAAAAGATACAGTTTCATACTAGGATTTACAGACCTCTGTACCCACATGGACATCAAGTATTTCTTTTAAAATGTATGTTAAATACAAATATTTCAAAAGCAGCTATTTTCTTATGCCATTCTGAGAAAAAAGGATACTACTTTACAGAACATGATGGTTGCAGTAGGGTACCATCGTGTGCCTTTTAGTGATCAACGAGCTTTTCTGCCTTCACTGCTCTTATTTATCTAAACAAAGCTCAAAGCTTTTCCTCCTCCTCAAAGAAGGGAAATTACACATTTTTGCATGTGTAGCACTACTACAAGAGTTAACGAAATTCCACAAAAGAATTGAATGGGGTGAGGCTCAACACTTTCAGCATTTTTTGTTTCCAGGTGCAACTTCTACTCCAGCAAATTTTTGGGTTGTTTCCACCACTATTCTGTCACTCGGATTTTTGCTTTGTTCTCCCGTATGTCACCCGAGAGCGAAGACTGTGTCGTGTGACAAGACAAGCCAGCGGCTTGGAAGGGCAAAGCCACAACGCAATGATTATTGCTGGAGGGTGCAATGGAGGGAAAAATAATCTGATTTTTAAGCTTATTCGCTAAAAGTGATCTGTCATTTATGGAGTAGTACAGTATTCTCTCGAGGAGCATTTCTACTTCACGAAGACCAAAAAAAAAAATTTCCTGTTTTCCCAATTACACAGCGGTTTGCGCTTAAGAATCTCTGTTAGTAAAAAAGAAGGCGAAATTTACAGAGCTTTTGTGCTTTTCCCTCTGAGAAATTCTCAAGGTGAAGGTGCCTTAAAATACATTTTAAAAAAATCCTAAAATTAAACAAACGAGCAGATAAATAATCCGCTTGCTACTGCTAAATCCCCTCAAGTTTCTCTCAGTTTTACACAAGACTCACAGTTAAGGATTTTACGGACACACATCCCAAACCACGCAATTCCCTCAGAACCCGCCCCGCGGCCGCCGCCCGCCCTCCTTTTGTGTCGCACCTCCTGATTGGCCCGGCGGCGGCTGTAAGGCGCACTGGGATTGGTCGGACAGTGCGCGCTGTTGCCATGGCTCTGTTGCTAGGGAGGCTCTGCCGTTTCCAGGCCCTGCAGGAAACATGTAATGAATTATGGATGCTTGGTTTGCTCAAAGAGGGCCTGATCTGTAATGCAGATGAGCTGCCAGGCCTCCCCCCACTCCGCCTCCTCCACCCCCTTTTTCTTCTAGGTTCTTGAAAAAAAATACTTAAAAAAAATCGGAGAGGGCGAAAAAAAAATTTAGTTTTAAATCAGAATCTGCCTTTTGCGCGTCCCCCACCGCAGCAGTGGCTCCTGAAGCCGATGGCAATTCTCATGCAAAGGCAGGGCCAGAGGTCACTATCTGTTATTTGTTCAGGAAAAGCTTGTAGGATTTTTCACTGAACTCCGTGACCTGCTGGGGTATTATTTCCCCCCTCCCTCTTTGGTTCGGAGTCAAAATAGGATACAAACACCAGAAGTTGTATTTTCTAACAGTTGGAGAGGAAATTGTCCCTTTGGTGCGTGAGGAACGCAGCAGCCAGGCCGGCTTTTCTAGCCTCCTAAAAGATATCTTTGCCCAGACGTGACCCAAGACCTTCCACTGGCGCGGCTCAGGCTCTGGAAATGGTGCCAGAAACCTTTGGCTGTGGAGATGTTCCCTGCGAGTGCCATAGCTGTAACATGCTTGCTTCACTTCCCCGCAAAACTGGATCTTGTTCCCCACAGATCCTCAGCTGGAAACCTCCCCCACCGCTTGAACAAAGCCTCTGGTGCTTCATACCTGAATACACAGGTTGCTACAATTAATTTGATTCCCCTAATCTTCTTCGAATAAGAAGTACGGTGGATGTTATGCTACAGAAATGATATTATTTTCCTATATCTAATGAATACCGATGTCAGAAGAGACACCTCTCTTGTGCTCATGCAGAGTTTAGTCTTGGTTGGGTTTTTTTTGTCAAACTAGTGACAAATTGTTTCAATCCTTTCTGTGCCAAGCCTCCATGGACAAATGTGACTTGAAAAGTTCTTAATTCTAGCAAAAATAATGAACCTGATCCTTGTTTGGAATCAGATGGTGTAATTTTGGCCAGACTTAGCTGAGAGTGGGCACCCTTAGCTGTCCAAATACTGACATCAGCAGAGACCTCTGTACCTTGAAGGCTCATCACTGTTGTGAGAGATGAGATACCCCTGCTCCTCCTCAAAGTCCTGTTTTTCAGAGAATTCCACACTAAACAGTTTACTCAGGAAAGGAAATTACTGAGCAATTAGATGAATTTCTACAAATTTTGTATTGTGGGATTTTATGTCTTTTTCACCTCACATCCTGACCAGTTCATGGTTCTTCCTCTGGGAGAAATAAATACTTGAGTAAGAGCTCTGAGATGAAGCTGAAATATGTCTGACTCTCCTGTGATTCAGAGTAGAATGATGCCTTGTTTCTAGGATTGTTAAACAAAATGTTCTGTTGTGTAAAAGCCAAAGAACACTTAAAAAATAAGAAAGCCTGTGAAACATTGCATACAGGAGAAGAAAACACTTAGGGTGAGCTCTGGCTATCAGGCAGTGCCTAAGTGCTTCAGCTGCAATGGTCTTTATGTTTTATTATTTTCTATTATCAAAATGTTTTCTATTGAAGAAAATGATCAAGGCAAAACTGCATTGTCTATCCCACACATTTTTTAAAGCGCTATCATCAAATTCCATTAAAAAAATTACAGGCTATAGAATTAGAGAACCCACAGTGCTTAAAGTTGAGAAATGTCTGAGATATGTTTAGCTGAAAACATGGTATTAAAATTTGTATATATGAAAGTATTTTTTTTTGGGGGGGGTGGCAGTGATTCCCTGCAACATACATTCAAACAAAAGATATGTTAACAATTTGCACTTGCAGGAAATGTAGATCATATTTTTGTGAACCAAATTATTGTGGCTTACACTTTTCATTTATTGATCTTCATTTTTGTATAAAATACTTTATGTCTAAGGCATTGGATGTTGCTTATTCCCACACCTATACAAATACTGCCGCACATACCATGAGATTTGGGACAGCTTTAGTAGTCAGCAGAGAGGCAGCAAATGACTTCTTAAGCACATAAGCAATTTAAACAAATCCATATTTCCAGTGCTTTAAATGGCCTTAGCATCTCTCCCATGCTTTCTATTGAGGAATCACAAGAAATTCAACCAGCAGCAGCCAAGCTTTTCTGTAAGTCTGCTGTCAGGTTGTGGAAAGCTCTTGTATTGATGTCTGCAGCACAGCTGTTGCCTTCATGCATTGGTACAAACTTCACCAAAACAGTGCTTGAACCTTCAGAGCAAAGAGATCTCTATTCCAGCAAGCCTTGCATCTTCCCCAGGACATTTTGTAGGCAGCTCCTCAGGAGGAACCTTGCTGAGTTCTCCTGATTAAGATTTTATAATTCCCTTTGCTGTGTTTGTGCGCTGAGGGGCGAAGGAGGGGCTGGAGGCCTTTGGGGTATGGACCTAACAACCTGACTCAAATGGACACAATACATACTGGACAATAGTTTAAGAGTGAGAAGGTCTGGAGTCACCAACAGGGAGAAAAATGATGCAGGAAACTTTCACAAAAGAAGCAGCTCTTAAGGAAAGAGCTGAATGAGGAAAGGGAACATTTTGGTGCATGATGAGCAGGAGGTTGGTGTGTGGCCAGGGTGGAGCAGGAGGGAATCTTTAGAAAGCAAGAGCAGCTAGGAGAAACAAAGGAAAAACAGTAAAGTGTATTTTTCCCCCTTCATTTCTGTGGCATCAGATTGAAAAAAATCTATTTCCATGGAAAATAACAAAGTTATATTTCCCCCCCAGATTTTTAATATTATTGTTTCAGTGGAAGTTTCTTTCTTTTAGAAACAAGGGACTTCTTTCAATTTACTTTAAAAAAATGCAAACTTTCTAATGCTCCTTTTCTATTAGGACTGTATAAACAAAAAAAAAAGCTTTGCATTTTTAACAGCAATAGTTTCAAAATAGTGCTTTAGCACAAACATATTCTTCAAAAAGATCCTTCTGTAATTGAAAATGTTTTTTTCTGAAGTAATTTCAACCCGTTTATGCTATCAGTAATCTTCATAGAGTTTACATTAATCCACAAACATTGTATAGTGTGATGAAGTTGATGAGAATCAACAAAGGATAAAGTAGAGTATTGCAGCCCAGATAAAGAAACCCTCTGTTTAATGCCAGCTGCTCAGGAAATGTCAAAAGTAAAGTGAGTTTCAGGTCAAGGGCACTGGGAACAGTCTGTTAACAAACCCTAAGACGGGCAGCTCTTGTTATTAGTATGAACAAGGATATGGCGAGTTCTTTTTAATCTATCTCTGGGCCTCCTTCTGACTTCCCAGACATGAATTCATCCCATTTGGGCTCACCTCTGTGGGATTGCTGGGAGTTTTTCAAAACATACCCTCTTTGCTCTCTCTAATGTTCCCCATCAGGTTTGCTAAAGGCCAGGATTTCAGTGAAAATCCTGCTCCTAGGAGACCTGTGGGCTCACTGCCAGACCTTGAAGGTGAACAAAATTGTGGGCAACTGCTCTTTTTTCCCACTTGTCTTGACAGCAAGGATTTTCTTCACCCCTTGTTTTTTTGCCATACACCTGTGAGTGTAGCTTGTTTATCACCACTTAAGGGAGCTTTACCTCTTGATACAACACTAAATTAACAGGTGGAACATCTGAGGAAGTAGGATCAAAATGTGGGCAGGGTAATAAATCTCTCTATTGGTAGCCCTTTCCTGAAGAATGGGGCACTCTTTCATGGGACTAGGAAGCAGAGGAGCTGGTTTGGGAGAATGAATATGGTATATGCTGATACTGCTTCACAAAATGTCCCCAGCAAAGTGCTGCAAAATGAGAAGACTGTTGACAGGCACTCTGGGATGAACAGCAAAGCAGCTTGGCTCTGTGAATTCAGAGCCCTAATAGGCACTTTTCTGTAGATGTCCCATGGAGGTCCACCAAAAATACAAGGAATTTTGCAACGATTGTTCACAACTGTGCAGGTTAACACCACGGCATGACTTTTTTCTTGATGATGTTCTTTAATCTCTTCAAATTTTCAGGGATCCTTTAAAATGCATGTTTAGTTCTTGAATGCTATGTTTTGGACCAGAGGAAAAGTCCTAGTACAAAACTCTGCAATGTATATTGTAACATGCAAACTGCCAGCATGCTGTGGGATATGACTTGTGCATCTTTATGATCCAGCACTAGGTGAAAAACTTCTTCAGTACAAAGTATGTAAGCTTAGCCAGAGCATTAGTGAAACTGATGAGGCCTACTCATTTAGAAATTGTCATAATATGCAAATATGTTCTCACATTTTATTGTTTGAATAGCAGATATTGGGAGATATAGATTGGGAAGAAACAGATGAGTGACTCAGAGGCTGCTGGTGCCATAAAACCTTATGGTTATTAGAGCCAGACAGTCTTTCAGATTTGGTTCTGTTTACAGAGTAATTGTCCTATGAGAAAGAACAGCCAATATGATGCAATCTACTATGGATCCAAACCTTCCTCTCCACAGTGACAGCATTTATTTCATCTTATGTTAGATATTTAGAGAGGAGGAATTTACAGCAGATCTAGTGAGCCCAGGCACTGGAGATGAATATTATTTGGCACATAATTTGCTTGATTTATTTAGTTCTGTCTTCTTTAGATTGAGACAAGCCCATGTCCTGGAAATAGGTGTGTTCGGATCACAAGGCAAAAATGAATATTCTGTCAGTGTGTTGTGGTGGTCCAGGATCTTCAGGAAACACTTTATATCTGCTTCAAAAGATCTCTGTACAGAGGAGCCAGGGGATCAGGCCTAGCCAGTAAGGGTTTATGAAATCCAGGCCTTGCTTGACCTCCTCCTATGATGAGATGACCTAAGTGGGTGAGAGAAAGGCTATAGATGTTTACCTGGACTCTAGTAAAGCCTTTTACACCATTTCCCATAGCATTCTCCTCCAGAAACTGGCTGCTCATGGCTTGAACAGGTGCTCTGTTTACCAGATAAAAACTGGCTGGATGGCCAGGCCCAGAGAGTGGTGGGGAATGGAGTTACATCCAGCTGCTGCCTGGTCACAAGTATGTTCCCCAGGGCTCAGTACTGGGGTCAATTTTGCTAAATACTTTTATCAATGATCTAGGTGAGGGGATTGGCTATGCCCTCAGTCACTTTGCAAGTGACACCAAGTTGGGTGGGAGTGTTGATCTGTTGGAGGGCAGGAAGGGTCTGCAGAGGGATCTGGACAGGCTGGACTGATGGACCATGGCCAGTGGTACGAGGTTCAACAAGGCCAAGTGCTGGTCCTGCATTTGAGTCACAACAACCCCAGGCAGTGCTACAGGCTGGGGACGAAGTGGCTGGAAAGTGGCCTTGCAGGAAAGGACCTGGGGGATGCTGATTGACAGCTGCTGAACATGAGCCATGTGTGACCAGGTGGCCAAGAAAGCCAAAGGCATCCTGGCCTGTATCAGAAATAGTGTGGCCAGCAGGACCAGGGCAGTGATTTTCTCCCTGTGCTGGGCACTGGTGAGGCTGCACTTCTAATCCTGGATTCTGGTTTTGGCCCCTCACTATAAGAAAGACATTGACATGTTGGAGTGTCCAGAGAAGGGCAGCAAAGCTGGTGAAGGGTCAGAAGCACAAATATTATGAGCAGTGGCTGAGGGAACTGAAGTTGTTTAGCCTGGATAAAAAGAAATCAGGGAAGACCTTATCACTCCCTACAACTGCCTGAAAGAAGGCTGTAGCCAGATGGGGGTCGGTCTCTACTCCCAAGGAATAAGAAACAGGACAAGAGGGCACAGCCTCAACGTGCACCAGGGAAGGATTCTGAATATTAAGAAAAGTGTTTTCTCTTCAAGGGCTGTCAAACATTGGAATAGGCTGCCCAAGGAAGTGGTGGAAGCAACATGCCTAGAGGTATTTAAAAGATGTGTAGATGTGGCACTTAAAGACTGATTTAGTGGCTGACTTGGTAGTGCTGGGTTAAGGATTGGACTCAATGATCTTAAAGGTCTTTTCCAGCCTAAAAGATTCTATGAAACATCTCAGCCCTGCTACTCTTGCTATCACACAGTCTTCTTTCACACAGAACTTGTTCACAAACCTGGAAAGAGACTTTTTCTGAATGAGCCAGGGACAGTTACTCCAAAGCAACTGGTTACTGGCCTCCCCACTCTTTGAGCAGCAGCTGTTGGTAGGATCACAGCAAGTGTAGCCACAGAAGCTGCTTTAACAGCAGCTTGGTAGCTGCTTCAGCTTTCCAAGACAGCTGGCAGCTGAGTTGTGAAGCTGCAGCCAGCCAGCATGAGGTGTCTAATACATCTCCAGAAATCACTGTGTATTTGCCATGATTACCATAGTGACATATCCCACTGTTTTGTCCACGCTCTGTGATTGAATAGAATCAGTCAAGAGTTTGCCATTTATCCAAAACTGAAATAAAACAGTGAGATAAGAGGAATAACAGCACTTTGGGTGTGCATCCCACATGCCATAATTCTACTAGATTACAAGTAGCTTCTGTTATGTATGGCCTGGGAAGAAAAGATACCATGATGGATAGGTTCCTTCTGGAGAAAGGACTATGGTACCAGAATTATGGATGTTTCATAGGGAATAAGTGCCTGTGTTG
This sequence comes from Brachypodius melanocephalos, assembly GCA_013398615.1. Lineage (NCBI taxonomy): Eukaryota > Metazoa > Chordata > Aves > Passeriformes > Pycnonotidae > Brachypodius > Brachypodius melanocephalos. Next base: position 4,047,244 of record VZSR01001283.1, read on the forward strand.
CAGAGATGTTGATATGGTAACAGGTTGTGTGAATAAAAGCAGCACAGATAATTGGAGTGTAATAGTTAAAACATTACTCAGCTTTTTTGCAAGCAGAAGTTCCAATTTACCTTCAGCAGGCCCCGTGTAACCCAGTGGGCTGCTGCATTGTGCATTGTTTGAGCTTTTCAGGCAGATCTTGAGCTCATAGCTACTGGCAAAGTTGGCAGGTTTGAATATCCCTATGCATATCTAAGAATTTTGTTGGCATTGGTATTAAAACTCATATTGTGATAAAGGAAAACAACATTGATCCTTAATTTCTTAAGAGTAATTCCTTCTAAGATAGGAAAGCTCCACAAGATCCTCTAGTTTCACCTCCTGTATGATACGATCTCTTCAGTTTTAGTTGATACACAAATATTTTCATGGTTTAAATGATGGTTTTAGTTAGATTAAGGATTTAAGTCTTCAAGGGTAGCAGTTGCATGCCGCAGGCATAACACAGAAAGAACAAGCTGTAGTACCAAGTATGTGTGAGGCCTCAGTGATGATGGAGAGTTTATTAAATGGGACATGCCTAATTGACCACAATTAGTAAAAGTAGTACTTTCTCCCATCTTTTAACTATATTTTTTTTCCAATTTGACCTGAGGAATTCTTTTCAACCTTTAATCAGTATAGTTCTGTGTATTTAAGCCAGAAATACATATGTAGTATCTAGGAACATTTTACTCTGTCTGGCTAGAAGCCAGATCTTTGGTGCCCTTTTGTCAGTTATGGCAAGTCTGTAATTTTGAAAACAAACCCCAGCCTTCTAATGGTCAAATAAACAAAAAATCCCAATCTCCAAATGCCCAGTCATCTCCATCTGGCCAGCTGAGCATGAGAAGTAGAGGGACAGGGGATCCTTCTTGCCCAGACTCACTCTGAGGTTGTATTGAAACCACATATTTTAGGTAGGTGTGTGGTATTGCCTTGCAGCCTCCAGCCAGTAGTGAGACCCTCACCTTTATCTTTTAGTGTTTAATTACCCTGTCTTCCAGAAAGTTCCATCTTGTTTCAAGGTTGATTTTGTCTAATTTCTGGTCATTCAATCTTGTTCAAGCTTTTGTCAACAAGATTGAAAGCCCTTTTATTAGGTATCTTTTCCACCAGGGAATACCTATATAAACACATAGAGTCATTGTATAACTTACCTGATGTTCTCCCTCTAAAATCACTTCCCAACTCTTGCTTTCCCCACGTCTTCCTGCCAGAGATTTCTTCATTCTATATGCTGGATGGTGAGAAACCAACACTGTCTTCTAATAAGAGATGAGGAAAGATGAAGAAAGTATCGAAGAAAGAAAGAGGAGAGGTTCAAAAGGAATTGCTTGGAAGAGTCATTTTCTCCTGATTTCAAGTCATTTCTGCAGTACTCATGAGCAGTGCCATGTCCTAGACCACACCTGGCATAAAGAACCAACCTCCAGTGGTGGGGTCAGCTCCTATCAGTGGAGCTGTTGCTCTTTATAGCATTTGAGGATGTAGAATGTGATTTACAAAGAAGCACATAGATGTTAAGGAACACTGACTAAAGCAGGGATAACCTGTAGAATCCTGTGTGGTGCTCTACAGAGTCATGGTGAAATTGCAGAAAACTCTTAATTTAGCAATGTTCAACACAAAGGAACAGTTACAGTTTCACTACTCATTTGCTGTCAAGAAGTCATTTGTCACTCTACCCCTCTAGTTATTAATTTTTATAACCAGCACTTACCTTTCACATTATGAAAACATTAAGAGAGACCTGGAATTGTAGAACATCACTAGATTGGGACAAAAATGTAATGCAGTCCCTATAACACCAAAATGTTGATCTGTAATATTAGCTATTTATACCGTAATATTAGCTATTTATAGCTGACCAGGTCTAAGCATTTAGTATAAAAGGAGAGAGGAATTCAAAATAAGAAGGTGAATACAGCTCTTCCCCAAGGAGGAGCCATGATCAGAATTCAGCCGTTGCTGGTCGTGTAGTTTTTGTGTGTACCCTACCAGTGTAAGTTCTGCAGCAGTGCTTTATTTCAAACATCTTCATTTTTCCTCTCAGGATGAAACAAATGTTTTAAATTACAGCTATAGCATGGAGGAGAGAATTCAACTGAAGCACAAATATGAGTCATGAAAGTGTTTGTGCCTTATTTCCAGGGCAATCACTAAACACCTGCTAAATTACATTTTAAAAAATTACCCGGTATTTCACAGTGGGTTTTATCTTCTTGTTTATTATTTTCTCTCTTAAGCCTCACTCTCAATACTTGATCTGCATGGGAAGATTGTCTCATCCATGCAGAGCTCCCAAAACTCAGCAGAGCTCTGCATGTACTGATGCTCTGCCCATGCAGGGCTGATTACAGGACAAGGACTGAGGTTTCTGCTACAGGGACAGACTTCAGGGCCTTTAGGCAGAGTCCTGGCACAGCACTAGGTGCACCAACACGGCATGAGAGAGGAAATCATTGCTCAGAAAAAAAATACAGACTTTTTTTGAAAGCTAGTGCAGCAGAAATTAAAAAAAAAAAAAAACAACCAAAAACGTAACTCATCCACACTGATTCTGTCTAAACTTTATTTTTCCACAAGTTGCTGTTTTCTTCTGTTAGCAACTTTAGTGTTTTAAAAGTGCCTTGTGGAGGAGAAGAATGTTGTAGATGGGCACTCTCCTCCCTGAGACGTGTAGTGTATACTTGGTTACTGAGCCTCCTGGAAACATGGTGGAGGGTACATGCTCAGTTTTCTGCTTCACTTTTATGTTTTCTTTAGTTGTTTTTCTGTCTGGCACTGAGTGGGCACACAAGACTCTTGAACAATCTGTAATTACATCGTGTCATAATTGATGAGGTTACAAAGGAGTAAATATCTGGTTGGTTTTAGAGAGGATGTTTTTAACAATACTCACTTCTACATCTAATAGAGTGCATCTGTGTCCTCTGTGGGCACTTTGCCTTAGATAATATAAAAGGAGAGCAATGGGGAAAAGATCAGCATAATTATATCTGCATAGTCTTCAGCAGAGTCAGTTTCTGCAAATACACACTTGACATTTCAACTATTTCATACCAGTGCTGCTCCTATTGATGCCAGTGGCATCTCTGCCCTTGAATAGGAATAGGATTGAATTCTGACTGTTGAATCTCTTATGACAAGAGAGGTGAAAGTTTCCCAGCATGACCTGATTGCCATAGGGAAAGATAAAACTTTTATTAGACCATCATGTCAGTAATTCTTGACCTGGGGTCATGACTATGTCTTGACAACTTTCCCTTCTTCTGGGTCACAAGGAGAGACCAGCAATCCAATATATTTTTCTACTGTAACATGGGTCACAGCACAGAACAGAATAAAATAGTTCCATCAGCCTGCCTCTGCTAGATTGTTACCTGCTGTGTTTCCGCTTCTGCTAGCCAAATGTTGGCATCTCAGTGGTACAGAGCAGCCTGCTCTGGACAGTATCACATGTCTAAAGTCATATGAAACTGTATTGCATTTATACCACTCAGAGTTGAGGGAAAAAACCTTTTAAAGAGTCAAGGGCCACTTTCACTTTATAATGGCAATGAAGAAAGATTTGTTTAAAAGGCTGTTGGATACTGATGTTTGAGGTTCTTTGGTGAAGCAGTTACTGGACACACTCGTGGTCATATTTATTAATTATCTGTGCTCCAACAGCACCTACTAATGCATGTCTAGTCCAAATATATAGAGTGACATTGCTTGAAAGCCCATCATTTTCAGCTTTCAGAGCAGGTGTGGGAACAACCAGACTGACTTCCATGAAACGGCATCAGCTCACTTCAGCTGTTGCTCTACCTTTGCAACCTAAAGATGAGACTCAGGCTGTTGGGAACATCCCCTGCCTCTCAGCTTCAAAAGTCAAGATTTTGCAAGTAGCTTGACCTTGAGCAATGACAGACTTCCCTCTGCACCTTATGATGAAATGATAGAACTCCCCTCTATAGAGGGACATTATTCCCTAGTTTATAGTGCAGAAAAAAAACCTGTTAAAATCAGCTATAGGAAAATAAGACAAAATTGAGAAAAGGCAATAGTACACTTAGTTTGCTAAAACCAGGACATAAGTGCACACCTATTTTCTAGAGTCACTTGCTGAATTTTTAAAGAGATTACTAATAATTTGGTTTTGTTTTCCTAGCCTTGCTCTGTCTCTTTCTTCTTTTCAGCATCTGACAATAGCACCACCTACACAATACAGCAGAAATGATCAAGAAGTCAGGGGAGTGGTTAGGTGATCTGTCTCTCAAGCAGCCTGCTAAGAACCATCTTCTGAATGAGAAAATTCAAATGCATTGTAGGAGAAATCCATCAATGCTTGCTTACTTTTTTCCTTCTCTTTCCTGTAACTACAGGAGACCAAAGCAATCTCTATCCCTTGGGCCTGTTGTCCTTTGGAGGGATTATCCCTTCCTCCAGCATGAAGGGTTTTTTGTGTCTTCTTTTCTTCTACCATCTACTCTATTTTCCCTGTCTTGAAGTTTTTCCCTCTCTTATTTAAACAGTGCTGCTCTGGTTTTGGCAGTAAGGAGTGCAGGACACAAGATCCTGCCTTCATCTAAAAGCCAGAAGGAAAAGAGTCCTTTTCCTTCTGGCTTTAACATACTTTGTGAGATCTCTGCCTAATCCTCACCATTCTCTTTCTCTGCCTCTGTTTCTCCTTTGGGCTGCCCACTCAAACACTCCTCTTGCTACTCTTCTCCCTCCTTGTGATGTAAAACCTCAACATCCAAGTAATGAATGCTGTCTCACCTCTTTCTCTTCACTCATATGCCTGCAAGGTGAATGAACGCCCTCACAATGGAAGGAGGAGATAAGACATTCCCCATGGAAATATCACAGATTCTTAAAATAATTTGGAACAAAAATCCCTGCAGGTTTATTGAAAACACTCCCCTCGACACACAGAGATTTATTTATCTGCTTTTACTGCATTTTGCTTACGTCAAGAGCTGGATTGCTCCTGTACAGCCCCCTCGCCAGGCAGATAATTGCTACATATTCTTTTGTACTGCTGCCACCACCTCCAACCATCAGGCGTTTTCCCAAACAATCGCCTGCGCAGCCTCGGAGAAATCCATCTCCCTGCCGACACGGGGATAGCAGTGCTTTGGTGATAGGGGTCTCTCAGGAGCAGGTGAGAGTCTTGCCTCTTTTCTTGAAAATCAAATTAAGTAAATGAGGTGCATTTCTCCTTCCTTTTCCAGATAATTAGCAAAGATGTTAAATAAAGCCAGGGTAGCTCTCTGACAGCTCCCGCCTCTCCTCGATGGTATCTCGTTGGCCGTCACTCCCATGCAGACACACCGACCTGATGTAGTGTCATTTATCTTTACCTTTTGTTTACAGCCACTCAGCCAGTTGTCACACTGCATGACAGTGCCTGTATTCAAGCCAATATTAATTTATTTTCCAAGGAAGACTTTCTGAGAGCAAAGCTTATGCCTCACTAAGGATCCAACTAAACTGCATTGCTGGCAAGACCTTTTCCTTCACCATCATCCATTATATTCATGATTAAACAAATGATAGTGTAACCTGGCCTTTCTTTTTTGTTATTTCCTGCACAGGGTTTCTTCACATGCTGATACTTCTCTTTTCAGCTGAATAGTCATTAAATTCTATTTCTATGCACTTTGGCAAAAACAATTTTAAGGTGTTCTTTGATTTCCTTCACCTGCCTCCAGCCCCTTAAGATTGGATTCCTTCTCAGCTCCCTGGACATGGGACTGTCAGACTCCATTGGCTGTAAGCAGCTGGAGACCCCAGGGAGTGCCAGGACTAATCATGGTCCCATGTTTTGTCCTAGGAGAAGGATGCCTGACAAATGTGACATCAGTGTGTGTGAGACAGGGCATAAACAGCTTTTTCTATGTTGCTGTAGTCACAGCCGTGGGTCTTGGTTTTGAGCTTCTTTCTTTTCTTCCCTTCCCTTTTCCCTGGCTGCTCAGTGAAGGTGAGAGGAGAAGAGCTGGATGCAGGGGCAGCATCCAGGGAGAGCTGAGCCACATCTGTTTATCTTCCTCTTGCCTGTACTCGTGTGGCAGTGTGCAGGTAGCAGCCTCTTTGCCATGGCCTTGGACAGAGGCAGGAGGATGCAGTCACTCACTGGGTTTCCTGCATTGTTTCTTTCTGGGCAAAGGCAAAGCTGGATGGAGACAAAGTGCAGGGACTTGTCTTCCACGGTGCATACCTGAAGCAGGTTCGGCAAAAGAGTTTGCTTTACTGTGGACAAGTAATGACTCTCCTCTCCCTTTATACTGTTAATGTATGCATTGCCAAAGTAAATATATAATTTCTCAGTACTAATGCAGCTCAAGAACAAAGAACATGTGTATTCCCTTCCCTAATGTCTGTTACCCCAAGAGCACAAAATATATAATTGCACAAAAAAGGCGGAGGAACTAAGGACATATCTTAAACTGCTTCCAGTCTGTCTAAAACTTCAAAAACCAAGAACCATGTGCTGGGCCCAAATACACAACCAGATGAACTATTTTATGCAAAACTTATGGGAACCAAGAGGTTTAGATGATACTAAATATTTGTAAAATGTTGAGAACCTTGTAAAAAAAGTTATCTCACTGTGAATTTTGCTTTCCAATTTCATAGGAAATGTGCTTCTTTGTAATACTGTCAGGGTGGTATATTTGATTTTTTTATTGGAAAGTAGTTTAGCTAGAAATGACATGAAAATTTATTCCAAAAATGTTCTAAATTCTTAAAATCAGATGAAAAATAAAATATTTTGGTACATGAAGCATTTTGTTTTACCTGATAAAATGATTTAAAAATATTTCTCTGTTTGCAGATAAGTAACAAAGTAGTTTAAAATGAGACAGTCATTTCAGCATCACTTTTTCAGAGCCACCAGTGAGATAAAAAATCCATTATCTGTAAACCTCAGAGTAGAGAATCTAAGTCATAAAAGTTGTGTTGAAAGCATCTTATAATCTTTAGATGGTAGATGCTGGCACATATATATAGTATATATGTATGTGTATGTGTGTTTATATATGCATCTATATGAAAGCATGAGCTTATATTTATAAAGAAGGGCATTGTGCCACAGGAATTTGCCCTCAGATGTAGTAGCTCACAGAGAGATGTGCAGTCAACATTATTGTGGATACTATTTCTTTACAGCTTTGGACCCAGGCCAAGACTTACACACATGGTTATATTTGAGTATATTCATACTTGCACCAAGCCTTGTGTGAAAGTTTTCCTTAAGTCCCAAAATATACAGTGTGGGATTTTGTTACTAACCCTTTTAATGGTCCCTCAAATCCCTCACTGTCTTCTGTTTTGGAAACCACTGTGATGTAATAAATGTGTGTGTTGGTTGTGGTGTATAAGATGCTGAGGGCAGTAGTTACACAGCTCTTGGAGAAGATGTTCTTGCTGCCATCCCATGCGATATCAGGATAGGTAAATTCAGTTCCACGCCTTCTATGGTTGGCATGGATCCAGCAACCTGGCCCTGATCCTTCACCCTGAGGCCATATCTCAGTTTTGCCTGCCTCCTGAGTCAGGTTGAGCTGCCTTTGCCTTTATCTACGGACAGTGTATCGAGCAAGAGGTGCAGCAGGAGCAGCACAGCCTGCTCAGCGATGCCGAACATGAGCGCTCCGTTGGGGCACAGGTGCCACCTTGTGCTGTAGGTGAAAGGAAAGCCAGGGAAAACAAGCAGATCAGCCTTTGGCTGCACAGAGCTGCAGATCAGGTCCCCAGTGCCCTGCTCCCTGCTGATGGACAGCAGCGTGTTGTGGAGGCAGTGTAGCATAGCTTGTTTAATGCTGCATTATGGTAATGAATACTGGGGAGACATTAACACAGAAATCTCAGATTTCAAATATAAGGAACCACACAGTTCAATGTTTTCTAGCAGTGTGTTCTTTGGAGCCGTAAACACATGATTTTTTTTAAATCAACTTTCTTCTCGAAGCAAATTTTCCCAGCTAAGTACCTCTTTAATCAATCTATTCACAAATATATATATTTGTTATTAATATCATTTGTTCATATTTGCTAGAAACATAATGACACTGTTATTTTACACATGATATGTTCTTTACCTGTTTAATGTTATACAACCTTTCTAAAGCCAAATTAAGCAAAAACATTAGCATCAATCCATTGAATTCAGGTGCTATTAAAATAAAATAGATGTTTTTAAACACTAAAATGAATGGAAAAATATTGCCTTGACTGTCAGATTGCATTTCTTTCCCATTGAAGCTAAGTGGGTTAAATTAAGTGATTAATTAACTATGCATCTGCACGATTAGGTGGGCATTTTTATTTTGTTTAACTTACATATTTATTTCCAATTTGGGAAGAAAAGAACTCTAACAAGACAAAGAGAAAGCATTCCCCATAGCATAACTGTAGTGTGGTTTTTACTGTCATTTCCATTGGAGTGCTGTTAATTACTTGGGTTTATAACTCAGGCATAAAAATTTGCACAATAGTGTAATTTCTCAGAGAAGATTTTGCTAAGTTTTATTAACTGTTGCTTTTAGATTAGAAAAGCTGAAACAACATGCAATAACAATAACCATCTTTTTGCAGGTGTTCTGAGTCTCTCCTTGTCGTGAATTGACTTGGTCCAGTCTGGCATTGGGGTACCATTTCCAAAACCATCTCTGGAGCTGCTGCCTGGACCTTTGCGTGTGGTTTGCGTGAGGGCAAGGCAGGTGCTGCTTTGCAGCTGAGGGACTGCCCAGATGCCCAAGCCAGTCTGGAGCAAAAGCAGCAATCACAGTTTCAGTTTCTTCAGTTGCACTTCCAAAGTGCATGTGGAGGTTCATAAACCTCCAGCAAACATTCAGTGGAAGAAGGGCACCCAAGGCTTCTCCACTCAGAATGAAACTCTTCCTTCCCATTCTTACACTACTCCTCCAAAACTGCATCTGGCTGCAGCATTGTGCTGGATTTCTCATTGAATTTCCTCCTGCATAGCAAAACCAGAAGTGCTTTCTAGTGCTGCCACTTGGCAAACCTCCTTTCCAAGATGGTTTTTATCTCAGTTTTTGCCAGAATCCTGGTCACTGGATGGTACAAATGCTGTTAATGGACTAATGTGGACCCAGCAAGCACTGGGACTGCTGCTTTGAGCTGAGCTTTTGAAAATAATGAGCTGGATTGTCAGAGCCTTTGGTCAGCAAGGCGAGAGAGTGAAAACCTGCTGCTCCCCTGCTCAGTTTGCAACTTCAGCTGCTGGCAGTGGCAACTATTCAACTGAAATTCCCTCCAGTGAGAAAGGTCTTTGGCAAGATGGAAATGTTGAGATTATTTTCCCCTTCCCTGTAATTTTTGTGGGTTTTTTGGCATCAGATGCCTTGTGTCTTGATACCAAAGTTCTTTTCTTTTTCTTTTTTCCTTTATTTTAAGCTGACATTTTGATTCTGCCTTAATTAAACCACTTTAGAATCAGCATGACTCTGTTTTGAAATGAGTTGCACTGGTACAAGTTTTGTGCAGAGGCATCTCTATTTCAGAGTGACTACATCCCTTCTGACAGTCCTCCCACAGCTAGCCTACCTTGCCCTGCTTCAGGCCTTCATCAGAATAGGTTTTTTTACCTGCATGAATCCTACTGCTCCACAAGCATCCTGACCAGATGTCACAGGGCACTTTTCATGCCAAGAGAAAACCACTTTTGCTCCTTTGCTTTTCTGCTTGCCTGACAGCCCTCTTGCTCCTTCCCCCACTCCCCTCTTCCATTCAATTACTGACCCAATGTGGATGTCATGCCCCAGGATTTCTCAGGGCTTTTTTCTCTCCTAGAAAAAGAGCGTGTCCAGTCCTCACTGGATCCGTTCTTTGCTGTGACCTCCCAGTGTCTGGGGCAAAGCATGCAGGAGGAAACCACTTGTGGGGACAAGGGCCAGCACCCTGCTGCATCCAAGGGACATGTGTGGCTTTACTGCAATAAAAAGATGCTCTCTTGCTACTACCTCCACCTAAAGCTGTGCACATGATTTCGCAAAGTTTTAAATAGTTATAGTGGTCGTTAAAAGAGAAGTGATTTTTTTGCTGTTGCCCTTCAAACCCACCCTCCTCCTGCCCTGCTCATATGGTGCTCCTACAGCTTTGTACTTTAAACAGCTTTGTTTTGTTCAAAATGTCTAATTTTGCAGGAATTGGCCAAATATCCCACCTCTACCTCATAGCCATGTGCTCTGTCTTTCTCTGTCTTTACTCTTCATAAAGCACTGTAGACATTCAAATATCAAGATTTTGCTTACCAGGTTAAAAAAAAATGGTTCAGAAAAGCCATGAGTGAACTGCCTCTTATGTTTTCTATGTATTTATGTTTCTTATGTATTTATAGTAGAAGAGGTAAATTGCCAAAATTAAACCATGACAACATGACAAAAAGCCGTGGAGATGATAAGGCAGAAATTCCTAGACATCCTGTCTTGCAACTCCGCTTCCAAGCCCATGATCTCATTTCCACCAGCTTGGGATGTGTTTCTTAGACTGGAAGCACCTTCATGAGGAATTATTGGTTATTTTTAGTAAAATCCTTGGGAATTTTAACAATGCAGATTCAAATCTGTTGTTATTATTAAGTCTAGTTATTTGAAGGTGCACTTTTATAATCAAAAACCATATGGGAGAGGATTTAAAGCCAGTTTCAGGGTTGGGCTATGGAATAATGAACAGCCTCTTCATGGGCTGTGTTGATTCAGTGTTTCCTTCATACCCCAGCAAGGCCTTTCTGACCCCCAGCCTGGTATGTGAGCATTGCTCCATTTTCCAGATTTACAGAGCTTTTTAAAGCAATATCCATTTCTGTTCTGCAACCCAACATTTTAGGAAAGCATACACTTACAGAAAAGAAATCCATGGAGGTTAAGAAATAATTACAAAGCAACCATTAGAATTACAAATATTTTTACCCTGTGCTGTTGCTTAGTGGATTGAAAATTGAGCCCATTTGGACGAATGAAATGAAATGTGGGAAGACTATTGGGAAGTGATTAGCTGGTCCCTGTGTCCTGAAAGTCTGGTAGGTCACTGCTAGGAAATTCATAACACCCCTAAAGCCAAACAAACAAATACTGGATTCACAGGATGCCTTCCTAGGGCATGCACAGCTACTTTAAAAAAATCCAGCTGTATAATAAGCACAAAAATGCTCTTAAACTGGCATTAAAAATATCACTGAATGTGTTTAATAAAAATCTTTCAAATGCATTCTTTTAGGAGTGGGACAGAACTGCATAAGGACATGTCAGGCAGAATTAGGTAATTTCTGGAATTCTGGCTCTGTGTTCCCTCTTGAAACAGAGACAACAGAAGCAGTTTAATTCCAGGAAAAGAAGCAGAGCAAATGTTTCTCCTTTGAGCAGGCAAAGAGAAGAGGGAAACTGCGATCATTCCCTGTTCTGCCTGGGCTGCAGGGCAGCTCCAAGCTGTCTCCTGTGCAGGGCAGACACTGGAATTACAGCCAGCGTATTCCAGTGGGCTACTCACTGCCCTACCAGCTATGTTTAGCGGTGGGTGTTTTCAGCAGTAGGATTTTGTCTTGTAATCCACGTCACACAGCACCTGACTGGCAGATGTCTGAGTACACAGGGAGGCTGGGGGAATCAAGAGCTTGGGAGTGCTGGAATTTTTTTGGACATGACTATTTTGATCATATTGTCTTTATTCCAAAAATTAATTTCTAACTACACCCACAGTTCTGGGTGAGTAAAAAGCCAGACCTCACATTAAAAAAAAATCAATTTTCTAAAGTTGTTGAAATGGCAAGATCTTTAAAAACCTGTCAGTTCATTAATATATAATAAACCTATGCCAGCTTGCTCTGAAATAATTTAGTAGATAAGATCTCATTTTGCTGATAAATGAGTTTTAGAACATTCAGGGTATTTTCTTTTTTAAAATCTTGTTTTCATTTACAATTGCTTGTAACTGTTTATATCCATTTAATGACTAAAAAAGCATGTCCACAATCTGTCCCTGGCTGAATTCCTCTGAATAGTTCACTCGTTCAGAGCAGTATTGGCTTAGCGTGTTGGTTCAGTGACCAGTGTGATTTTTGAATCAATGTAACACAGGAGAGGGTTTACATTACTGCTGCCACAAAATGTAATCAACTGCCTAGCACACTTGTCTGAAGAATTATTAAAGCATAGAACGCAAAGTGGCAGAAATAGAAGTATAATTCTAGTAAAATCATCAAAGGATGCAATAACCGAGTTAGAAAATGCAGTGACAGATCTAATTAACAAACTAAATTGCAATTCAGTCCAAAAATAATTGTCATTAGAAGTAAAATCACATTTCTGTCTGAAGCGTCTCAGCATGTTTGCCATAGTGATTGCTAAAACTAGAAAGAAACCCACTCTCATTATTTTTTTAATGCAATTATTACACACAAAAATCAGTCATGAAATCCAATATGCCAGTTTAGCAAACGATTCTCAGCTAAGAGCCTTCCCTCTCACACCACAAGGTACAGATTTAGGCTGGGGCTGCTGGCTTACAGCACTTTGTTTTTGTGCTCATGTTGGAGTCAACATTATTTTTGGACTGACTCCTTCCTCCCAAAGACTTCTTTGTATTCTGACTTAAAACAACAGACCATTTAATTTTAATATTGACCTAATTGCACATCTGAATCCATTGGAAGCTGTCTAACAAAACAAAAATACCAATAGGACATGTGCCAACTGCAGTTTAAGTTGGGCTGCTTTTAATAAAAGCTGAAGAGCTTTTGTATTAAGCTCTAACAATGGCTAATACAGCTGCTGAGCTGATTACTTAAGCAACTTCTGGATATATTCACACATCAAATTTGAATTCCAAGTGTTTTGCATACTGTTTCCACCTATATAATTGTCCACTGGCCCTTATCATTATTTATTATGCAAAACTGATTTTTTTTCCTTGAAGCGTGAAGAATGAAGTAATTTAGTATGCAAACGGTTAAAACTCTCATGTGGATTCCGATTTCATATGTGTTGATAAATTCACTTACGATGACTGACAGTGTGAAATATTTTGAGGTCATATCGGTCACTCTTTCCATGACACTGATGAAAATGATAAACTAAATGCCAGAAGTGTCCCTGGCGCATCATAGGATGAAATGTGTAAAATGTCAGTGTCTAGCCTGTGTCTATTAATAACTAAATATGATTGTGTGTAATGAGCAGAGATTTTCATGTTGATTGAAGTATGATTTCTTTTGATCTTCCAGATGTTGCTGCTTAGAAATTCATATTGCTCTTTTGCTGCTAAATGCATAATGACCTTTTAAAACCTTTTAACTGTTAAAACCCCTATTATTTTCAACAACACAGTCAAGTTTCCATCTTTTTTAATGTTGATTGGAAGTTTCTCTCTCTTCCCATCCCCACCTTCTCATTTTGCTTTCTCTGGTGTCCTTTTCCTCTCCCTTTTTTATACTCTTCTTTTCCTCTCATACAATTCTCTAGCAAAGTTCCTCACATCACACAGACTCCTGTGCTCAGAGGGGCAGACAGCATAAGAGGGCAGTCACCACTTGTGTCATTTCTACCCCCTAAATGTCCCAGGTTGTTACCCAGCATTGCTGAAAAATTTGTCCTGAGCAACCATTTCAGGCAAACACCCAGGTCACCTCGCTTCTGAGGTAGAAAAGGAACAAAGGCAGGTGTCAGAAATGAAGAATCGTGTAGCTGATGTTGATAGTGGAGTGATCTCCTCTGAAGAAAGGAATTGTGGAGCATTGTAAGCTTCCTGCATGAATAATGCATTTGTGTCGCTCATTTTTGGGCTTAGTCACACCCTGCCTTCCACATTTGGCCCCTTTATGGTTGCACCTGTGCATGAATGGTGACTGCTTGAGAGCCTGTAAGAATAAAACGAGTCCCTGAGTAAAGGCAGCAGCAGTAGCAGTAGCAGCAGCATAAACATTTCTTCATTATTCAGCTTTTGTGCCAATCCTACATTGGCAGAAGTTTTTCTCTGGCCTGTGTGACTCAGCGCTGTGAATGCAGGAGCTGCTTCTGCACCCTGAGGTGTTTCAAGCACTTGACTGATTTGATCAGCAAAGAAAGGAATCTCTGCTCCATGCACTTCTGCCAATATGAGTTTAGGATGCTTCAAGAGCTCTGAAGGGGCTTCACAGTGCCCAGGTTTCCTCCTCATCACTGCACCATTCCATCACTGTTCACATCAAAAGTGTCTTGGGACAGTCCAAACTCCCATTTCAATCAGGATCAGCACTGATCTCACTAGGCTTGAGACCTATTTCACCCAACCCATTTCAAGTATTTAGGAGGGGTCTGGAAGGAGAGCTGCACCTGGCTTGCTGTGTTTGAAATGGTGCATACTTAATGGGTCAAGGGCCAAATCCTCATTATAGTCTCATTCTGAGCAAATGCAGCATCTTTGAGCAGGGCTCCTATAAATTAGCATGAGGATGAATCTATTTGAAACAGTTTCACCAATCCACTGTAAAAGGGATATTCTATCTATACTTCCAAACCCTCCTTCGGGCCCGCTGCCATCCAGCTTAGGAGTTGGTTCAGCTCTTCTCGTTACCTGGATGCTGGCACAGGTCCATGCCTCAAGTGTTTTGTGCCCTCTGAAATGGGGAGATGGCTCATGGATCTATTTAAGCTGTTGTGTAGCAGCAGGAAAATGTACCACTTTTGCTTGGGCAGTATGTAGGTGGAAAAGACAAGAGAGCAAAGTAAAGCATCTATCAAGAGAAATCCCATTTCACCAAGTCTTTTACACCTAGATCTGTTCCTGGAAATAGTCAATGTAGAAAACAAATTATTTTGGTTTTAATTACAGATTCTGTGGCAAATATGACACACAGAGCCAAACCCAAGAAGATCCTAGACCCTTGGAGGCCCAGACCAAGTCTACCATGACAGGTAAAGAGTGTCTGTAGCAGATGATTATTTAGTGATTAAAAATGCTGTCTGTCATATGGCATCTTTGCAATGTCCTTGTGAAAATAGATGCATCTTTTACTGGTGTCCCTGTGGTTCTGTTTGTCCCTAATGCGATAGTGACAATCCTGGGGCCCTATTGCTCTCAGCTACCTCTGGCTCCTGTGCAATGTGCTGTGTCCTTCATTATATATTCTGGTCCCATCTGGTCTGACAAGCCTTCTCCATCCTCAGAAGCGATTACAAATAATAATGATGACAAAACCCATGGAATTTTTGCTTTATTTTTAAAATGATTATTTTGTGTTGCATGGTGGTGCTTCCTGCCTCTCACTGGGGTCGCCTGGCAACCATTTGCTAGCCTCCTGCCATCAGATCCCTATCGAGCAAGGGCATCTGGAAGCTCATTTGGGATGGGAACTGCTCCCTTTCACCACCCCTGCTGGCCTTCTGTGGGCAGAGGTGAGGTTACTGTGCATGCAGTGGATTCATGACCATCACTCTGATAGAGGCTATTTAAGCATACTGTAACAGCTTCATTTGTGTGTTGCCAAAATATTAAAAGAAAAGCTGGTGATAATACAGCATCAACCACCAACACTGCATAATTAAGCATGCATTATTTACAGTTGATATTTGTCTGTTTAATAGAATTAAGGATAATTAAGAGGAAACAGTGAGGAGATATCCTTGCACAATATAGCAATCTACCAAAGCAAATGAAACAGGGAAAGCAATGCCTCTGAGTAGGATTGCTTATCCTGTGTGGTGTTTCCTCCTTTGTTTCTTCAATAGGTCACTTATGTATCAAAATTATATATTTGCATATGTACATGTACACAGGAGTTAAATGAAAAAGTAACAGATCATGGCTAGGCAACATTAAGATTTTATAAAG
Source organism: Brachypodius melanocephalos (assembly GCA_013398615.1). NCBI lineage: Eukaryota > Metazoa > Chordata > Aves > Passeriformes > Pycnonotidae > Brachypodius > Brachypodius melanocephalos. The sequence goes on from VZSR01001283.1 coordinate 4,063,084, forward strand.
ACATGCTCAAATTTTGAGAGTAGAGGCATTTGCTACATAGGGCTAAGATGGACACAACCCAACTTTCTCTCATCCGGCATCCTTTCCTTTTGTTTTCACCGAGATGCCCTGTGACTGTTCCTGTCTGATCACATTCCCCACTCTCCTCACCCTGAAGCTAACATCTCTGTGCTGGCTGGAGTAGGTCCAAAGGTTGTTAAACACTGGTTTGGTCACTGGGTTTTGCTACAGGAGTGACTGTGGATGAATGCCTTGTGCCAATCCATACCTTGGAAAGAGCATCTTCTTCTGACATCCCACCTTGGGGCTAAGCCTCCTCCCCTGGCTGTGGTGCTACAGATATAAATCTTTCTGTAGCTGGATAACCCTTTGCTTTAAGGGTGTGTTCCTTTAATCAAAACCAGTAGGGACAGCAGAGGGAGTGGCTAAAGATGTATTTACTTGAAACATCCAGAGCGCTGAATATATCACCAGCATCGGCCAGAATAGCCTGGGGAACATCTGTGCTTCAGCTTTGCTCAACAAAGACAAATATGTCTCACTGAGTGCTTTGTTCTTATATAAGTTTCCATATTAGTAGAAATAATTCAATGTATCTTGGTAATTCTGTTAAGGCAGGCTCACCAGTTCCCCCACTTCAGATTCAATAGTAATTGTGTTGATATTACCTCCAGGTATCTTTGTAAGATAATGCTGTTAATGTCACTACTCCAGAAGCTTTATCAATACGTTAATTGGTGCAGGAAAGTTGACAGCCTGCCCTTACAAGAGCTTGGCTTTGAGCAACCTGAAACTGAAATGATTATTTGAAATTATTTTCATTTTTGAGGATAGTGCTCTGTAGAGGGACAGCAAGAAGCAGCACCCTTAAATGGCACCTAGGTTTGATGAATGGATAACTAATGCAATCACTATTTTTGTTTGTTCCTGTAGTGAAGGCACAGCCAAGGGCTTTGGTGAGGATTAGCGTTTCTGTGCTCAGTACCATGTTACAAACAGCTTACAATCAAATGTGGATTCATATATAAGAAAATGAAACTATTCATTTTCAGAAAAATTGAATTCCTTTCCCAATGGGTCAATAAATGACCTCAAACAGCGGTAGTTGAAAAGAGGAGACAGCTGCCATGGTGTGCAGCAGAGCTTCCTGACGAGGGTCCTATACCTCTAAAAGGCTCCAGCAAGATGAGTCCCTGCACTAACACAGCTTTGGGGAAAAACGTGCTCCAAGATAGAAACTTACATCTCTGTCTTCATTCCTCCAGTATCACCTTTGCACACAGGTAGAGTTGGTGGTTCCCTGTGGCAGCAGTGGCTGGCAGACTGCCCTGCTTGTTCAAGGCCTGTAGCAAAGCCCTCCCCAGTCCCTGGTCCCCAGTCCCTGTCTGGCCAGTCTCTATTGCACAGGTGCTGGCACTGTTGGAGACAATAACTACTAATCTGTTTCTTCTTCCTCAGCAACGACTAAAGAAGCAAGTCTAGTTCTCCTTCCCAGGCTTGTCCTTTCCCCCTCACACATGATCCAGCATCTGTTCCCACTCACAAAGTTTTCAGGTAGATAGCTCAGAGACAAGCTTCCCCCAAACTGGTGTCTCCCAGCTTTTCCTACAGTCTTCCTCTAAGTATTGGTTTTTGCAGAATTGAATTTTACCTGTAATAAGGATCAGCCTTGAGCTGACTTTGCACTCTTAAGTTCTGCTGAGAGCTGATCCTGAATTGCAGATTTTGCCTGGATTTTGCAGAGTTCTCTGAGGTCTAGACCTCCTGACACTGCACAAAAAGCCCTGCTGAGGTACCACAAAGGGATAATGAGCACCATTGCTTGGAAAGGTGGTGGAGGTCCCATCCCTGGAAACAGGGAAGTTGACGGGGCTCTCAGCAACCTGATTTAGTGGGAGATGTCCTTTCTCATTCCAAGGGAATTAGACCAAATGAACTTAAAAGGTCCCTTCTAATCCAAATTATTCTATTATTCTATGAATCTATGAAAATGGCCTGAATCCAGCTGGTCTAGCTTGCATGTATGGCTGAAATTTTAGGGGCCTGGGCAGAAGGAAAAAGAGATGAATACAGCTACCTAAATCCTTTTGCTAGTCAATGCAAAGGTGTAAGCAATGTTAAAGACTTCCAGATGTTGCTCCAGAAGTCTCCCTTATTTGTGATGTGTGAGGAAAGAAGAGAGGACTCACTGGAAATATTAGTTGTCTTCATGCCTTTGAAATCTGCTCCATCACCCCTTTCTATAAAGGCAGGATTCTAGTACTGGATGCTGCCACTAGTTATGTTATGAACTATGTGGCAGGAGTTAGAGCACTGATTCAAGATGGGGATTATCTAGCTCTCAGCTTTCCTCTGATGCAGGAAGAAATGTTCTCCCATTTCCCAGATCTCCAGACCTGATTTGCTGTATCCTGGACGAGAGCAATCATCATTTCTTTCCAAGCCAAATCAGGGTATAGCCAGGCTGTCAAGAGTCACATGGAAGAGACAGCAAGCAGGAGGGAAGCATGCATGGTCAGTCATCAGGCATGCACAATTTTTGCCATGGCTTTCTCCTAGTTTTTATCCAGTCACGCTGAACTCCACCAGCAGATCTGCCCCAGCACGGTGCAGCCACAACAGCAACAGGGAAATGGCTGCACCCTCCTGATGGCATCAGAAATCCTGGCTCATATGGAAGCTGAGAGAGGGTGCAGGTGCCTGTTGGTCTAGGCTTGGGCTGGTTTAGGATCAGTTGCCTCAACCATGCCATGTGCACCTGCCACTGCAGCAAAGAGTGTGGGCAAAACTGAGGCTAAACCTGTGTGGATTTAGCTGTCATCATCCAAATATGAAACTGTTGAAAAGGAGTAGTTTTGACAAACTGGACCAGTGTCTGATATTTGTAAACCAGCATGTGTCTGTGTTCATATTTATTCACACCATTCTTCAATGCTCCAGTTCCTAGATTGGTGTGAGGATAGTTCCTTGGAAATTAATAACTGTTAAAGCTTTGTGGCTCAGTGAGTTGTTTACTTCCTTACATCATTAATACTATCCTTGTAGGGAGTAGGAGTGTTGAAAATAATAAACACTTTTTCCTTCATTAATATTCTGAAGGCTGTGGAAGAAAAGGCAAGACATGACTGCTAGTTACTGCAGGGCCTCAAAATACACAGCTCCCAGCTGGTGCTTCAGTCCATGCTCAGGTCTTTTCTCCTTAATGTAATAAAAAGTGATATAATCACACAAGCCCAAGTTTGCATCTCTTCTGGCATATTGACTGTTCTGCTGTCTGCCTGTCTATCTCTATATGTGTTGTATATACATCACTTAGAAAATATGGTGGATTTTCCAGACTGGGTGTGGGTATCACTCATTACATGAATTCACCCTGAGCGCTGGTCCTTGGTGGGGTAGTGGTTCAGTAGGTGGCACTATTTCCTCTGGATTTAGGATCAAATGACTCCCAGCACCATGTGTGCCAGCCTTAAGGCCCAGTTTGAGTCAGTTATCAGGGCTGGTGTCTTCTGTGCAGGACATGAAGCAGCATTTTCTGGCCATGGATGAGAGGGGGCCTGACTTTGGCATCACAGTCAAAATTAATTTCTCTAGTTTCATCCTGATTCTACAAATCTCTTTTGCACATTCAGCTGGGTATTGCATTGGTTTTTCACTTTACAGCCTAAAAACTGCTGTCTGATATTGAGTATGTTGTAGTAACTCTCTTAAACTTGTTATTACTAGCTACCCCAGAAATGGCTGCATTCCTAGAGTAGAAAAGAAATGTGTCCCTATACATTCCTCCCTTCATAATGTTGAATCTTAATTAATTGCTGCTTATAAAGTGCTTTCAGATCCCCAGAGGGAAAAAAAAATGTATGGAAGTGAAAGTATTGTTATTTTAGCACTTTAAAAGCATGAACCTGGCCCTGAAAACTAGCCACAAAATAATACACTAATTCCAAATTCTGCATGAGAAAACTCAAGGCCACAAGGGAATTTGAAAGGCTCCTAATTAGGCAGAGCTCACAAGGCAGACAAAAACTGGAAGACAAAGGTTAAACAAAAGAGGCAAGAATATATTTCGTAGGAATCCAAAACGCAAGTAGAGAAATGCAGTGACAGACAGATACTTGGTGTGGACCCAAGGCCAGGTGCAGATGCACCCGGGGAGATGACTGCACATTAGCATACATCACTCTTCTAAATGTGCTGGGCAAACCCAGGCCTGAGGTAGCTTGAGCAACTTCCCTGGAGTGACACCAGGGATTTGCTTGGCCCCTTTTGTTTTGCTGATATCACAAGAGTGGAGACGGGGAATTAGATTGACATTGATAACTGCCTGCCATGCAGTCAGGGGAGAGGGTGATCATTTGTGTGCTGTTGGCTCTGCCCTGTAGGGTCTTTGGATTTTGTGGTTTTTCTGCCCATGTTATTATCCTCGCTATTTTTGGAAAATTGTGTAGAGGAAGAACAAGTTGTTAAAAATACTAACTTAAAATAAAAAAAGTGAGTAAAAGCCTTGAGGCCAGATTTACAAGGACAGATCAGGATACTGACAGACATTTTATGCTCTTAGTCTGCAAATTTTCTAACTGTCTTCTCCTCCCTTTAATTAAATTTATTTAAACAGGAAATGATTAATACTCGAAATACAAAAGTTTCCACTGGTCAGTTTTGCCAGATGCCGTGGCACTGGGCTTGCACAGATACACCTTCACCTGCAATGTGATGATTCCGAAGTGCTTGACATTTATTTCACTGACAGATTTTCTCTCTTTCCCAGAGTAGCAGATCCTGAAGCCATCCTTTCCCTCCATATCTCTGCATCTTCTCACAAAACACAGCCAAACACTCCTCCTTGCTACACAGGCAAACCCCAGTTCTTTTGAGTGCCCCCGAGACAAAATCCCCGCTTTGGGTTTTGGCACAGAAATTCACAGCCAGATCTCCCCTCTTTCTGCCAGTGGGGTACTGACTGAGATAGGATGTGGCTGTCTTGGTTAATCCCATAAATCATTCTCAGTGTAATGTAAGCCCTTTCCTTTGCATTTCCAGTTCAGTATCTACACACTAAGGCAGCCAGCCCTGCCTCTCCTCCAGTGCAGGTAAGGATCCAGCCCTCAAGGCTGCAGAATCAACTCTTTACAGCTTCTTGTTCCCTGTGCCTTAATGAATATGTATGTTTTTATTGCAGCATGGAATAGCTCAGGTCCCATGAGCACAGAAAGCAGGGAAATGTTTGATTTGTGAGCCTGATACAGGGAGCAGCAGTAGTTGAAATTCAGGTGCCACAGGGATTTCTGTACTGGAGGAGAGCCATGGTATCTATATAATTTAGGTACCAAGGAGGTCTGGAAGGTGGTTGGTTTAGAAGTTAGCACATAGACCAGCAGTTAGACACCTCCAGCACCCCAGTGAATCAAGCTCCAGAGGCTTCAGCACAGTATGCAATCCATATTCACATATTTTCATTATTCAAAAAGGTTTTTGCCTTGCCTGGAAATTAGGCACAAAGGACCTAATTCTGGATGTTGCATGGATATAACCCTTGGCAACTATCACTGAAGTTGATCAGTAAGAGTGTTTCACTTTTGCCTCTTTGAGAGTGAGGTTTTTTCCCCAACCTAACCAGATAGTTGTCATCAGACTGGTCCATACACCTACATAAGAAAGTGTCTCTTGTTTTACCATTGCCACAGCATTTTCTCTTTAGACATTCATTGCATATCTGAAGGCTCCACAGTTTACACAAAAAATAAAGAGCTACTCTTTCCTTGATACTCTTTTACTGATGTTACCTGTGCTCAGGATTCAAAAGTCACTGATCATTTCCCATCCCTGGAAGTGTTTCAGACCATTCTGGATGAAGCTCTGGGCAACCTGGTCTAGTGAAAGGTGTCTCAGCTCAGAGCAGGGATTTGGAACCAGATGCTCTTTAAGGTCCTTCCCAACCCAGACCATCCTTTGAATCTGTGATGAGTCTATGATTTTCTTGACATAAGATATGGCATTTAAGCATAGCATCCTTAAGAGAATGCCACAAATACTTTATGGAGAGGTACAGAATCTCTCTCTGGGGCTGATCTTTCCTAAGTACATGCACGTTTTTAAGGCTGAACATTCCCAAGAAAAGGTTAAGACCAAAGTCGGTTTTCATTTGTTTTCCCCCAATCAGTCACAGCCCAAGTACTTAGAATTGGGTTTTGTGAGGCACCTCAGCCTCGAGTTCAGTATGAAAAAATGTTGTTGTGTCCTCCTGTACAGATCCGGTGGTCTAACTGCTTCCCTTACATTTACTCTGATCTTTGGACCTTGTAGCAACCAGTCTGTATCACTATAGAGGAAAAAACATTAACATACAGGAAGAAAAGGAGAAATGGATGCTTAGTGTCCTCGTTAAGCCAATGTGAGGGACAGCACAGCCAGAAGCAGAGGCACGTGCAGGGATAGGGGCTGTACCCCAGAGAAGTGAACTGTGAGCTTGCCCTCTCTGTAGAAACTTGCCCCTCAGAGGTGAACAAGTGTCATTCCTCTGTAAGATCCACCCCACAAGCCTTCCAGCACAGCTCCCTATCTAGCATGCATGCAACAAACTACACCCAATGCTTTAATTAGAGCGTGCCACCGTTACACACACCACACAGCAATCTGGGAGGGGAGTGGGAGAGAGGACCAAAGAAGTGATGCTAGCTGTGACAGGAGAAAATGGACTGCTTTTCTTCTGTGTTTCAGCCTAATTATTGTACTGAGAGTCTGTCTTGACTGGTGTCTTAGAGCTTTAGGGCTCAGTGCTGAAAGCAGGATAAGTGCCAGTAGCCAGGGAATGGGGTACTTGGTAAAAAACAGCAAAAAATTCCTCATGAAGGCAGTGACCTGCAGGACTCTAATTAGCTCTGGTAGCAGCAGGGCCCAGCTGTGATGCTGAACACTGATCTGAAGCTTGAAGAGACTGGCCAGCCACAAGCAGGCTCCATAGCTGTGCCAGAAAAGAAGGGAACAGAGGAAAATTCTGCCACAGTGACATGAAAGAATGCTCAGAAGGTGTCTCGGCTCCTGTGCCAGCTGGCTGAGTGGCTGCAGAGCGTGCAGCCTATAAAGACCACTTTCTGGGAAATGGAAAGACATCTATGTTTAATATTAGAGCTTGTGACTCATTTTCTCTATTTGCTGCCCGAACTGCAAAACCAAACAGAGTCTCCAATCTTCCTTCCTATGACCTTCAATCATCTGTTGGAAAGACACGTCACTCAGATGAAATGGAGAGGATTTATTCAGAAATTTCACTAACCCAGATGAAGTAACCTCTGTGCTGCATTTGTCCATCTTTCCTTGAAGACCAAAGATGAGGTGGGTCACACAAAAGGCAGAGTTTTCCATCAGTCTGACCTGCCAGTACAGTCTCTGTAATTTGTTGAATGCAGGAAGCCAACAACCTTATCCATGTCATGTTTTCACAGATCTGTGCCTCTTTTCATCATATTCCTCCAGGCAATTCCATGTCTATTTTGTACTTAACCTCATAGTTTTGTTTGGCATAGCAGGTTGCCTATTCCTTGGCTTTTGCACATTTCTTTTGTTTAAGAAAGAATCCTATCCTAATCACTTGAATTTGCCCATGATTCTACCATTTATCCCCCAAAAGGAAAAAAAAGGTGCAAATATACAAAATCTCTCAGAACTTAGAGAAAAGAGCATCCCAAAGAACAGTGTTAAGTACTGTTGTTTACCCATGCACTCCAAATGCATTAATAGGTTAGAAAATGGAGATGAGTCTAGGTTAAACAGACAGCTTTGTCACTTTGCAGATGACAGGCCTTTAGAATTACAAGATAAATAAGACAATTCAAGCATGGCTTTACCACTCAGCATACTCCTCCTTATGTTCTTACAAAAGCTTATGCAATTGTGTATTGATGTAAAAGGCACTTTCCTGCCTGTGATTATTTATGCAATCAGTAAGAAAAAATTCATGATGAACTAGACTCTGGTGGTCAACCTCTGATCATTCTAATTTGAATGCTGGATGAAGGAAAAATGTCACAGGCAGCCAGTATCCTGGAAAAGAAGATCTGTAGGGTCACTGACAGGAGACTGGCAGTGAGTTGTCACAGCAGACTACACCGGTTATTTGCTGTCTTCCTGTGAATCATCTGGTCTTTTGCTCCTTGATCACAGGCTTAGGCTCGCCTGCATGCAAGACAGATGCCTCATTTGTGGGTACCAACAGGAGTCGTGTCTAAGATGAATGTTGAACTGCTCAGATCTGTTAAAACTGAGAAACTTCTGGGCACAGCTGAAAATACAGCATGAATTACCTCAGGAACACTGGTGCTTGAGGGTGTGATGCCTGCAGATTTTTAGATGCCCTTTGATTTCATGAAGAAATGGGGAGAAGTCAGTGGCTTGATGTCTGGCTGATAGCTGGCCATGGACAGAGTGCTGGACTCTCATGAAATCCCAGCTATGCTTTTGTGTCTGGTTTGGGCTCCAGCTGAAGAAGGATAGGAAGAAACTGCAGCAGGTGTAATGGAGGACTACCAAAATGGCACGAGGTTGGGAGCTCATGGCTCACAAGAAGAGGCCAAGGGAGTTGTGTCTGTCCTGCCTTTCTGGAGACAAGGCTAAGGGACAAACTTGTAACTAAAAGGCCTTGATGAGCAGCTACAAAGACAGAAGACCCAAACCCTTCTAGGTAGTGCCAGGCACTGTAAGGACAGCTAAGACCACAAAATGAGATTTGGGGTTTCAGTCTGAACATTAAGAAAAGATTTCAGCAGGAGGCACAGCAGTGGAAGAGCTCACCAGAAATGCTGTTCCACCTCCATGTTTCAGTTTGCCCATCTCAGCTACAAAAAGCCGCAGGCCTGGTCCCTTGTGGGTGCTGAGTAGAATGATGGAGACTAGAGATCTCCAGATGTCCATTGCAACCAGCATTTCTGTGATTCTGTGATTTAGAAGATTTTTAGCATATTTTGTAGCTGAAATGCAGTTCCAGACTTCTCAAGTGAGACTAAGTCAGAGCAGGAGACTAGAACACAAAGAACTGAGAGCAAAAGTTTTGTTCTAAAAACTAACGCGCCAGAAAATTGAAAGAATTTTATCCATATGCTATTGTAAGCTGAAGAGCTGCGTGCTTGCCATTACACTGAATGGGCTGGCTGTGAGTTTCTCATCACGGTGTGAAGAGTTAGGGATAACTTCAGAAGGAGCCTGCTGGAAGGAAACTCTGCTTGCTGGAGTGGTGAAAAGCTGCCTCTCAGCTGACAGCAGAACAAAGTCTTTCTATGCTCTAAAATGAGACCAAAGAGAGAGTGTGCGTGTGGAGCCTCTTCTATCTCTTGACAGTTGTGCTCTGGATTAAAATGTTGCGGAGAGAGAAGGAAATACCTTAGGGTATTTCAGCATTAATTTTACTGTTACTGTGTTTTGGAGCAAGCAATACTGAAGTCTTGGGTTTGCATATGTGGTGATAGCCCCCAATTTAGTCTGCAACAAAGAAGTCTGTTGTCTACACAGGCACACAAAAAACCACAAAACCACAAAAACACACACACACACACGCACATCTACATCTTTCAAATAGCCTCTAGCACCACTCACCACACACTTCCTATGTGATTAATACATTCCTGTTGAGTGGGCAAAAGTAGTTTTTGCTGTACTCCAAGTCTTTGACCATCTAGGCTGGCAGCTGCATGTGGAGCACAGAGTGCACTCCATGTCACCTGATCCCATGTGTTAAACTGAAGAAGGAAATTGCAGCTATGCCAGACACACAGCAGTGTGCATGAGTATGAAACCTAAAAAAGAAGTAAACTTGTAGATCTCTGTGGATCTATTTAAATACAATATTTTATTCCATTCTCTGTTGCTTTTTGTACAGTTCTCATCACCATAGCAACAGAGGTCCAGTTTTTCAAATGGTATTTAGGTATCTTTCAGCACCCAAATCTGTCAGCTGGGTGCTATTGCAGTCACAAAAAGATTATTAAGCTTCCACACACTCCTGTGTTTATTCAAAGTTTCTGGATACACATGCTGCCCATAGCTGAGAATATGCTAAATGTTCCAGCTCAAGCTGAAACAGGACCTAAAGATACCCAAATGCAGAATTTCCCCACTTCACTCCCCAGTACCTTTAGAACCCTGGGAAGGTGGTTAAATGAGGTGTGGTTCACCCAGTGGACAGTCTAGGGACAAATATGGCTTTATATTCATTTTTACCTCTACCAGTCTTGCTACCCTTGCAGCCCCCTGCAGCTTGGTGGTTAAAGAACTGATGTGTGATAGGTGGGTTCAAATTTTGCTCTGAATCATTTGATGCAGGGAAATATGATCCTCTCCCACATCCTACTATAACCCTACTGCCAGCTCTCCCTGTTTGAATGAACATGCTCAAGAAAAAAATTTCCCCTGCAGAACACCTTTCCCTCAGGGGAATGGTTCGAATTTTGCCTCAAATGAAGCAAAACCAGGGAACTGAGCTGGAGGTTCCTGCAGAGCAAGATTAACAATCATCTGTCATGGTTTGGTTCCATTATCTTTTTGCAAAGGGAGAAATGTACGCAGGGAGATTTTTAAAATATACACATTTCTGTGCATATAAATTGTGTCCCTCTTTGCATTCTTCAACTTGGATGAATTGTGTGTGTGCACTTAGCAACATTGCACAGATTTTGCATGCATAGATATTGTTGTGTACATTTTTTATTCCCCCTCTCTAAATAGCTCAATGTATGTGGAATGCAATGACGTTTATGCTCAGGCAGTGTGCAAGGCTGTGCGTGGATGTGCTCCTGTGTGATGGGGGAAGGGGATCTCCTTGACACAACACTTATTAGTATCATCAATCACTGGGGATGTCATTTCCAAATTCCCTTTCCCTTACCTAATTTGCTAAACCTAATTCTTTATCACACTACAAAACCCAGCATGAGAGATGGAAGTGATAATAAGAGATGGCTTGCTCTACTGTACAGAGACAATGTCAGCCTGGCACCTTCTAGAGGGGTTTCCCATTTTCTGTCTTTCCATGTAGGTTGCTCAGTATCTGCTCAGCCCAAAGCAATTAGAAGCCCATTGCATCCCTATTTTACTGTGGCTTTATTTACTTCTGGCTCCTCAGTGAGATCTTTAGTTGCTGGAGTCCCTAAGTCAAGGATTTTGCTTGATTTGTCTGCTGGTGCTTTCTTGGCTTATTTGCTAATGCATCCAGTTCAGGACACCTCCAAAATGCACTTCATTAATCTCAACGACCTCAGGCTATATATTTTTTTTCCAAGTCTGGCACTAAATTAGCCAAAGACCTTTATCAAAATCTTGCCTTATTGAATTTGCCAGTCCTGTCTACTTGTGCAAATAATTGCATGTCTGTAAAACTTGGCAGGGGGAAAACAGCAAGCCATGTGTGGAATCTAAACTACTGATTCAAAACTCCCATCCCTGACACGGACAGTGCCAGGATCTCATCCTATATGTGCTGTCACTTCCATACCATATGGAAGTCCTCTTTCTGTCAATGAATTTAACTCACCAGAAATCATTGATTTCCCTGGGTTTGTTCACAGGATTGTCCTACATACAGATTCCTAATGGAGTTAATGGATCTGCATCCTGCCCAGATAGATTGTAGCATTGGATTTGGACATGACTTTGTGGACATGATTTTGTTTCGCCAGGAGACCTCAGAAATATACAGCATCTTCCCTCAGTTGTTATAAAGAGGATGCCAGAGAAAGAGAACAGAAACATATGAAAACTGTAATAACAAGGCAGGTCAGATGCCTTAGGAGGAGATGACCTTCAAAATTTCATGCACATTAAAGGGAAAAAACCCGAACAAGCTCTGTTTTTCATAAAACAGAGAAGATGCATCCAGTGTGTAAAGCTTTTAACACCAGCATAAAGAATCAGTGAAGCCTGACTCTTACATTTGACAAGAAATAAGTAAGACTCAGAATACAAAGTTGTCACCAATTAGCAGAATCTCAGCTAAAAGTGTGAATATTTTTAGAAAACTGAAAGGATTTGAGACTTATTTTTAAACAAAGAAGAGATTTTAATCAGATGAAGAGATGGATACTATGAAGAATGCTTTACAAAAATCCTTTGGGAATTTGGTTGCTTAGTGCCAGAAAGAATGGTGCTTAACTCAATTTTTCTCTCTCTCTCTTTCTTTTTTTTTTTTTTCCCACTTTGAACATCTGTAATTCCCCCAGTGACAACACAGTCCCTCAAGCTAGACCTCTGGGACTCCCTGTTCAGATGCTGTCATGATGACATCAGTCTTGGTGGGAGCACAGGAAATAACACTGTGGATCAAGGCACACCATGCTGGAGATTCACCAAAACCAGAGTGTTCATAAACCAGAGTCCAGTAAAACTGACCACACTGGGAAGATCCTACTCAAAAAATGAAAATTCACCAACTCAGGCTGAGAGCGGTCAGGATTTACTAGAAAACTGGGAGAGAACGTTTCTGACAGAGAAGCTGCAGGAGATGTGCAATGAAGGGTCTGCTTTGATACCCGGATTTGTGGTACTGCAACCTCACCCACCCTAAGTGTCCCCCCAGGCAGTCAGGTGTAGAAAGCTTTGTTACTTGAATGCCCCAGGGGCAGCAGCAAGAATTCCAACCACGAACTCTGCTATTTGCCCAGAGGTTCCGAGACCCCCAAACCTGCTGTTCCTTTGGAGAGAAGGTACCTGTTTGCTCAGCTTCCTCTCTGAAAGCCATGTTCAAACAGCAACAGCTGAAAAAAAAAAAAAAAACCGCTTAAACAAGGTATTTGAGATTGCAAAAGCTCTTCTGGGCAGGGATTGACTACTACTCTTACCCAGTGTTCTGTACTCAGTTCTTGGTCAGCTTTTAGACAGCTTTGAAAAATTTATTCTCCAAGGAAAATACGAAATCTTTAAAGGCTAGAAAATTTCAGTATTTCTACGTGAGAGGTATCTATCATAAGAAAAACTTCTGCTTGCTACAACCCAGATATTTATAGTAAATGTGCTCTGATCTTGTGATTTCACACCAAAAGAGATTCATGCCGCTGCCAAATGTCCAAGGAAAGACACCATAAAACTCCTTGTGTCCTATTGAATACCCATAAACAAACCTACCAAATTAAGTCTTCTTTTCTAGAGCTGTGAATACCTAATAGAAATGCCTTTTAGCATACGGAGGCTACAAGGAATGCAGCAACGCTTTGGCACTGAAACTACAAGTTGCTTTCCAATGGCTGTTTGCCTCCCCAGATCCATAACTGCAACTCCTCCCTACAGTAAATGCTCCAAAATTCAGACTGTCTGAGGAGTATGAGTATTGGTTTTGCCTTTTGTAGAAGAGCTAAAGAGGAAAAAAATTAAATAAATTTTAATTGTAAAATTATATGTGATTAGGCACAGATAGTAAACCTCAATTCCTGCATATTTTGTAAAGGCTGGGAGAAGGGGTTTTTTGCATAAAATCTGCTAAGAGAAAACATTTAAAAACATTTCATTAAGTAATATGGCCATATCTGCCAGAGGCAAAGGAGCAAACCCTATACAGATGATGAATTTAAGAGCTATTTATCTTAGCTAGGCCATAACAACCAACTGCAAAGCTCTTACCCTCAGTGGCTGTGTTTCCACTCCTCCAGGGCAGATGGAATTTAGCCAGTTCTCTGGGTTTTGGGTTTGTTTTTAATCTGTAGAATATCAAAGAAGATGCCACATCTTTGCAAAGATACAACTTTCTTGCATACTTTGAAACTAAACAATATTATGCTCCATGGCATAGAAAATTTTGGCAGTTAAGTGTCTTATTATTCACATTGGGCCTTCATCAATCACTGTAGTCCTGTAAGACCATTTATTACTGTGCCTAGTAAATTTTCTCAACAAGTCTGGAAGATTTGTTGTATTTAGATGAATACCACAGCCATTTGGTTGGCCTGTGCTGAGAAAAATATTACTTTTGCAAATCCACCAAGTCATGTACTGAGGGGCCATTCAAACCAGGAAGGTTATGAAGGCAGTTGTCCCAATCTTCCTGCTGCTCAAAGGGCTGCGCAATAATTTTGGCCCAGGAGCCAGCTGTAGGCTTATTTAAAATATCAGCAACTTTCACCTTGGTGTAAGGTTTAGTGAAACTCATTGTTTTTAATTTGCAGCTTTGAGAAGTGTAACCATCTATGTTTTATGGATTTTTCTTTTCCTGTGAGGAAACTCATCAACTTTGATGTCTGTAACTATTGATTCTCTGCATTAAGGGATTGGTAAAACAGATTAACCACAATAGCATGTTAATTAAGACCATGTTTCAGCTTTCCAAAATTACTCTCTTTTCTGCAGAAGGCTGATGAATTGACTGGCATTAGAGACCATCCAGCCCAAGGAGCCAGAAGGTACAGATCACAGGGGAAATCATGCACGTGCCCAAGAGAAGGTTTGGAGAGAGTGCAATCCCATTTTCACAATGTCCTGTGTGGTTCTGTTGTATCCAAACCTTCAGTGATGCTAACAGGATACTCTGCATATGCAGAGCCTGTCAGATCTTCAGCCAGGCTGAGACAGGATTTGCCATGCATGAAAATTCCAGGATGAGGGGTCAAGACTAGAAACTGGATCTTGTCCCACAGAAAGATGTTCTGCCACAAAAAGCCAGTTTATCAGCCCAGGAACTGCTTCAAGTTTTCTATTACCTTCAACTAAAGCAACAATTTGCCTCCTTCCATCATTAATTTTCATGTCTCTTGTGCAGTTAATCTTTGGAGCAGAGCTTGCAGTGAGTTTGTGCCTGTCCAGAGGGTGCTAACCTGATCTGGGACATCATGGCTGCCCCTGGGTAAATGCCAGTTTTCAATGGAAAGGAAAATTCAAATGCCTTTGTGTTGTGTTCTCCCACTTTGGTCCTCCCAGAGCCCTGCTCTGGAGATTGGACCCTCTGCCTACCTTTCACCCCAGCTTTGCTCTCCTTTCACAAGCCCCATTTCTGACTGCACTCTCACCAGCTGTTTTTTTTCCCAAGGCTGCAAACTGCAGGGCCAGCTCAGCTTGCATTAGTGTCAGAGAAGTATTTCTTGGCAGTTTACAAAAGAAAAAAATGGAAAGTTGAGTATCATTTAATGCAAAATGTGCTAGAGTGCCTATGCTGTACTTCTCTGAGAGGCCTGAGGCTCCAGATACCTGAAAAAGCTGATAAAAGCT
The DNA here is from genome assembly GCA_013398615.1 of Brachypodius melanocephalos. Classification (NCBI taxonomy): domain Eukaryota; kingdom Metazoa; phylum Chordata; class Aves; order Passeriformes; family Pycnonotidae; genus Brachypodius; species Brachypodius melanocephalos. The sequence continues at coordinate 4,078,258 of VZSR01001283.1, forward strand.
GCTGTCATCCAGTGATTCAACTCTCCTCTTTACAATGGCTCTGAGCCTGCTCTGTGTGGACAATTCACAACACACAGGAACTTTTTTTTTGCCTCAGTCTTCACTGGCAACCTCTCTTCCCAAGCCTCCCAAGTGGACCAAAAGATGGGGACTGGAGGAGCAAAGTTCCTCCCATTGTACTAGGAGATCAGGCTTGTGACCTCCTGTGGAGCATGAATGTACATAAGCCTCTGGAATCTGATGAGATGCATCCCAGAGTCCTGAGGGATTTTGGTGATGTAGTTGCCAAGACACTCTCCGTGATATTTGAAAAGTCATGGCAGTTGAAGTCCCAGGTGACTGGAAAAAGGGAAATGTTACACCCATGTTAAAAAAGCAAAGCAGGACCCTGGGAACTCTCAACCTGCGCCTGGGAAGATCATGGAACAGATCCTCCTAGCAGATGTACTAAGGCACAGGGGGACAGGGAGGTGATTTGAGATAACCAGCATGGCTTTGCCAAGGGCACGTCCTGCCTGACCAGTCTAGTGACCTTCTATGATGGGCTGACTCCCTCAGAGGGCAAGGGAAGGGCTGCAGGTGTCATTTATTTGGACTTCCATAAAACTTTTCCTGGTTTCCATGAAACCTGGTTTTCATGGTTCCCCAACATATCCTTCTGTCTAACATGGAAAGATATGCACTTAATGGGTGGCCTTTTGGGTGGATGAGGAATTGGCTGGATTCTTACACCCACAGGGTAGTGGTCAACAGCTCAATGTCCAGATGGAGATCTGTGACAGGTGGTGCCCTCAGGGGTCTGTGTTGGGGCCAGAGTTACTCAATGTCTTCACCAATGACACAGGCAGTGAGACTGAAAGCACCCTCAGCACATTTACAGATGGCACCAAGCTGAGGGGTGTGCTTTACGTGCCTGAGGGATGGGATCCATCCAGAGGGACCTGGACAAGCTCGAGAAGTGGCCCATGGGAACTTTGCAGTGTTGAAGAAGGGTGAGTGTAAAGTGCTGCACCTGGGTCAGGGCAATCCTCAACATCAATCTGGCTTGGGGGACGGAGGGATTGAGATCAGCTTTGCCCAGAAGGACTTGGGGGTGATGATGGAAGAAAAGCTGGACATGAGACAGCAGTGTGCACTTGCAGCCCAGCTGGGCAACTGTATCTAGGCTGCACCAAAAGCAGTGTGGCCAGCAGGTAAAAGAATATGATTCTGCCTCTCTGCTCTGCTCTTGTGAGACCTCACCTGGAGTGCTGTGTCCAATTTGGGGGTCCCCGGCCTTGGAAGGCCATGGAGTGAGTCCAGAGGAGACCACAAAAATGGTCAGAGGATTGGAGCACCTCTCCACAAAGACAGGCTGAGAGAGCTGGGATTGTTCAGCCAGGAGAAGAGAAAGCTTCAGGAAGACTTTAGAACACTTTTCAGTACCTAAAGAGATGTATAAGAAAGATGAGGACAGAGGTTTATCAGAGTTTGCAGTGACAGGACAAGAGGTAATGATTTTGAAAAACATGGATAGATTTAGACTTGATATAAGGAAGAATTTTTTTATGGTAAGTATGGAGAAACATTTGCACAAGTTGCTCAGAGATGTGGTAGATGCCTCATGCCTGGAAACATTAAAGGTCAGGTTGTACAGGCTTTCAAAGCAACCTGATCTAGTTGAAGTTACCTCTGCTTATTGCTGTGGGGATGAGCTTTCAAAGGCTCTTTCCAACCTAGATTGTTCAACAAGCCAGTGATTCTGATGCAGGGGGGTAGTTAGTGCTGCTATTCATTCAAGTTTCATTTGCATGGAAATGTTAGTTCTGCAAATACCCAGTGCTCTTCAGTATTGTATGTATTCAGTCAGAAAAAAAGGATGAGGGTGTGCTTTTTATGCAGTGATGTGGATTGCTTTTTTAGCTATTCTGTCTGGGAGCTAGAAAAATTGAATCGATGTCCAAGGGATGTCTCTGGTGGTAGATCAGGCTGGTCTGATCCACTGTCAGAAACAGAAAGTACCATGTGGGCAGAGAGTCACCTCCAGCAGCAAAATCCTCTCCTCATTTCTTCTCCATGCTTATTACCTAGTGCAAGGATATCCAGCAGACTCTTGCCCCTCTTAACATCATGCAAACTGGAATGTTTTTTTGTCCTGGGAAAAAAAAAATGTTATCACAGCACTTCAAGGTCATGTGCCTTGCTGTACCCAGTTAATTTTATTTTCATTTGGGTGTACAAAAAATTGAGGAACATGAGCTATGCAGCTTTTGAATATTGTTTAAAAATACATTTTTCCTGGGTAGATGGGAGTATGCTAAATGTGTGTATCTTTTAGAAGAAACCTTAGTTTTATTATTGCTATGATTTCCCACTTTCACAATTTCCTGGAAGGAAGAGGGTTATTTTGTTCAGAGATTATTTTAGCTGGTTCTATCCATTTTTCTGAACTGAGTTCTTCCCCCCTCCCCAGAAAGCTTTCTTTTAATAATAGTTGTTATTTCTTTACAACTGCTGGGAAGAGGAGTCCAATAAATCCCTCCTTGGGTTTCTTCCAGAAAAAAACCCAAAAAAACCCAAACCAACTCAGCTGTCATTCAGGCCTGCCTTTTCATTAATTCTATTTCAATGTATTTTATGTGACCATGTGCCTGCCTTTGCAACAGCAAGGAATCTCAGTGGGACAGAGCAGCTTAATCGATCAGCAATCCTGGTCACCCAGAAAGAGTGTTAATTGGCCTCGGTACTTGAAGCATGTGACACTGCCTGACCTAATCATCAGAACTGGAGAAGTCAATAAATTAGAGGAGAAATGCAGATGGATAAAATAAAGACCCAGCTCTATACAACACGCTGTGAACACTGTTCCTGAATAGCGCTGTATGGAAAAGCCAAGTCAAGCATATTCTGGATAAGGCCCAGGGGAGTTAAGAGCAAGAATAATTTCACGTTTTCAGAGTTTCACCTTTTAGTCTTCCATCACGTACACTTGATATGTCTCAGCAATTTGTCTGAGAGCTCCTAACTGAACCTGTGAAAATTATTCATTCTCCCACTCTAATAACCAGCAGTGTAGCTTGCCTCGCTCCTGCACTCCCTGGGGACGGACTGAGGCTGGCCAAGCCAATGTGACCCGGTCAGGGGTTTGGCAGGCACATGCCCAGGCTCACCTCCCTCTGAGAGAGGAGCAGTGTTCGCACAAAATTTGATGTCTGGGTTAAATAGTGCAGGTGAGATCTCAGCTCCCTCTGCCACCATGGGAGCAGGTTTGTTTTGTCACAGGATCCAGCATTTAACTTCTGATGAGCAAATAACTCCAGCCTGCTAATTTAGACCCATGAAGAGGCTCCCTCCCACAGAACAGCCAGTGGAGGAGAGTGGATTGCCCTCAGGGACAGGGCAACCCTCTGTCAGGGCAGTGTCCTGTCAGCCTTATTGAAAGTGCTCCTTTCCCTGTGCTGCAGGAGGAGGACTTTGCTCCCTGGAGCCAGCAGTGGTGATTTTCCAAGTGTTGGCTGCAAAGGAAGTAGCATATGCAAGCACAAGGCTGTCCCAGTAAACATGGAAAGGACTGCTCTAGTGACTGAAGGATTTGGGATGTAGGCCCAGGCAGAAGCTGATGAGACAGAAGAGCCCAGAGTGGAGCCCAAACCTGCCCTCTTATGTGGAATGGCTGTGTAGGGGTACAACCCTTAACACCCCTTCTGTGGGATTAGACAGTGTCAGGATTGGACGTGGAATAACAAAATTCTTCATCCTGCCTGTTCCAAAGGCAGTGGGTCTGTACTGAGACCCCAATCTTCCCTTAAATATTCTGAAAAAGAAGGAAATAAATATAAATGCCCAGTAAAAGCATCTGTCACGCAATGAATTAAAGGGAGGAGGGTGTAAGGTATCCTTGCACTGGCATAGAGTTAATTTTTTTCACAGTTTCTAGTATGAGGCAGTGTTTTGGATTTGTGCTGAGAGCTGCTTTGATAATGTGGAGATGTTTTTGTCATTGCTGAGCAGGGCCAAGCACAGAGTCAAGGCTTTTTCTGCTTTTCATACCACCCTGCCAGCAAAGGTGGCGGGAGGTGCTCAAGATATTGGAAGGAAACAGAGCCAGGACAGCTGACCCCAGCAGGGCCAAAGGGTGTCCCACAGCATATGGCATCATGCTCAGTATATAAAGCAGGGGGAAGAAGGAGGGAGTGGAGAACATTTGGAGTGATGGTGGATTTTTTTTTCCCAAGTCACTGCTATGTATGATGGAGTAATGCTTTCCTGGGAATGGCTGAACACCTGCCTATCCATGGGAAGTGGCAAATGAATTCTTTGATTTGCTTTGCACGTGATGTGGCTTTTGCTTTACCAGTTAAAATGTCTTTATCTCAACTCATGACTTTTCCAGCTTTTACCCTTCTATCAGATTTTCAGCAGATCCAGCAGATCCAGAATAACTTCCAGATCCCAGCAGAGCCAATGATGTCTCCTACACCAAAAATTATAGACGTCCAACCATGAGTAAGTGAACATGTGCCTGGTAGGAGTGCTGTGATGCTGTTTTATCCAGCACAAATGTCTGGAGGGACATTTATCCATCTGTTGGCCATCCACATAGCTGTGCTCTTATTTATTATCTTTTTTTTCCCCCCTGCTGTTGTTTATTTATATCTAGATTTGTAAGAGATATATATCTCTCTAAAACAGCTCCAGAGATAGTTGCAAGGATAAACATCTGTTGCAAGGTATGGTCCATAGAGACAAAATAATGTGTTAGCAGAGAAACCAACACAAAATTGCACTCAGAAGTCATAGGCACAGTCCTACTATTTGCAACTGGTCAACAGAATGAGTTTTCAAAAATAAACAAAGCTTAGAGAGAAAAAATATCAGAGGGAAAGTTAGCAAGGCGCTACAAACGCATTTGTTTGCCTTTCAAGTGCCAGAAGATGTTCAGACACAGCAGAGCTTCTGATGTTAAGTCAAATGTGAAAGGAAAATAAACTGGATTATTGTAGCCTGGCAGACATGAAGGAACTTAAGGAACAGGAGCAAGAAACTCTCCAGACCAGCCAGATGAAAAGTGCAAACATGTCCTGTCCTCTCTGTCCATAGCTCACTTTTTCCCAGAGCCAACAAAAATTATTTGTACCATATCCTTTACCTGCTGGCCTTTCAGTGGGGCAGACAGGATTTTTAAATGGCAATAGTAAAGCTTTCTATTTGTATTTTAATAAGGAAACATTTCTTTTTATCAGATTACCAGGCCTGTCATGATTCACCTCTGAGCCCTTCACTTGGCTAATGAATTTATGCCTTTCTCTCTAGGGGAATAAGATCTTGTCATTCACAAAATGATGCCATTATCAGCATATCTCATGCTGAAGTGAGGCAGGGAAAGAAATGCCTTCCTTGGTGCTGGTCTTTCCTTCCTCCTGTGTTTGGTGCTGTAAGAGGGCAGACCATTGTTGTTGCTCAAGAGCTTCTGTCTGGTCTCAGAGCCTTTGAGGTCAGGAGAGACCACAGTGTACAGTGGCAAATCTCACACCTTTGTCCCTTCTCAGACCAGGAGCTGCTTATTCTGTTACTGCACAAAAGCTCCTTCATTGACTCAACCTGGCCACAAAGTGAGGGCAATAGGCTCCCCTATCCTTCACCAAAAGGTTGAATAAGAATGAAATTTTGGCTGAAACATGGTGAAAAGAAGGCTAGACTGTGGGCCAGGAGATGATTGTGCATCTCTGGCATGGACAAAGTGCTAACCCATATGGCAAGAAAATCCTCCAGATGGCTTCAAACTTTGCTGAAGACAGTTTGCCTTCCATCCTCATCTATTCCTGAGCCACTGCACACCATGCCAGGGCAGCTTCTCTGCTCTGGTTCAGGATCCCAGAGCTGCTGCCTACCACCTTCACCCTCACTGTGGGCAACTGGTGAATTTAAGTGTGAAGATGGCTGAAGAGCAAACCTGTGTCACGGTACAGGGGGCAGACCTAAGAGCTGGAACACCATCTGATAATGGTTTTATAGTCTCTAGCTAAAAAAGAAGAACAAATGACTTTTTTTTCCCCCTAACTTCGAAGTGCCAGTTGTTCATAATCCTTACAGAAATCTGGCCTATGTAGGGGCAATCCTCACTCTCAGATTTGTGCTGCAGTCCTCCTGGCACGCCAGTGAGGATCTGAGGGAGCTGGGTCTCGCAGCTGCCTGTTGGCAGTGCAACATTCCCATAAGAGATGCAGCATCCCTGATCAGAGCCCTGAACATGCTGGGGTACGGCAATGTCCATGGGAGACCTAAAGCCACGTGGGAGTCCTTCCACATCTCATGATGCTTTCCTTCTGCAAGGGAGGCTATTTCAGTAATGTCCTGTCTGCCTAATGCCCAGCCTGTATTTTCCACTGGGAATAGTATTTTCCTACTCTTAGCCCATGGATAATTCTGGGCTAAGTAATTTACCACTGTTTCTTTCTCTCTGATGATTTGGAAGAAAGCAGAAAGGATTATCTGGGACTGCTACTTAATTTTTAGCTGTTTGGATTAGAGGAAGCAAATCCCACCTTCTATACCTACATTATTACTGAAGGGTAGGGGAGCAGATGGTGTGGGGAGAGGAGAGTGTGTGTGTAAGTAAATATTTATTGGAGGGTTTAGAAAAATATCTGTGAGTGGTACATGGCTGTGCTCTCACCTCTTGTCTTGTGGAAGATCTAACCTGCCAGTGCATTCCCTGACCCTGGATATAGGCAGGAGGAGTTTATCAAGTTTATCCTTATGCTTCCTTTTCTTCTTGCCCAACCCTCTATATCTCACTGTGCATTAAAGGGAAATTCAGACAAGTAATTAAATTACTTTTCCCTGACTTAAAATACTTAATAATATTAAATGAGCTTTCACAGAAGCCAAAAGTAAAAGCTATAATGGCATTTTCAGCCAGCATTAAATTGTTAATTAATTGACATACATTTAGAAATGGTGTAACTCATGCAGCATCAGCCATCTATTCTGAAGAAACATTTAAAATGAGATGGTCTCAGTGACTTGCACTGGTCAGATGCAGCTGGATGTATATATAGCTACAGGAGTCTGCTTTAAGAGGGGGGACCAGCACTGGTTATGTATGGCAGGGCTGCTTGTGTCTGCCATTTACATAAGGCCTGCTTTTACAGGACTGGAGTTCACCAAAGAGAATTAAAAAAGCTTTTCCAAGCCAGCATTCTGCTTAAAAAAAAAAAACAAAAAAACACCAAAAAAACAAACAACCAACTTTTGTAGACATTTATGTGGTTCTGTGCACATTAGAGGTTGTGTTGGTAACTTACAGAAAAGCAAGTTAGATGCAGAAAAAGAAGATCTGTGAAGGTGTTCCAGGATAAACACCTACAACACTGACAAAAAAGTGTAGTGGGTTTTGTTGTTTGTTTGTCTTTTTTTTTTCCACTGAAAAGAACAAGATTATTAGAGAATGAAGTTTGCTCAGCAATGAGATAACATCTCTGCCAGATCACTACAAAGATGTGCATCCATTCCATTCCTTGGTGAATGTGATGATACAGGAACCTCTGCTGTAAGCTCTCTGCTGCAGAGCAAGCATCCACATCTTTCCTGCAAGATTCTATTCTTGTGTCTCACATCCTCATGTCAGAGGGGGACCAGCCTACAAAGTACATCCATCTCCATTTGGCCTCTTGGCCATGGAGGATAAAGGAAGTTGAGCAGGGCAGAAATTTGGCACAATTGAGAATCCAACAAGGGTCTGGCTCAGCAAACAGAACCACAAAAGTCTTTCAGAACAAAATACCTAGATGTCTATGAGCCAGTAGTGCATCAAGAAATGTTTTATTTCCCAAGTCATCTCATTAGCTCATCATGTTGTAATAGTGTCTTTATTCTCTGAACTGCAGAGAAAAAAAAAAGTAATTTAACATTATAAACACAATTGATGTGTTTCTAAAAAAGCTCAACATTTAGTGCTATAACTGTAAGGAAAGTTAAATCCTACCTAACTGCTTAGGAACACAGTTTGGCTTGGTTGCCTGTCTTGAGGGTCTTTGCAATGGAAATATATGGCATGAGCAGAAAAGTAATCAATTTCAGATTAACCCTAACAGATCCCAGCCTGTTACTTCAGCTTCTATATTACCATATTTACATATAATGAAAATACCATGTCTTCTTAGAATGAAGAGTAGAACAGATGAGAAAGTCAATACTAAAGACCTGTTCTGAAAGGAACACCTTACTGAGTCTGGCCACTTACCAGTTCCTTCAACCATGCACAGCTAGTAACACCAGATGTTAAATCAATCTCCCTTTTCAAAAAGTAATTTGTATTCCTGTTTATGGAAAGAAATGTCTAAAGAATCAAAAGGTTTTTCTGGAAAAAGTGGAAGTTTGTTTTTCCCTTCAGCCACTTACAGAGCTCTGGCTTCCTTTCAGCCTTGCCAATGCTTTTATCAGGATCACAAGGCTGTGGGTCCACTTTGGTCTCTGCTCAACAGCTCAGGTGTGTAGCATCAGGAACACCCCAAGAACTGCTCTTGCTGATCCTCTCTAATATCCGCCTTCAGGAACAAGCATTTCTAACTGGGACAATACAAATGAAACCTGTTGGAAAACGGAGCAGACTTCCTGTGTGATGGAAATGGATTCCACATTTAGAAACAAGTGCTACTGGAACACTGCTGTACACTATGTTTTATTTAATGTGAACTCACACTTTTGGCCAGTTTTCCCTCTTTTGCCCTCTTGTGCTGGAAAGCAACAGTGCCTCTGATCCCACACAATGCTGCCACTGGCTGTGAGGTACACAAAACCCTTTTAGTGCTACCCAGCACAAGGGCTGCTCTCCAGCTGTGCCCTGCTGTGGTCATTGCAGCACCTCGTGCCCGGGCTTGGCACACACTCAGGTAATGCTGCTGAAGTCACAGCCCTGCCTTGAATCCAGCTCTGACAGCAAACCCAGGGTTTTCAGCAGCTCCTGCCTGTTTTGGAGTGCTGGGTTATCTGGGAAGCTGCTGTCCTGTCAAATTCCATCCCATACCTTCAATTCTGGTAGAAGATACAGACTCTAACTGCTAGACACAGGCTGTGGGATTCAGATCCCTGAATGTAGGCATCCAACATCATTTGAGACACTTCAGGAGATTTAAGCCACCAGCACAGGGCTGGCAAAAAAACCACAAGACCTCAGACTCAGCCGTTTGGCAGGAGTGCTGCAGGCTGGGCAGGGGACCCACAGCATCTGTAGTGACATCAACCACTCACCAGCAAGCACCGAATCCTGCCCAGAGGGTGGGATTCAGCTCATGGATTAAGAATTTATCTGTAAATCCTTCCATGTGTTCTTCTTGCCTGAGTGTGCTCTACCATGACAATCTTGGTGGTGGAACCTAGGGAGGGATTCGTCTGCACAAGGCATCTCCTTCTGGGGAGCTGGTTGGCAATCAGTCAGCATCAAGGGAAATTTCAACAAGATCTTTGAAAGATATTTCTCACAAAGAGGACCCAGAGGAATCTGCATCTCTGGAGATACTCAAAATTTGCCTGGGAATGACCCTGAGCTATGTGTTCCAAGAGCTGCATTGAGTAGGGGCTGCACTAGCTGAGCTCCACAGCTCCATTTTCAGTCCACCCGGTAGCTCTCCTCTGACTCCAAAAGGATACCACAGCTATTTTATTGTGTCCTGCTCTATGAGATACATCCACACTCCTCTGTCTAGATCCTGCATAACTGATGTTGTAAAGAGGAGGGAGAAGCAACAAGGCTTTTGTAGGGGAAATCTGTGTTGGGAAAGCCTCCTGAGAGACTTTGAAGTAATCAGTGAGTTCAGGATTATTTTGTATTTGGCTTTCCTAAAAGCATTTGGTGAAAACTGTCTCATGAAAGGTTCTTACAGAAACTGAGTTGCCATTGCATTATGGGGAAGTTTTTTGTGGATTAATGAAGGATTAAAAGTTAAGAAACAAGTTGTGAAGAAAGGGACAATTTTTGTAGTGATTGTGATTCCTCACTTCAAACAATAGGAAAGAGGAGGGGGTGATACCGAGGTAGCAGAGTGTGAATGACACATTATTATCTACCACTATAAAAACAAAAGTAGCTGTGAAGTGTCATGGAGGGACCTTGTGATCCTGTAGGACTGTGAGGATGGCAAGTGAAATCACTGGTAATAAAGTAATTCATATAATGAAATACATCTTAACAGTAGAGCTATAAAGATGACCTAAAGGAAAGAATTTGTTATTGCTGTGAATGAGTGTCTGTGAGCAGAACCTCAATGGTCAGCAGTGGAGAAGGGCAGCAAAACAGACATTCCCGAGTATAGGAAAATATTTAAAATATCTGGAAACATCACTGTGACACTGGACCACAGACTGGGCCCTGTGTACCTTGGAGTGTAGTACAAAGAGAATTGGACAAGTTAAGGTGAAAGGTAGCAAGGGTCATCAAAGGCACAGGACGGCTTCTGTAAGAGGAGACATGAGTCATCATACGGAACAGGAGAAACTAAGAAAGAATAGGATAAGGATGTCTACAAATTTATGGTTTATACAACCAGAATTCACTTCCCTTTTTCTCACAAGTGATCCAATGCAGTTTTGAGGGAATAGGCTTACAATATAGAAATGAAATGCTTTTGTACTTAGCACATAGTAAAATTTTGCTGTTCCCTGTTTCAGGGTATGGGTTGAGTAGGGGTGAATCACCTCATGGTGAAGTCGAAGCCAAACCAGGTAATTCCCACTCTAAAATTGCTCTGTTTTCTTTTATTGACCACAAAGGAAGCTTATGATGAGTTGGTGGTTTGTAGAAGTCCATGAAAAGCTGCTCAGAGGCAGGTTAAGATGAATCTCACCTGTACTATATGATGGGAGCAACACATTCCTGTATCTTTGAGAAGTGTGACCAAAGCTACTGCAGGAAAAATCTGGGTCAGGGCAGTACATCAGCCAAACAGCCCAAACCTTACTAGGTCTGAACTCCCAGACTGGTCAGCCACCTTGAGTCTTTTATCTGTATTGCTGATTTACCTGCATGTGAGGGGTTAACTGGTGCACTCCCAAGGGGAGAAATTAATTTTTGACCTAAGAAGAATTTCCCCAAGGACTCAGTTGTTTCAAGCACACAGTGCTTGAAAGTTCCTATGTGTAAGCCAAGACTAAACCCAGGCTACCTGCTACCCTTCCCTGTGGGTACACAGTTCTTTGCTCAGCATCCAAAATAGGAATACCATCAGCACTGGTTTTTCCAGCTGTGTGCACCTGTGCAGCGTGAGGCCAGAGCAGCACTGCCTGCATGAATGAATGAAGCACAACTGACGGCTTTGGGTTCACCTAGAAGATTCACAACGCTCCGGTAGTTACACAGTTAAACACATTTCTCTTTTTGTCCTCTGTCTGATGTTACCAGAGTTTTCAGAAAGCTGTCTTGGAGATGAAAGACCTAAATTACACCAACAGGAAAATAGCTGTAATGGTGCATATATTTTGCTTTCCAAGATGAAAGTCACCTTCTTACACTGAGAAAGGCACAGATATTAAAACATGCAACTACATAAACAAGGTTAAAGAATGTAAAATGTGATTCTTCTGATGGGAAGGAAGCGAGCTGGACCAGGACCACTTTACGTTCTTGTTTACATTTTTCTAGTGATTTCCAGGTAAGTGGCAAACATATTTTAAGTCTTCTTTAAAACACAGGTGGAATTTTAACACGTAACACAGGACCATGAAAACTGCCACGCCAGGGCTGTCTAAACCCAAAGACTGCTCTGACAGCTAACAAGTAGGTATTTCATGGGAAGATCCAAACCTTCGTATAATGGACAGTGCTTATGGGAAATTACTTCCTATACCCCAGGTAAAAGACCCTTTACTGAATGCTGTTTTCGTGTGGTAACCTTATATTTTATTCCTCTTAACCTTATTTAATGTAACAGTGAGAGGTTTCCATTACCTGTTCAAATACTCCTATGAACTTTTACTATTTTAAAACTATAAACCCTTGGCCATTTTGTGATTGTCTCATCCACCAGCCTTTCCTTCCCAAAAACATTTTCCTGCCTTTAATTTTCCTGAAAGCAGGTACATTTAATCTGTTTGTTAACTTGTACACCCTGTGACACAGGCTCTAGGTGATTTTTTTCCACTCCCTGGCAGTACAAGGAGGGTCTCTGTAACTCAGTGCTTCTTTTGCCTGCTCCACTTTTGGCCTGAACACAGGAATCTGTCTCAATCAAAATCCTGTACGGTGCAGTATTACAGGCCACACACCTGAGCCAGAGCTGGCTGAAATCTCTTTCCAGAGCAGATGAAATGTGCATATCCAAGCCATCAGCAGGGCATTTGTGCCCCTCCCTGTGAGCCTCCTGTTCCCACCTTTGACAGTCAGACCCCACCCCTCCAGCAACAGACATCGGCATTGCTCCCACCTCCCAAATAAAAGCAAGGCACCAGCTGTTAATGCTGTATTCACAATACCATACTCCACAGACAATGTGACTTTATTCACAAATATGATTTTTACAGAGGTAGAACAAAATACTTTGTATAATCTTTTTTTTTCTTTTTTAACTATATACATATAAAGAATATAATAGAATGACAGGAAAGTAAAGGTTGTAAACAAAACAATATTATGCCATCAAATACAGTACAAACAGCATGCATGAACAGCTTCAAATGAAATCTTGCTGGTGTAACTTTATTTTTTTTCTCATGTGGTAAATGAAGAGCAGTAAAGAGTCATGCTCTAATTGGATTGAGTATGCCACAGCTCTGCAATTTTGTTTTAATTATTTTTTTTCTTTTACAATAAACCAACAGGATCACTTTCTTTTCACTGTGGTGGGGAATGCTTTTGTAATGCCCAATGTAATATTAACAGAAAAATATAATAATCAAACCTACAAAGTGTACTCTCATTTAAAAAGCAAAACCATAGAAACTGTACAGTTTTAAAAAGTGAATTATCTCAAACGCTTCTTAAGAGAATTTTCTAAAGAAAAAAATAAAATATGTAGAATAAAAATGAGGAGCGCTATTGTTCTGTAACAAAACTAATCAAATACTTGTTTTCTGTTCCAATAAACAGGTTTTTTAATTAATGACTATTCTGGAAATTATGAAGTGGGCCAGGTTTTATTAATGTTCCACTTGACTAATAAAGCATGAACTCCTTACAGGTACTATAGCTGTCATTCCTCTGGGGATGGATGGGGATTGGTTCTGCATGCATGCTGGAGACAGGGACAAGGTTTACTCATGGGTATAGATTCTAAAAATATTTTGAAATGTGTTAAACATTTAGTAGCTTCTATAAAAATAATCTGGCTTGTTTTGCTACTGGATTGAGATTTGGATTTGTGATTTTCTGCTGAAATTCATTCCTGACCAAGGACTCCCACTGGGATGGGGGTTACCTGGGCTGCAGCAGGTCCCATGACAGTGGCCAACAGCAATGGATACAACTCACACCTGAACATCTGAAGCCAACAGCAAAGCCCACAATGTTGTTCAGTCTGTGCCTCAGGCTGAAGGATCTGGGATTTGGGGAATCTGCTGTCTTGCCTCTCCATTCCTCTAAGTCCCAGCCCATGTCATGGGAAAAGAAAAGGCTGAAGAGAGCAACTGTGCTTTTACTTCTACAAAATATCAGCTCTGGTGACAACCACCTTTCTGTCCCTCCTATCTGGACACACTGACTGCATCAGCAGGGGTCTGGTCAGGTCCCTGTCCTGCTCAGGGACAGCAGCTGTGTGTGCTGCCTGTGGGAAAACAGGGATTTCTGCCTCTGATCAGTAAGGAGCAGTGGGGTTAAACTGCCCGCCTGCAGGTCGCCCTCTAAAATGTCATTTAAAGATTCAACCACACAAACAGATCTTGTACACTCCATTTGTCTTTGTCAAGAATGTGAGCATGTCCAATATTAAACACATGCTGTTTGTAGCCAAGAGTCAGGCACCAGCCCCAGCTTCAATTGCAATGAGTTTACTAAAGATCAGCAGAAAATTGAACAGAGAAGGATGGCAGGTCTCATTTGACTTTGAGCTCTCAGGTGATCCCGGTCTTCAGGCAGAAGCTCAACTTAACCTGACAGTGAACATGGGATGCATCCCATGCCCAGTGCAAGTGACTGGGGGTTGGCCTGAATAACATCCTTCACCAGATCACAAGGATTAAGTTAACTGCAGTGAAAAGAAATACCTGCCCTGCACAGCAAATCCATCTCTGTGGCTTCATCCATGGCTTTGGCATCTTCCTGGGAAATGGATAGTCAGACCCCTCTAGATTGCTCTGATGCAACCGAAACTTGTGTTTCACTAATTGACCCTGCAGCAGATTATCACCCCCAGAAGCAGGGCATTTATTTAGAGGTGTGAACAGTGTGCTATGCACAGATGAAATATTCTGTGTGGTTGTTTACAGTCAACAGAATAAGCCTTGCACCTCTTTGTGGAAGAACTCTACAAAACATGGCTGAAATAACAGGATTGTCGATGATGGTCAGTGGGAGATACTCCAACCCTCTGAGTAAGACTGCATCTTTCTGTTGTGTAAACTGCTCTACAAGGATGAATAAAACAATACATTCCTGCCCCATTAGCCTTGGGGAAGATTAATGCCCTCTAATCTATGCTAAGTAAACTCTGAAGCATGAAGTCCCACACTCAGCTGCTTGTGAATTAATAGGGATCACCCTGAAGTTGCTATTATGAAATGCAAATATTTGCAAAAGAACAATTAAAAAATATTCCTGAAGTGCAACGAAAGGCTCATCAGTCATGTTTGTGGTATGCACAGGGACAGTCAGGAGGCAAACACCAGTGAATCCCAGGGCAGAAATCTGTGGTAAAACCCCATTAGCCCATTGGCAGTGGGTGATGGCACAGCATCTCACACTGGGAAATCATTCCACCCAGCAATCAGAGGGCTTGGCTTAGGATGCCCCAGTTTTGATTCTTTGGACAGTTTGTTTGCATACAACTACCTGTATTTTCAGAAAGCTGCAGTACGTGGCTCACAGTAAATCTACTTCAAACACTTGCTGATACAGCTCAAACTGATCTCATCTGCCCTGATCTGCAATTTTGTGTTAGCTAAAGCAATAAAAGAATCCTGTTAAACCTAAATTATCAAATGAAAAAGGCAATTTTCTCATTTATACTCCATTAGTTTTTTTAGTTATTGCTAGGAAAGCTCTAAAATGCTTAGGCCATAAAATAAACATGTGGCTTAATGTACAGTATGTGTACTTAAGAGGATGATGGCATCTGCAGTAACTGCTCTGCGCTGCTATAGTAATGGGATGCACAAATTAAGCAACAGCATATATCAAGTAAAGCATACAAAAATGTATGGCAAAAAAGTAACAAGCCTTCTGCTTTCTTTTCTTTTCTTTTTTTTTTAAGTAACTTTTTAATTGCTAAAAAGAAGAAATCACCAATATCCACACCTACAACACAAAGTTGCAACATGGTTGATTTTGATTGATGATCATCACCTCTGTGCCAGCAAAACTGTGTGATACCATTATTTTTAGCATTTCACTGGTTAGAAGTTTATAAAAGCTCCTCTTCCCAAATTAAATTCAATGATATATTTTCTAGTGTTGAAGTTAAACAATTAGCCTAATATGGTTTCAAGCACACAACACTCATAAGATTTTGGGAAAAAAGCACCCCAGATTCTTAAATCGGAGATGTAGGATAGCATATGAAAAAACATCCAAGTATTTCACTTTTGAAAATGAAATTAATAGCCTAGATCACTTAGGTACCTTCAATAATTTTACTCTGAGACCCTTCATTCAAACATATCAGAGTACTTTCTATCAACAATGTAAATTCCTCTAGAAGAGTGCCACAACTAAACCTGTGAAATCACAGAAGCAAGATCGCATATCCAAACCGTTCACAGACATATTTTAGCATTACTTTGCAACAGTAGGCATTAGGCTTTTGAGAACACATGAATCTCTGAAATTCCATCTTTGTGCTGCTTTACCCCTTCATGCTCAGTTCAAACAGGTGTTCTGCAGAACAAGGAGTGAGCAGAGCCTCTGCAGAGAGCTGCAACAAATGCCTGGATCAGACAAACTCGGTGAGAGTCATAAAATGCAGATTGGAGATTTCTTCTTCAGCCAGGCTTTTACAGAAATATACTTTCCTGGCTAAAAAGGATGGCACAGCGGAGCTTTAGAGAGGGAAATGCAAAGATATGAAGGAGAGAATCCCATTTTCTTCCTCAGTAATCCCATAAAACCAACAATCTCTTTCCATAACATCTCTGGACAATTAGCTGATTGCTGACAGGACCTTTCCCATCACCTGAGGGGAGCCTGTGCTCTCCTTTCCTGTGCTGTCAGTGCCAGGTACACGGTCAGAGTTGTGCTCATTATCCCCTGGCTTCCCATTAATGTGACCAACACGTTTTCTCCCTGGTTCCAACAACCATGCAAGACTCTTTTACTCATAGTTCAGATTTTCTTCCTCTCATGGCACAAAGCTGAAAAGTAAACAACAGTTAAGAAAATATTTGCTTGCCAAAGCCTGGCATGAGAAGGTGCAAGCTCTCCTTGCCAGAGCCTCGACCTGTGTTTGCTCACACCCACAGTACTGTTTCATGCTCCAGCTTGGCATTGTATGGGAATAATCACCATCCTCTTCAGGCCCTCACTCTTATTCAGCCTTTGAGAAGTTACAAAATATAACAGAACACTGTTTTCTGAGACTACATTGACTGCACTAATTACCCACAATATATTTGCTATTAAGAAAATGAATGTGTGCTTTCAAAGTGTGACATTCAGGGCTTCAAGGATGTGGGAGGAATTAGATGGGTTGTTCTGTCACTTAATCCGAGGCTTTGATGTACTTTTAAAAATTTGTTTAAAACCCCCAAAACCAGAAAACACGTTTTAACTGTTGAACTTTTACCAGCTAAAGGAGTTTGTAAGGACCCTATCACTATGTGGTTACAACAGAAGATACACAGGTAAGGTCAGGTCACGGTTTCCAAGAACATTCACAGGGACTGAGGATGAGAAGAAAACAAGGGACGGATTCTGCAGGAACCTTCGGGAGACTGAGCTGCTCACTGGGGAAGGGCCTTGAGTATTGCATTCACTTCCTCTGCCACTGCTGTCAAAGCAAACTCAAACTGCTCCTGTGGAGAGAACAGACACACACCTTGAATAATAAAACAAAAAACTCTTTCCAGAAAGCCCAGTGCTCCATCCCGCAGCTGAACGTCCTCAAGACATTGTTAAAAATACGAATATGCAGGATGAAGTGTACACTGCAATGGAAAGGAACAAAATGTTCTGGGATTATTGATGTCATATAACATGTTCAACAGCATCTCAAAGCTGCAGCCATTTTAATGGAAAAAATGTTAGTAGCAGAACCCAAGCTATTGGGACACAATGATATATTGCCATTGCATGGTCAGAAGGGTTTGGGAGTAGTTGATCACCAGCCATTTCTTTCTGACACAGAGATGGGAACTCAATACATTATTGAAATATGAAATAAGTATGAGATGCTGTAAAGCAGAGACTTTGGCTTTTCTTAGGCCTGTTTCTAGTTGAAGGAATCTACAATAAATATCTCCTCCCCTGATATCTATTACATAGAACAGTATCTGCTTTTTGGCTTACCTGTCAGTGATCTTTTTAAGCCTCTCTTTTCAATGTCCTTTCCACACTCAAAAATGCCTCAATTTTGTTAAGACCATTACTATATAAGAAATACTTGAGAAGGCTTTTCTCTGCTATTAATTTACTGTAACCTCAACACCAAAATTATGGTTTGGCAGAGGTGTGAGTGACACAGCCATGAATGGCTACTTCTTCTAAGTGCAACCCTAACACACTCCTGAGCTGTGTAGTCCTACAGAAGGACAAAGCAGTTTCAAATCCTCAGGGTTAACAGGTGTTATATTTTCCAAGCAAGTAATTTTTTTCTCAGTAATTTAGCTTACTGAAATAACTGACAGGGGGATTTGGAGTTTGAGACTTTTCAGTGGAAAGTTTTCTCAAAATATAGGCAAATCACAGACACCAGATAAGGACTGTGGAGAAGTTCCTGGATTTTCTGGAAGCACTGCAGAGGTTTAAGCCAGCTGGAGTCAAGAGCTGCTGAGGAATGGACTCTGAGGACACAGGTTTGCATCCTAAACCTGCAAAGCATCCCAAGATCACTGCTGGGGTACTATCTGTGTCTCCCATTAGAAAATTGGTGGTCTGTACCTCCAGCCCCTCAGCTGGTGCTGCCAGGTGCTGTATGAGATGGTAACAGAACACAGCCACCCCCACAAGTGATCACTGAACCAATAACATTAATTTTCCAGAGTGTTTCATTTTACTGCAGAAATGGACAGGAAGGATGAAAGAACAAACTACAGATGTACAACTCATAGTTCAGAAAGGCAGCTGACTCTTAATTCCTGCAAACCAGTGCCAGTCTTCTCTGCCTTGTCTTACCCGACTGCAGTCAGCTCCCATGTGGAGATGCTTCAGAGAAGCAATAATGGGCACAGTGCCAGAGCATAAAAAGCAGAACAAAACTCAGAATAATTTCTCAGCAACACTGCCATTCAAGAATTTTGCTGTCTGCTTGGTGCTGTCAAAGTGGCATCCATGTACACTTGCTGGACTGCAGCCAACAGCTTTTCATCAGACATTAATGCACCCTAAAGAGTTGGACTCATCCTCAGTAGGCACTGAAAATGGTGTGCATGACTGCCTAAGGCTGCCTGCACTGTCCAAGGTCTCTGCAATTAAAGAAAACACTGGGAATGCTGGGGGCCATCCAGGAGCATCAGTTTTATTTTAACTGGAGCACAATGAGCGTGTGAGGGAAGCTGGAGAGCAGCAGGGTCAGAGAGGGCATCTATGGACATGCTGGGGCAGAACCAAACTGGGTGCTTGTACCAGTTCAAAAAGCCTGAGGAAAAGTGTCTGCCTCTCCCAGAGACTGAGCAACAGGAGGTGTGACCTTAATGACTGAGGTAAAACAATTTACAGAGCATAATCTGCACAGCCAGAGCTCAAAACTGACTGCAGTAAAAGGGACAGGAGAGCAGACACGAGATGTGTGGGGAGATGGCCTGTCAGGGATGGTGTAGCTGAGCTCTTCCCCCTCCATCCTTCTGCAATAACACACCCAGGTGAAAGGCAGGGAGTGCAGCTTCCACTGATGTGCATCACCACTCTCCAAGGAAAAACCTTCCCACACCTTCCACACTTTTCCATGTGGACAACTCATTTGCAGTTGGAGCAAATTAATGTCAATAATTTTTAAAGGAGCTCGGTTTGTTGTTTAGTACAGCTACACTGCCATTCACATATTCTATTTGCAGATACGAGGCTGCCTGGAGATGAATTCTAACATCTTGCTTTGCCTAGAAAACAGAGCTGGACAGACATTCTGTGGTGTCAGTTCACCTATAATGCAGAGGTGACAAGAATACACTAAAAAAATGACTATGGCTATGTTTCATTAAGTCTACAAATAAAAGTTCCCAGGAAAACAAATTGAGTTCATGCAGTATATGTAACGCAGTAAGGAATCTATCTACTATTATAGATTGTGAGAGGATATAGGAGACAGGAAAAAAATGAAATATATATTTTTCCCATCACAGAGAATACACTTCCTCCTTCACTACTTTTTCCTCTCACATGTGACATATCAATTTTATTTTACAATTCCTCTGCAAAAAAAACCAAACAAATCCAACCAACCCACAAACCCTCTATTATGCTTCTCAGAAATGCAGAATGTCGTTATGATAATTTCATTACGATTTATTATATACAGTGCTTTTGAATTAAAGATCCCTTCCAGAAGACAAAATGCTGCAAACAAATCTTCCCCATGCCTATTGGAAAGGTGGAGCGCTGCCTGCTGGAAACACAATAACATTGCTGAAGGAAGTTGGTGTTTATTTTGCCTAGGGATATTCTGTAATTGGCATTTCTAACCTGACTTTTAATCCATCGTTTTAAATTACTCCAAGAATCTAATATTCCTCATTTGTATTCAGTTGGGAAAGGACAGGGGTTTGTTTAAATCCATCAGAAAAATCCTCTGGGGATCGTGCATTGCTAGCATGTAACCAGATATTTATAATTTGCAAGACATTAGCTTGAATAAGTGATTTGGGTGATTTTGAGAAAATGACAATGATGGAAGAAGGAGCAAGAGGAGAGATAAGCAATATCCTGAGAAAATTTTTCATCCTGGATGAAATCACAGGATACATTTGTTTTCTGGAGCTCTTCCAGACAACTGTTTAGAGGGGAAAAAAAAACATGTCTTGAGGGAGATTTTCATGAGGTAGCTATTGCTGAGCTGAGTAGGAGAAGTTGTTCACATAACCTCATTCTTTGGTTCTGGAGCACTATTTTTTTCTTCTGTTGAAGGCGACAAGCCGTAATTTCTCTGCCTTGAAAAGGAAACTGGAATCTGAGCTCTAGGTTGCCACAGAGCTGCTACATATTTTGAATGCAATCGCAGTAGTCCAGGATTTGCATCTTACCTCAGAGTAAATATACATGACATTGGATACTGTGTGCTATTTGCCTTTTTTTCCAGTCTGAATAATCAAAGCAGAAGAAAGACTTGTGCCATTTTATGTCTTCCTTGCAGATAAAGATTAGTAAGTTTTGACTGGCTCATCTTTATTTTTCATGCACTTAATTGGTAAATAATAATTAACATTCTCCAAGCTGTTCTTCAGCAGTATTTTCCCCTCGTATCAGTGGGAGATAACATGACTGGGAAGAGATTCAGGAAAAATTATGAACCAGTGATTCCTGCAACACACACTTATTTCATCTTTGCCCCTCAGCAAATTCAACTCCCTAAACACTGCAGAATTTCCTGTCAGTTCCAGCCTGGCCAAGACACAGTGCTGTCACATTGCTCTTGTTACTCAGTTTGGGACTATAACTAACATTTGATATTTTATAAGGCCATAAACAGATTTATTTCATCTCCATACCATGAAAGAGTTTCTTTACTGTCATATTCACAGCTCTTAACTTGTAGCACATATCCCAAAATATCATTCTATACATCACTGGAATTGTTAATAACAGAAAGTTACATTTCTAATTTAAGGGACTAGGATTGCATCATCAACTGCTATGTTTAAAAGTTTTACATTGTGGAAAAATGTCAAAACTATTAGAACTGACAGGAATTTGAGAATATGGCATTCATCTCACCTAAGTGTAAAAATATAGTTACCATGTTACATCCATAAAGGCTGTAGGCATGATGGGAGCTCTTCCATTCAAAGATACTAACAATGACTTGATTCCCTGCAAAACTTTATTTCCTTTAACTCAAAACTTTGGGGTTCTTTTTTCCAGAAGAAAAAAAAAATCAAATGCAGCAGTCACATTCTCTTTAATGAGTAGACGCTTAAAAAAAAATATTACATGCACAGTTAAGCACAGATACTCTGTGAAAATAATCCATAGTTCAGGATGAAAGCAAGAACATTCTTTCAAATGCACATTTTCTTTAGCAGGCTATAGATTGTTGTCTTGACTGCCCTTCATATATGGTAATCAAGATAGATGTTGGAGATGTTACAAGAAAGAACAGTAAACACCAAAGAAAGTAACCTAGATAAATCTTCAGCATAAATAAACCTCAGTTGGTAGGGAGCCAAACAGAGTAATCAGCAAGCGACCTGCGTTAAATTAGGTCATACCCTCTCTCTTCTGTCATGAAAACAACTACTGTGAAAGACCTTTAATGCATTTAAAATCCCAGTGGATTTATTGACAGTACCTTTGTCTGGACCATGCCTGGTCTCTGGTCCCTCAAGTGCTCCAGGGTAGCAGCAATATCAATCTCTTTAGCACCTGCAACAAACCACAAATTGGGCTGAGTTCAGAGCACAAGATAATCCATGCTGCATCTGTCAATCTCTTGCTATCGGGTTCCCTTTGGGCTAACAGTCCAATTGAAAATTATTACATCCATCTCTCAGCAGACTTGGCAGGCAGCTGCAATTTTTGTCTTCATATAGAAAAATAAGAGGTTGGGGGACCTTTTACTAACATTAATTCAAGAGAAGCTGGAGAAAAACAAATTCTTAAAAATGTCTCTGCACCTAGAGCAGAATATATTTTGTGGAACATGAAGGTCTGTCATGACAATGCCACTGAGCATCCCTTTGTCACTTCTAAGAGTAAGCATTGAATTAAGGGCCTGAACCACACAAAGATTAATGCTGCAAAAACAAGATTTAGGTGACTTTTTGTCACCTGCAGCTGACATCCAGAAAACCTGTCTCTGGCTTCCTAGTTCAGGACCTGTCAGACCACCTTGCTACGATCACTGTTTCACCTGGCCAATCCATGGCATTTTCTTTAGGTTCTACTCTGGGTGTCTGGACACGGCTGCGCTGTGGCCATCGGTAGCACCAGGGCACATGAAATAGGCACAGACAGCCTGACTGGGTGGGACTGGCTCCCTGCCCCACGCACACAGAGGAGCTTTCTTTTAATACATGACCTGTGGAGATCAAAGAAAGTCCTTGAGCCTCTTCCCTTTCTTATAATCAACAAAGACTAGAGAACTGAAGGGGACAGGGAGATGCTGATTTCCTCCTCAATTTCCTCCAATGACTGATGACTGAAGACCAGCCTCATTTTCCTTAAGTGTCTAATATGATGTTTTATGAAGAGATTGAGGGGGAATCAGGATTTTGGTCCTTCCTGTATGAGCTTGAAGAGTAGAAGCCTGGCTGGAAATCCTTTGAGGGGAAAAGTTCACCTGCAGAATTTTGCTTTCTTGTATCTGCTCCCTTCTGCATGTCCCAAGAACATCTGATGGTACCAAAGCACCAGAGAGATGGGCAGAGGGTCATCCTAACGCAATCCATCCCTGCTCTGCTCCACCGTACCCTACTGCCCTGGTTGGCTGTTCATTCTCCTTGGGCTGATGTGGGCCCATAGCTACAAGAGCTTGGAAACATGTTGACCTCAGGTCTCTCCTCTTTCGTACATTCACTTTTGTCATTGGATGGTTTATCAAGGGCAGGGACTGGCCACAATTCTGGAATCTGCTCTATTTTAAGGGATATTCAGTGGTGTGCTCTGAAGATTTGTCAACCGCTTCCTGTTGCCTGGTCCTACAAATTTCCTCTGCCAATTTGGGACTTCCTTCTGGAGGCATTTAAATATCCCCAAATATTCACAGGGGTCTCAGTGGCCAACCTGTGGGCCTATGCACCAAAGCATTGCTGTTGTAATGTAACTTGTACACATCTAGAACACTTGTTGAGTTCCCAGAAGTGGATTTGGAGAATTGGACTCAACATTTACCACTCCTCCTACAATTCTTCTGATTTAAGGGCTTGTCTACCTGTAGGTTCATATCAATGTAAACATCACGCACCTCCTCATTTACCCATCTCAGCTTTATAGCTCAGCACAATCTTTCAAAAAATTCATAAAAGCAATGAATAATGAATGATTTAATTTGGTTTCCTTGATAAAAGATACAAAATTATATTTAAAAATAACATCAACTCTACAAGAATAATTGATTTGGAATATGTTCTTCAAATCAATGAAAATAGGTTCTTCAGCTGTATCAGAAATGAAATTAATTCATTCAGTAAATATAAAAATGACAACTTAGAAATGGTATCTGACAGACAGTTTTACTAATTATCATGGGTTAGGGCATTGCATGCTTTTTGCTCCCCACCCCTCCCTAGGATTTACAGTGATGAGTTGTAAAATGAAAAAAAACAGGTTTTATTTTCATATTAAAACCCCCCAAATCTCCTTACAACAGAGCAAAGCAATACTTACATACACGGTAAAGTCTGATAACAGTGACAGTAATTATACCTTTCATCTGGAAAGCATCACTAAAGGTACCCTGTTCACAAACCCTAACACAGTAGCTCTCTCCAGTGTTTACTCTCACACATACATGTGCAATTAGGTGGGATTTTCCTGTTCCACCACGCCCGTGGATGGAAGCAGAGCTATGTGAGTACTGCATGTGATTTACAACCTCACTTGTAGCCTCTTCTGATTACCAGGAAATAAAACATTCCAGTAGCATCTTGGTTCAAAGTAAGAGGAATTCTCCTTCCAGAAATTAAGATATGAAAAATATTTAAGACACTGTCATCCATGCACAAGGTTAAGCACAGTTCTGAGCTTCCCAAGTGTATGCTGCACGGATGAGCCCAGAGATCCTCCCACTGCAGCTGGCAGGCTCAAGTATCCATGACTGTGAACATGTATGTCCCCCCACCACTGAGGGATGATCTTTATTTGAAAATACTCTACCCTCAGGACAAAAAAAGTTCATGACAAGACATAGTTACACTCTTTAATGGTCAGACAGGCTTCTGAATCTACCTTGGAAAGAGTTAATTCCTCCATTTCTGTGATGCAGATTGCAGGCATTTAATAGTGGACTGATGTTTGCTTTTTTATCATCATTAAGGGAACGACATGACTAATAGTATGACCAACACCTGATTAAAAAATCCTGATTTAGCAAAACATCAAAGCATATGCATGCACTGGAACATAAGAACAGTTCTAGTGGGCTGGTGTGCTTAATGCGATGCTTGTTCTGAAGTGTTTTGACAGTGAAGTCCCTAAAACATCAGTTTTTACTGACTAGTGTCCCCGGCCCATGGGTTGTGATCACCAGGTCACTCCAAAGCATTTCTGATGTCCTCAGCCATAGGTAATTTTAAGGAAAAGCAGAGTAAATCAAGTGTCTTGTTGAGACGCCACTGGGTTAGAGACAATCCACAGCAGAGGCATGGATTGGTTTGCTACATCCTTTTTTCCACCTCTGAATGCCTTGGATACTGTGGTGATGGGAAATACCTAAGTGCCTGGAGAGACTGATCAATGAAACTTAGTGCTGCAAAAACAGGACACTTTCAGAAGAAAAACATCTCAGAACAAGAAAATTCACAGAACAGGAGATGAAATCAATGGCATAGGAAAAAGCCAGCATGACTTGTTCTCTCTCTACATGTGTAAGCCTCTCTTCCTCATCTGCATCTACATGTTCTGCATCTATTCCCTTATTGTAATTTAAAAAATTGTGTTTAAATATATACTGCTAGTCCTCTATTAAATCTCTTTTTGTGATGAGGGCTTTTTTCTATTCAAGCTTAGGATACTCTGCTGCTGGATTATGCAAATTCAGCTCACTACCACTGGCACCTGCAATAGTCTGTAAAAAGTTTTCTCGTGACAGACACAGACAAAGAAAGAGATTTTCAAGGCACGAAGGGAGGTCTGAACCCCACCTGCTTTCACAGGTGAGAAGAGCTCAGTGTTTAAGTGCAGTGTGAACTTTCAACTCTCTTTGGAATTATTTTGCTGAAACCTGACACAAATTCAACACTTTCTTTGCCATGCTGAGGCTTTCTCTTTTATCTGGTAGTATGACAATATGGCATTACATTCTGTAGTACCCAATAACAATTTATTTATGCTTTTGAGCCATTTCAGGTGGCAAAAATACCGCATATGCTACATGACATTGGGAGAGATGGATATTGCATCTAAGGACATTAGGGTCAAGTCATGCTCTTACTGAGATGGCTGCAAAATGTCCACACACTGCAAAAGCATTTGAAACATTGCTTATCTGGAAAGCCCACATACAAACCAAATTTGATGCAGTGGTTTAGAGCAAAAGCTGGAAGAGCTTGATCCACTGGTTCTAAGGATATCCAATTATTGGAAGTGTTTTGCTTAGGCTTCTAACCTATTAAGTCCAGTAATAGATGCAGACAATTTATTGTCATATAACAAATAATCCACAGGAAGGGTTAAAAATGCTGGGCTGGAGAGCAAGTGACATTTGGAAAAGAAAACAAAATACATAAAAAAGGCAGTATTTTCTCTCTTTGCTTCCCACCAATATATATTTGTCTGCTACTGGTTTCAGAAGCTAAAGAGAGGGATAAAAGAAGAAGCATTTAAACAATAAAGAACTGCCTTTTCACCTTTTGACTGTATTTTACTCTGCAGGGAATAAATTTAGGTTGTGTTTGTGACAGGCTTTTTCACAATGGATTTCATTGCTTGTTTTAAATGAACATAGGAATGTAACTTAGTGTGAGACTGAGCTAATATTGTACCAGCAGTATTGTGAAAAATGACTGTGCAAAGTGCTATTTTTTAAAAACAGAACATACATTTGCAGTAATTCACTGTGAGCCAGATACTACCAGCCTTCCCCTGCCCCTAGCAGCTCAGTGAGCTGGCTGAATAAATACCTCTGAAAGCACTTCCACACCAGTGCAAGCCAGATTTTAACTTCAGTAATTAACTATCATCTTCCTAAAGGCTTGAAGCATTCACAGTGAGTGCACAACAACTCACATCAGGAACATTAACTGCATAAACTAAAAGAAAACAAGAGAAGATGCAAGCTGAATGATATTTTGCCCCCAAGGAGAGAAGCGGTTTCTGAAGTTTAGGGTCATATCCTTTGCTACCCTCTCTCTCCCCGCAGGCATGAATGCTGGATGCATGCTGGCACTTAACAGCTGGTGCTCCTGATTAGCAGATCTCAAGGGGTTAAAGTGTTTGCCCTTAGACAGTCCTGTAAGTGGAGTATCCAGCATTTCATAAAAACATAGGTAAATTCCCCTCTTCTCCTGCAACAAATAATGACCCAGCCTAATTCTGCTGCAATAGGCTCCACGAGGTTAGCAGCAGCTCACAATATTTAAAATCACTGTGAATTACCTAATATTAAGTTTTATGACTGTAATAATGAAAGCTTCCCTCTTCTCATTCCCCCAGGCATGGCACGGGTCCTGTTTTGCTAAGCACAAGACACATGAGAAATACTCTGTGGAGGATGGTCCCTTCCACATTGTGGCAGTACTGCTGTCACTATGATGGCACAGGAATATGACAACGTTTGTCAAGAGGAGTAACATCTTTAAATATATCAGCTGGGGTAAAAAAATGAAGACATATCATTAAAAAGTTTTTTTTCAGGTTCAGCAAACTACAGAGTTTGTGCATCTGAAAATATGCTGGGTGGATTTTTTTTCAGTTATAAGAACAATCAGCATTTGTTACATAAATGCATGAGAAGTTTTAGCTTAATTAAGGTAATCCTTGAGATTTTTATGTAATAGGCTTGAACATACACTGAAAGCAAAGTCAAATGTTCTATTTTATTCAGTACTAATGAAAAGTGCAGTGTAGATTCTGTGAGACTGATAGAATTTTATATTAAAGCTCTGTCTTAAAAGGAATATTTTAGATTCTAGATGCTCTGAATTTTCTGTGTATTTATAAAAGTAAAATGATGCTTAAATACTTCATCAAAGCAGTTATTTGTGGGGGGCTTCTTTTTAAATAATCCAAACTTAAGAGTTTTCTTTGTGAATGTTTCACAAATACATTTTGCTCATAAATATTAAATTAAAAAGGATTTTTCTAGTTGGGAAAAAGTTCCAGATCTACCAGCATATATTCTCAAAAAGATATGATTATAACTCTGCAGAATGGCTATAAATTTGTTACTGTGAGTCCTAAAGGATGGGTTGGTCATTAGGGGGTATGTTTAGATAGATTTCAGTGCTCTTCCAGACTGAGACTTTGACTTCCTGCACCACTTGGGCTAAATCATTAAATTCACCCAGTGTTTCACATCATCATTTATAAAATGAACCACTTTTTTTTTCTTCCTACCTAATGAGTTGTTATGAAAGCAAATCCATTAATGATTATAAGGTACTTGGACACTAGAGAGGTGAAGACCTAGATAGATCCTCTTATTTTTTTTTCCAATACCCTTTGCACCTCTCTCAGCCCTCTTTCTGTTCTCCTTGATAATAAAGTGATCGCAATACTGAATATATGAGGTAGGAGTCATGCTGGGCAGTTGTAAAGGGGGGGTTATTAGCACCTTTACAGTTTCTCCTTAAGGAAATGATGATCAGTGTGGGAATAAGCATTTATCCCAACAGAAAAAAAATGGAGTACTAAGGGCAATACAGAAATGACCTGTCAAATGCCTTTCTTTTTCTAGCAGAAAGTACTCAGTTTCATTCTAGTCAGATATTACCTGCCTAATGCATCTTTTTATATTTATTATATTGTATAGATTTTGAATTAGGCCTTAAAGGGCAAAGGGACTTGTTAGTTAAGATTAAAAACTAGCTTGTTAAAATCTTGAAGGAACAGTCCCTACTACAGTTCTTTATGCTGTTTTTGCTAGAAGCTGAAAAAGAACCAATTAGTGTTTGCAGGATGCTGCTGATCAGCAGCCTTTAGCCTCGGATCCTGCACGGCTCAGTATTCCCGGGCAGCCCAGAGTGCTGTGGAAGATACACTTGTAATAATGTGAAACAGCAAAAATACACTTGAGAAAGAAAATAAAGGGAAACAATACAATGCCAGCGAGGACACTAAGCTGTCTCATCACAGTGTGCCTGTGTTTAGGAAGAATACAAGTGTTTGTCATGTTTGGGTGATGGCTGCATGACTCATGTCTAAAAGCGGTGCGTCATGGTCAAAGCAAACTGGTGCGCAGCGGCTTTGCGCTGCCTTCCTTCCCTCCCCATCTGAACACTGACAAAGAGGCTTTCTTTGGTACTGCACTTTCTGGCCCTTTTCTGCATTCAGCTTTGCCACAGCAAGGGGATAGTGAACTATGGAGACCAAAGGACAGACAGAAAACAGATCCAGGTCTGTCAGGAGTCTAATACACAAACATACCCATCTACACTTCTGCCTGCCATAGTGCATAGAGACAGAAGTGGGCTCTCCGGGGAGTTAGGAGGGTAAATCAGCACTCATGGACTATTACACTGTCACAGCCATGCTGTTTCCAACGTCTAATGTAGCTGGACATAGCACAGATATGCTGTAGATTTGCAAATCTCCTAAAGCCCTACATGCCTCCAGCTTCCCACTGACAGCTTCTAAAGGAAAGCTCATGTAGCTGCCCCAGCAAGTGTTTGCCCCATTGAGTACTTAATGTTGCAGCAAAACATTTAATCACACCATATGAGGGGCAAACTCAATCTGATTAAAGAGAAAAGGGTCATAACTAGGGGGAGTGTAACACCACTTCTTCACTGACCATTAGTTTTAATAGCAAACTGGTAATATTTACTAACTAGCTTAGTCTCAAAGGCCCAACCTCATCTCATCTACTCCAGCCATCCTTGAAGTTCGAATTGGAGCTAGTCATCTCCTCTCTCAACAGCTAAGAGAGAGAGAGGGTAAGCTCTGATGGGCAATTCATTTGCCTGGGAATTATCCTCCAGAGGTGCGTATCATTCTCCTTGACGACTGAGGAGACCCAGACAACTAGGTTAGGTGAGATGCTTAACACTAGATGTTTTATGTGCCATAAGCTAGCTGGAATGAACCTGGGCTGAAAAGAGCTGAGTTTCTGCTCCTCAATTCTGGGCTCAGAAGTGCTAGAATCTGCTAAAGCTTACGGTGTTTGAGATCTGTGCTTTGTGTCTGCAGCCTTCCCTATTTCCCTTACTTCCACATTCGGTGATTTTGAGGGAAATGACAGAAGAAAGGCAACACGGAACCACACAATGAAAAGATAAACCAGCAGTACAGTGTAGTGAGGGCCATGGAAGTGAAAAATGTGTCCTATGAGTAGCTGCTGTTTGTAAGTGCTCTGCTGCAAAGAAATAAGAGTATTTTCTTCCTTCAACTGGCATTGTCTAAGTGCTCATGAAATAAAAAACACTTTTAAGTATTACAGATAAAAAAGGGGCCTGATCATCAGCTAGAAACTACAAAAATAAAGGCAATTTTCATTTGTAGTTATCCAGATATCTGTTGCTGTAGCTCTGCTCTTGGCCAGGACGATCATTTGATGCTTTTCATGGAAAGAGAAAAGTGTCAGCAAAATCCTAGTGAGGGCTACACTTTTAAAGATAACAAAAAAGACTAATGTATTCAGGTTGGCATTTTCATTATAAGCTTATTCACTCTTTGAGATGAACAAAATCTGTGTGCTTGTGTGTGCAGTTAAGGATGGATCCAGCCTATGCCTGAGTCAGTGAACTGTCTGTAATTTCAGCCAAAATACGTAAAAGCTTCTATGCACCTAACAACAACCCAAATTAAAACTTCATTACCTTTATTAAAAAGAAAACCAAACCAAAACAACTTCAACAGAAGTACCCAATGGGCAAAGCAAGCATGTAAATGGAGAAGGGAGTGCTTAAAGTAATAAAAGTGAAGTAATTAAAATGATTGTGACAGTCATGCAGACACAGAGTATACATTACATATATGCATTACGTAATGTGTTACTGTTTACACATTTTATATTAATACTTGAAGACTGCATGTAATAAATGTACAAATGTCATATGGCTTTGTCAGTACACAGGCCAAAGGAAGGTGACACTAAAGATGGAAGACCTAGGAACAATCTAATATTTTAAAAAATGATACAGGAAAAAAATGCTTTTAAGCTTTATACTGATTTTAACAGCCTTGCAGGGAGAGAAATTCACTGCTGACATGTCAGTTTTTAAGTTAATATCCTTTGTCAATGCAGAAAAAAACATGCAGAAACCACTCACTGTAACTGAATGCAAATGGATGCTAATTTGAGGACCAATCCTTCCTCACTTCCAGAGTGTGTGAGAATTGTCACATTGTATTCCATACACAATAGGAATTGTTTCTCTTTTACAATTAGATTTCCTCCACCCTCCCCAGAAGTTAGAAGTAAAATGAATATGCCTCAATTACTACAGAAGAATTGCTAAAGAAATGGATGTTATTGAGTTTTATTCCATATGGGGTAAAATATCCTGTAATCACTTATTGCCACTGTAGAAAATACCAGTGCACACACCTAAATTCAACTTACATGTGCATGTGCAGACACACGTACACACACAGACAGAGCACATACAGAGCAAGTATTGTGAATGTACTGTTACTTCCTGCTAATAGATGTTCCCCAGGATCAGCTCTCATGGAGTTTTACACAATTTTCTTCTTTTAGTATCTCTTCCAGAAACTCTTGGTACATTATCTGAAAGGCAGTTGATCTCCAGGTGATGAATCAAACACAAACAAAGTTAAGATGCTTATTGCAAAAATGACATTTATAAAAACATGTCTCACTTGGCCTTAAAAAAATCTTCAAGTCCCCTTTGGAAAATATGCGCTTTCTTTCCAGGAGACACAGAAGTAGCTCGCCTACATAAATCTATTAAATTGTAAGAGCTACATTTTACATTACTTTCATTTTACGTTGCACGTAGGTGGTAAAGCTCTCACAAGACAGTACACGGAGTGACCTGAATAAAAGATGCAACTGTTATGGATTCATGCTTTAAACTCTTTAAACAGAGTTTATGCTTAATAGTGACTAAACTGGTCTAGCTATAGAGACCACGGAATAACTACACTTTAGCTACCAAATTGTACCCTTTACAGCCAGAAGACCACCACTGGTCAAGACCACCACTGAACACTTCTCTGCTGCATGAGATTAGCTATCAGAAAAGAACTTATTTTTCTCTCTGTATATAAACTTCCTTTTCCAAACACATGCCCAGCTGCTTTCAAAGCAGTAGCACAGTACTTCTATGACCCAGCTTTTTCACTTTTCCATATCCTAACCTACCCATTTGTAGGAAAAAACCACTGCCCAAATTCCTTATCTGTTTGTCTCCTCCTTAGTTTCAGTCAATGACCTCTTGTTTTCAAATTAGTCACTATCTCAAGCTGCTTACTGACATCAATACATTTCTTTCAGGGTCTTCCAGCACTCTGCAGGGACCCCCCCTTCGTGCTCCCTCTCCCAAGGAATAGCCTATGTCTGATCAGTCTTCACAATTCATTTGCCCCTAACCCTAGATAATTAGGATTGCTTTCTACCATACTTTCCTACTCCCAAGTAGTTTCCAACAAAATTCTCAGAATACCAAATAACTCAAGAAATATGGCATTTTTAAGGTAATACCTAACCACTAAATATATACCCCCCAAACAAACAAACAAACAAACAAAAAAAACAACTAAAGAAATTGCATCAATAACTTGTTCGGTTTTTGCTTGAAATCGTAGTATTCCATAAAGGAAACCACTTTAAAATGCAGACCATACATACATACAACATACAGTGGGAAACATCAACCAAGAACACCTTCCCCATAGTCACTGATTCATACATTTTTATCTTCCTTTATGAACTATTAATTGATGACTCCATACAGGCAATAACATGCAAAAAGCTTTAAAGCACCGTAAGTCCAAACGTGTTTATCAAAGGAAATAAACACTGTTTTAAACAGCTTTTTCTAAATAGTGAGAGTTTGCTGAACATCTCAGGCTGGACCGTGAAAAACTGTCCTATACATTCCCTATACACTTGTGCATGTAGCTGGGGGCCCAGCTCTCATTGTGATTAATTATCTGCTGAGAAAGGCTGCAAGAATGAGCACTATTTGCCTAATTGTGTTTCCAGGGTAACTCATTACATAAAAGTTACAATACATAAATGCAGCTCATTCGAAAAACCGCCCTTATAACATATGATATGTTTACATGGACACGAGCAACTTCCTTTGGAAATTGAAATAGCAGCATTGCAGAATTACATGGCTGGCAGTACTGCTGCCGAGAACTGAGGCAGTCTTGTGGACAGCACAACAGTAAACAAAGAGAAAAACAGCACAAACACCAATTTTTTGGCTCTGTATTTTTTTTTTCTGTGTTCCTAGAGATGATAATGTGTCTCACCCAAATCTCGAAGACCAACCATGTAATTAATTCAAACTTAGACCATGAAAACAATTACATTTTAAGTCCTGAATTTTTCTGCTCTAAGTTTTTTTTCCAGAATAACATCTATTTCTAATCCCACTTTTTGACCCTCTAACCATTAACTACCTTAAAAAAAAAAGAAAAAGAAAAAAGAAACCTCCCATTTACATTATATATTCTCTCAACCTCTGTATGAAATGTAGTATGTTAAATTTTGTTTTCATGAGAGAAGCTTGATCCTGGGCTGAGGAAATATTCCCTCATTCACCAAAAGCATGTCAGAAATAGTCAGCTCTAGAATTGTATCAGCACAATAGAACAATAGAATTTTCTCAGACTTTGCATAAGGACTCAAAAATAAGCAGATTGAATCCATTTTAACACGAGTATGGGCAAGCATTGCCTTTCATAAAATCCTTTCAGAGAGGAGCTAACCCCACAACTTCATTATGATTGTTAAATCCAAACAGCAGATAAGCAAAACCTCAGCAAGGGTTCAGATTAGCCCAAATCATTTGATCACGATGAGTCAGAAGGCGAATTAAGGAATCTTTTGTTTTGCCTTAAAATGTCACGGTATAAACTGCATCTGCTCAGGAGCTGACTCACAAGACCCTCAGACAATAGGGTAGCAGGGGCAAGGAAAGGACTTGGGGAGATAACCTCCATAGCCAGCCCCGGCCAGAGCGTGTGTGCTCATCAATTATAATCCAAGCTTTTGAATGCAAGAGAATAAACCGTTGGTTCGGCTTTGCTAAATCAAATCTTTTTTGCTGGGTTTTAGAATTTGGAAATCAATACTTTAAAAGGATTTTAAAATTCATATTCGCCTTCCCTTTGACTCATCTCGTTTCAGCTAGTTCAAACACAAGAAAATGGACGGTCAGCAAACCCTAAGCAGCTGCTGGCTGGATGAATATCTAAAAATCAAACTATTATCTACACTATCCAAGCCTCTCAGTTCAGAAAAATGAAAGTGGGAAGACTCATAATCTCATATTTTTTTTTAATTTTTTTTTTTTGTGCCAGAAACACTCAATAAAAATGTCTTGCAATATATCACACTTTTAGTCACTACAATAAGCCTGCGGGAAAGACATGAAATGAGAAAATTCTCAACTTCTCTCTAGATCACACAAAAAGAAAAAAAAAATCTGATCAGTTCAGCATTAGTGTGAGTTTGGGGTGAGGACGAAATATCAAGTAGACTAAATCTAAATCATCTTATCTTCCCTAGTAACAAAGGATAAAACTTGTAAACACATCAAGAATGTTGAAATTCTCAGCAAAAATCAGCCTCAGAGAAATAGCCCCTATCAAAAATCCAGCAAGCATTGTTATCTATAAAAACAATCCATTATAATTTTCTGTATTTATTTAAATCATGGAAATGCACATGGGCTGAATTAAATCACTTCTCAGCTTCTAACTCAAAACTAAAGCTTGTCCTAAGATGGCTGTCAGGGAAATGGGAGGTGATTTGGTAACTGTCTTAAAACTGTAATACTCACGTAAAAATAGTTATCACAGTTAAATAGGTGTCATAGTCGAAACATGTTAAATAGGATTTAAATATGTTACTGTAAGGCCAGAGTCAACAGTTTCATTTTTCTTATTGCCTTGATGGGTATAGGATCAGGGTCTCTGCATATCACAGAATTACAGAACACCAGGTGTGAATGGGACCTCAAGGATCAACTGGTGCAAACTTTCTAGGCACCAGCACATGAAGCTAGGAAGAAAAAACAATTATAGTAATAAACTACACAATAAATAGCTACATTAATTTTTAGAACGATGAAACAAAAGGATATCGTCTGCATTGAAAGCTCCTGCTGACATGACACAGGAATGATAGCACTGGATGGACACTGCTCCTCTGACTATTCCAGTATCTCAGATTATTTAATGTGGATGTTAGGAATAAGTGCACAGATGCAGTCATTGCATTTACTGCACTGAGGACAGTGAAATTCATTAAGAACCTCCTCCAACAGCAAATTCATTCCAGTGTCCCTGTGAGACCCTGCACATCCTTCCACCAGCTCAATTCACCCCCAAAGTACACCATGGGAGCGTTCTTTAAAATTCCCTTCCTCAAAGGGGTTGGGGCCGTCAAACCGATGTGGCAGATGTCAAACACAAAATCCTCCCCAACTTGATTTCTTTTCCTCTGCTTTAGGTTTTAGGAACAAGTCCCTTGGTGGTGGTTTTCAGCATCTAAAATAATATGAGGGTTGGCAACAGCAGGGTAGAAGATATGAATTTATAACAGTGTTTAATAGACTAAGTGTTAGCACTAATTCAATGAGCAGTAGAAGAAACTGTAAAAGAAAAAAAGCATTTACAGTTAACTGTCTAAGAGAATGCAGGGAAGTAAATCATTACATGAAAAAGGAGCTCCTTTGCCCAACCTATTAAAAGACCCCACTAAAGAGCCATGGCATTTATTGATTGCTTTCTACTTTCCCACTGCTGAAACTAAGTACTCCTCTATTTACTTTGATTTAAAAATGCATTATTGTCTACTTTCTAATAAACCAGACCATGGAACAAGAAACTCAAATTATTCTAAGTTTATTCTTAAAAGTCCGTGGTGGTTTTTTTTTTTGGTGGTTTTTTTTTTTTTTTTTTTTTGAAAGACTGAAGACCTTAATCCTTAAAAGCCTTTTTGAAAGAAGGGTTCCTCGATGCTGGCCCTGCCCTGCAGCTGGGCCCAGATTGAAAGTGCACTTACATTTTTATGTTCAGCGCTGAAGGACTCTGAAGTTAGCCCTCGCACTGCACATAAAAGCTTTGGAAAGGGCATTCTTTGCCACTCGTGCAATTCATTCTCTAAGAAAAGGAAATGGAAAGAAAGATTTCATGTCCAGGGCTTCAGGCCTTTGATCATTTGATGAACATTGGATCCTCAACCTGGGCCTCCAGCTTCTCAGGCCAGACAAAGAGGGCCCCGGCCGCACAGGCTGGGCCGCGGCTCCCGCCCGAACAAAACCTTTGGCGGCCGCACAGTGTGACAGCCTGGGAAAGGCCCACCTCAGCAGGGCTGAGATGCCCGCTCTGCCCTTTGATCTTTCATTTAAACTCCAGCCAAAGCACCAGGTCAGGGGATTTCGCGTCGCACACCCCCACGGGCAGAGGGGAGCAGGTCAAGAACAAAATGGGGGTGACCGATCTCCAAAAAGCCCTGTGACGCCTTTCTCTGGCCAGTTTCACATGACTTGTCTGGCATTGTGAAGCGCTAAGCCCACACTTAAAATGGAATTTGACATTACATGGTACAATGGAGTCAGTAAATGGCATTCTTCAGTGCTTTTACAACAAAGTCAACCCTTCCTTAAGTGGCTGAAAGCCCCGAGCTAAAAAATACTTCTCATTTACTTCTATATGCCAATAAATTGCATATACTTTAAATCTAGTTTTCATTATGGCTTCCCACAGCTGATGGCTGAAATGAGTGACCAAACGCTTAACAAAGGTCCACATTAATTTTATGATGTACCATTGCTTCTATTTTTAAAGTCTAGATTGTCACGTAGCAAGTAACGAGCATTGGAAATACCTCCATATTCCTTCACAGAGCAAAAGCCTATTTTCCAACGAGCATGAAAAACTAATCTCATCCCACTGAAAAATTTATTTTCAGTACAGCGCAAAGAAGGCAAACATACAACTTCTTTTAGCATCAGTGGCAAGTTCCACATGATGCTCGCAGGCAAAAAATTCACTCCATGTTTGATGAGACATGTTAACAGAAAATAGAGAGAAAAAAACCCAGCTAAAATATTTCAAATGGGCCCGGATGCTACCATGTCCCAGAAGACTGGAATATTCAGGATGCAGCAGCAGATGACTGCAAAGCATGGAGAGTATTTTTAACTACATATAAAAATATGTCTATGTTAGAAGATATTATACAAAAACTAAAAAGTGATTAGAATTTAAAGAACTAAATATTGTTTCTCTCTATAAATTAGTATGTTTTTACAACTAATCCTTTTTCATTAAATACGCATGTGTGCATAATGCAGGATGTAGCTTAAGAACTCAGGTTAAGAATCATTAAAGGCAATTTTCTTTTTGTTTATTTAGTCAGGTTTACACACTCACTCTCACCCTCCTTCCTTCTGAAGATAGTATCAGTATTAAAAAATTGTTCAGTTTTAACGATTATTTCAGAGTATCTCAAGTACTTCCCCCCATGAACAATTTACCAATCAAGAAAAAAAAAGGAATGGTCCCAATCTCTAGAGAATCTATAAAGTGCTCAATTTAACGAACAAGTTTATGTTTAGTTGACAGATTATTTCCCACGTCATAAAATTACATATCACAGATGAGACTTCTAAGAAACAGAAAAGTTGAATACATTGTTGAGTATCAAACAGACAGCGCCAGAACTGGCAATGGAGATGTATTTTCAGTCCTCTGTTCACTACAGTCTTTTTCCTTGTAAGAAACAAATCTGTGCCAGACACGAGGCCCTGTCTGGCACCATCACTTCTACACGCGTTGGTGGCAATGGGCAGCTCCAAAAAGGAAAATAATCACATCGGACTGTCGTGGTGGGGCACGTGACAGGGGACTGGGCAAGAGCCATGACACAGCCTGGGACCTAGCTCCTGTAGCCACTAAATCAGGGTTGTACAGCCCCAAGGCATCTCTTGTAAAAACTGTAATAAGCTATTTTAAGTGACAAATTTAAAAATTCAAATACTTCTCAATGGCACAAACACACCTCTCATTCACAAAGCATTTCCGTTATGTATGAAAATAAAACTACAGAACATTCAGGAAAGAGTACAATTTGCCTCTAATTTATTCTCAGATTTTCTGTGAATATTGCTCCCCCACTGTTGTCATGGCAACACAAGCACATCTTTCAGTACTGAGGAAGTAACAAGCCTTTCGATTCTCACCTTTGGCCATTTTATTGAGAACCATGTCAATTAGAATGTAGGTTCCACTTCTTCCCGCACCATCGCTGCCAACAGAAAAGGAAAAAGAAAAAAAAAAAGCCTATCAATGTGCATCTAGACTCAACATGAAGGTACCTGCCCTTAATGTTATAGTGTTACACATGGTGGGAGAGGAGAGAATGAGGGGTTAAAGGAGGGCACTGAGAGAGGAGAGAAAGCTTGCACTGAATAAACACAAGCTGGTTGTGGAAGATTAACTACTACCCTGCATGGATAACAGGGCTTTGTTTTGATTTTTTAAGCCAAGTTGTGTTTATCCAAGAAAAACATTTTAAACAACAGAGGAAAACCCTAAACCAGGACACCATTTCTGTTCAAAAAGTGTACATATAGTGACCTTACAGTCACTTATATATGAGATGAAGAACTCAGAGTAAGTTTGACTAGAACATTATCCAGAACAGTCAAAAATGCTGCAGATTGCATCTGAATACAGTGGTCAGAGGGAATGTAGAGATCTGCTCAAGAATAAATACTTGATTACTGAAGACTGCAATCTTTCTTCACTATGTATGAGTAGTTTGTTTATAATCTGAACTTTCCCTTGAGTTCTTTCCTTGCAGCAATGACTAGAAAGAAATATTTTCTTGTAATTCCTAAGAAATAGCTTTAACTTTTGTGTATCCATATCCCTTCCTCAGAGATGTGAGACCCAGCCTTGGGAGTGGGAAAGCTCCCTAATCTGAATGCAGCGTGTGTCCCTTTCAGAGAGCAATGTGTAATTGCCAGCGTGATGCTCTTTTAGAGCTGCTGTTAGCAAACATAATTAAGACTTTAAGTAAAAGCTTTTCTTCTTTCCCTCCCCAAAATTTTTACAAAGGTGCATGTGTGACCCATTAGGCTGGTATGTAGTTTTATTAATTAAGCCATTATTTTTATTGATAGCTCAATTTGTGTACAAGAATTAATGCAAGAAAAAAAACAATAGAACAGCATGGAGCACGTTACTGCATTCTGTTTACAGGCAGGCTATGAAACTTAATTTCTGTAGACAGAAGTGTTTTTCTTTCAGTTACTCGATCACTGCTTAGAGAAAAGGAGCTAGCGGTAATAATTTTTTTTTTCTCCATCCATGAAGGGAACAAAGACACAATCTTATTAGTTAAGCCGAATAATGAGAGACAAGATAGCAATCAGGCCCAATAAAAACAAAATCTGCTGAGCTCATGGTAGATATTTCCATCCATCACAATAAGGAAAGAGCGAGAAACTTGAAGGCTCTACATTGTGCATCAAATATTCTTTTCTCAATTTTCCTGAAGGCAATGCAGACAAGTCCCCTCTGCAGCATTCGGCTCCTTGCATCCTCACTCGGCTGAGCCACATGTGAGAGATACGTCCCCTCCCTCCTCACTCCCATCCAAAGTGAAGTGCCACATGGCAAACATCCTGCTCCTTAGCAGGGCTGTTTTTCTGTCTTCATTATCTACAAGGATATTCTTGACAAATAAGTCAGAACCTCCAATGGCAGAACCCAGCATTAATGTTTTTATGGTAAACTTTTCCACTGAATTGCCTGACAACTTTCGTGTGCATCTATCACATTATGAGGCCTAGAAATACTCTGTGCTTAAAGAGTTACTCAATCTCTGGGGAGGTTTCCACTCCCTGACATTGCCCTCTTCTTACCCTGATTGCTAAAAACAAGCAAAGAAGAAATAAAACATAACTGAGCATTAATAAAAGAAAGCAGACTAAATTGGGAGGGCATGCAAAGAACATCTGTAATTTTGAAGGAGATGTACGAAACTCAAGTGCTACTTATACTAGAAAGCCTAGTCATGGCTCAACATCTAAAAAATCATGTGGAAGGATAATTTTATGATGAAAACAGATCCTTAGTATTAAATAGCATTAACAATCGGTTGAATTATACTTAAAACTTTTAGCCTACCTCACTGTTTAGTGCTTCACGTCAAGCTATAATTTGCCCACTTTGTTTATATCTACGTTAAATTCTTACACATACAGATCTCTCTAAAGCTATTTTAGAAATTGTACTTGCCTGCAATGAACAACTACTGGACAAGAGCGACCCCTGTAGCACTTGTTTACTTTTCTGAAATAAAACAGACACAAAAAATTAATTAAGCATATTATATATTGTTTCTTTAGCCAACTGTCAAAAATAAGCAATAAGAAAATGCAAATATTGCTGACTTTAAAGAAATACTCAGGTTGATAGTCTCCTAATATAACAAGTTGTTAGGTAGATAATCTTGTTTAAAGTTTGATTCTAGTTTGCTGCCTAGGAAATCCCAGAAAACATTCTACTATTACTGTTGTCTAGGCAAAATAAATGAGCTATTTTCTCAAATGGTTCATGTCTTAGCTCTAAAACTAAGACTATCTTGAGGTGCTTTGATTTGGAGGCAAACTTAGAGTTCATGAGCTTGCTCAAGGAAATATCAAGGGGCATCAAACTGAATACAAAATCAAAAAAGGCAATTCCACTATACTTTGTACAATGTGTGCTGATCTGTAACACCACCTCTTCCCAGAAAAGCAAATGCCAAATCTCCTGAAACTCTTCTTAAAAATTCTAAAATGTAATCTTATCATAGTAAGAATAACTAAACCCATCAGTAGGCTTTGGTTTTATTGCAAAAGTCTTATATATTTAATATTTACACATTATTGTGTTTGACAGCTTCCTGATTAAACATTCTCAGTGGCAAGAGAATATATGTGAAATCAATCAATAAAAGCACAGCTACAGAACAGGTCAGCTGATATGTAAACTCAATGGAAGAATTAACTAGTGCCGAAGCAAACCAAGATACTCAGTCTAAGAATAGAGCCCACAAACTTGGTTTAAATCTATTTAAATTGCCTTACAAAACCCAAAATCCCAAGCCCTCTCTTTTGCTCTAGGACATATTTTGCATGTCAAGTATGTTACAGGCCAAAAATCCATAAAATATGCACACATATGTTAACAAGGCAAGATGAATAAAGGCTAAAATAGGAAAGCATTTCTTCAAGAAATCAAAACCTTTCATTGAAATTATTTGATGAGATGTTTGAGTTTACTGGAGCTGGAATGTCTCCTATAAATTCATTTCATAGGGTAGCTTCCAAGGGGTGCTCTAATAGTCCCCAGCTCAGTGTAAGTGCTACACAGGATCCTGATAACTAAACTAAAGGGGGCTGCTGAAATTCGACAACAGTGGTGTGATGTTATTATGAATTTTAAAGCATAACTAACCTACTGAATCATTTAGTTCTTGGCTGTTCATCTATTCACTAACATCTGTGCTGTGAAAACATGCACATATCTTTAAACACTGCTTACAGTATAGCCTGAAGATGCCTAAACTTCTGACAGGGTGTTGGGATACCTGGAACTCAACTCAAATGGGCTTGGCTATGGATGTATTGGTGATACCCCATGAAACCATGTTTTTACATTCTTCCTTTTGTTACTTCAGATTCTAACCAAACTTGAGAACAATATTAAGCTCATGTAGAGATTCCCTTTAAACATTTGAATTCAGGGACTTTTCACAATTCTTACTCTCTTGCTTACTTATGTAAATCATACTTGCAGAGACATTCTGTCTCTATTTATATTCCCTGCATGTAAGTAATTAATGCAGTATAACAATGTTCTTATGAAATGAGTGGTAAGTCATTGAGAAGCACATGATTTTGGAAATTAATAGGACCATTTATATGTCCATAAATATATTCATATGAAGGCAGTACCAAACAAAACTTCAATGACTTGGGCTACAGCAGAGTTTTCATATGAATGAACCATTCAATTACTGATGGTCATATCTTGAGGATCAGCTCCTTCTATACGATATAAAGCCTGGTTTGGTAGGGTTGTTTGTTTGTGTTTTTTAAAAATTATTGTACAGTAAATTATATATGAAATGTCTGTACCAACATCTGACACAGTCAGCCTGCATTCCCCAACTTGCAGCTGGTCACTCTCCCCCCACCCCCATCATGTGCATTAGTAAAGAGTTGTTTTTCCATTTCAAATATTAAATAAAAGCTAATCACTGCAGAGGGGTATTTACCGTTTCTCTTTCTGCTTGTGTGGTTCCTTTGTTTCTTGCGTGGCACCACTAATATGATATTTGCATGTTGTGACTAGCCATCTACCAAAGTCCTAATATAATTTCAATGACAAACTCCATCTAAATCTATCAGACCTCTCAGTAAATCAGACAGCCAGAGACACATGTTAGGGAAAGACACCTTATGTTTGTCAGTTTTATTGAAGGCGTTTCAAACATTTTCATTATCACACATTTCAGAAAACACATTAAAACAAAGGGTTTCAATCCAGCTGGTTCATAGCTTTGTCTATATATAGCTTATGAAAATATTTAGAAGTGCAGCAACATCTCATTTCATTCTTAGTTCTGGCTAATGAGAGTGAGCTGAAAATTCATCAGTAAGCAAAGTTCTTGAATGTTGAAGAAAATATATACTATATATATACATATACAGGAAGAATTAACTTAGAAAGAATGATTAGTAATACAAACCAACCCTTGGCTCATTGAGTGAAAAAGAAATCATCATGCAAACCATCAGCAAGCAAAGGTCAGAGGTCGTTAGAGGCTCAGAAAAGGGGTTTCCCACATTGTCCCTGCAGCAGAGTCACAGTTTCCAATGATCACTTTTGTGACTATGCAACTGGGCTCATATTACTAGCTGCAACATCACAAAAATGACACTGGCAACCGCTAATTAGCTGGCAAAATAAGAATTTGTCCATTTTTAAAGTGAGCAGTGTTAGTAAATGCCATTGCACACAGCGAGAAGTGATAGCATAATAGATATATATTTTAAGCAAAGCCCTCACATGTGATGCTAATTATCTTTTAGCTTAGCAGTCCCTCTTTAAAGTGTAAATGTGCTCCCTCTGGGCTCAAGAAATATTTAATGACACATATCAGTGCATGACTAACAAGCTAGTCCAGAGCAATAATGATTGGTCTATTGTTCAAAATGAAATTAGGACTCCAGAAGCATTTAAAACTGACCAGTGGTTTCCGTAGTAGCCTCACCTCTCAGGGACTGTCTTTTGTACAGATTTGTAAAGGATATAGAATAATCTCTTTTTGGCAATTTATTCCCACATTATGGAAGTATGATAGATTATTCAGCAATGTTTAACGTATCTGATAGATGCAAAATCATCTAAATCACTGTCTGATACAGAGTAAGAGAAATGTAAGCTTTCAGTTTTTGAAGAGACTTGCAAAATTTACTTCAATAAAAATGTTTAGGTCCATATTTCCACAGACTCTGGGCAAGGTAATTTTGGGAATCCAATTTTTCTTGGTGATGAATTATAAAAAACAGAGGGTTGGTTATGTATATGCTTAATTTCATATATGTATGTGAATATATAAATATACACACATATCCATATATATAAACAAACACACTGAATGCACATAAAAACATAGATAAGATTAAAAGAAATGAGAGCAGCCCCTTCCTAGCACTACCCTACAAAGAGTATGGTAGCACTGTCAGACATTTTTCTGGGGGCTTTATGACTCAGCTGTTGTAATCCAGCAGAGTTTGTACTTTAAATAGAAGGCTTCAGGTGCAAAACATGTATTGTATTAATGAATTCCAAATACATTATTTTAGCAATAGTGCATTAGGTTTTTTGTCATTAAAAAAGAATGAAAAAAAAAAGAAAACAACCCGAAGATCAGATGACCAAGAAAACTGAGATTCATAGACCAGCTATTGTGCATGCCAAAATTCCTTTTCAGGCGGAATTTTACTATGCATTCAGTACTATGAGTTCATTGTACAAAATCTGCACGTAGCAAATGATTACAGTACCCTACACTGGACTGTGAATACATGTGAAATGAACACTCAGAATTCAATTAAATCTTAACAGGTTCATTCCCATACTGGCTTAAAATACAAAGAATGGCAGCTCCGCTACTTTTCTCATCTAGTTATCATTTTTCTTTTTCAAAGTATTACACAACACTTCTTCAGCACGGCTATTTAACCCTTACACAATGTCACTCTAAGAAGCGCTTTCCTGGTGATGTGAACTGTGACTTACTGTAGACCTAATCCTGCAGCTCAAGCAGGGACCTCAATCCTTACTAAAACAAGTCAGAGGCGAGGTGCTCTGAACTTCAGAAGTCCTGGCTGTACAGGATCATTTATGCTCTAGTTAGAATTGCTAGCAAATTTCCCACTAACTTTGAAAAGAGCAAAGCTGGATGCTGCACTGGCTCTGTGCTGCAGCTCACACAGCTTAATGGAACCGAGGCACAATTCTCACTACAGAAATTCACTACAGGCAACTGCCTCGGTACCATAGGCAAAGGGAAATCAACCTATAAAAATCATATTAAAGTTGAACCCAGAGAAGAAAACCTTGAAAATTCAATTACAATTTCAACTCCATCCTATGGCTGTGCTTCCTTGCTCCACTACTGCTTTTGTGTTGTGACTCTGTAGTATATCCTTACATCCTCACCAAGCCATAGCTCCAGGTGACTCAGAGCAGCTGCACTCCATTACCTGACCTGCATCGTGAGATTTCTCTCTGCTTTGAAAAGCCTTGCAATATGTACAAGAATACTGAGTGGATGAAGGGTGGCATTTAGTCCTAGATTTTTAAGGGTAGAATTTTGCCAACAGACGACTGTGCAACCAGCTCCTGTTGGCTGTACGCCAGCTCCTCCCCTCGGGTGCAGACGCACAACTTCGACTGGCATCAGTCGGAGCTCCCAGCACTCCTTGAAAGAAACAAGTTTGGACCTTTTGAGCGCTGAGCCCCTTTATAATCACTTTGGGGGGTTGTAGGCAATATTGTAGAGCAGAGAGAACAACGCGCGATCCCACAGGCCGCTGGCGGATTGAGCACCAACTCCCCAAACCTCCTGGAGATTCTTTTCATTAGTCGTAAGCGCATCGCTGTGGATTAGCTGGTACACGCTAACTCCTACACGTGATGCACTGGGCATGGTTTGCAATCAAATGAAGATTATTTCGCCCCAGTATTTACCATGCATGGCTTTAATTTTCAAATTAAAATTTAGATAGGCACAGCAAACATTAGAGAAGGTGGCAAGGACTTTCACAGCTTTTGCCTTTGTATGTTTCTCTTTTAAAGCCACACTGACTTTCATTGAATTTCCAAAGGGTATGCTT
Organism: Brachypodius melanocephalos; assembly: GCA_013398615.1. NCBI lineage: Eukaryota > Metazoa > Chordata > Aves > Passeriformes > Pycnonotidae > Brachypodius > Brachypodius melanocephalos. The sequence goes on from VZSR01001283.1 coordinate 4,123,171, forward strand.
TGTCAACATTTTCATCTGCTTTCTCAAGCCTCCACCTTCCTGCAGCCAAAGGTCTGCAGACCTCACTGTTGGATCCGTATGAGTAAAAGGTGCCATGGGAATGACGCTATTGCCATATGACTCTATTGTGATTCTTTTTTTCAAGCATGCTCACACTCCCTAATTTACTTGTGAGAGTCCTGATATAAGGATCTTGGGAGAACCACACAAAAAGCCTGGAAGTTGCAGAAATGGATAAATACTTGAAAAAAACAAAGAAATACAGAAGCACTGAGATTATACAAAGGGAGGAAAGCTATTGATCTCTAAATGGGAAAGGAATATGTCTTAAACCCAGGCAACATCGCTGTGTGAGGCAACACTAAACATCAACCTACTGAAGATATATCTCTATTAGCTTAGCACTGTGGCATCTCAGGCTGAGTCATCCCCTTTCAACCCAAAAATCTTCGAAGGATGAAAGAAGCAGTAGTTCCTCAGACCCGTATCATTTTAAAAGAAGTGCCATACTTTGTGCTTTACCTGCGGAAATCCAGAAGTGATCTGGTGGAAGCAGGAACCCTCTGATCGTTCCAGCTGAGGAAGTGGAACTGTGTCACCGTGCGCGTCTCGTTTGTCTGCAGGTTCTTCAGGTAGAAGCTCCTCACGAGGAAATCCTCGCACCAGATGTGCTCAGAGACAAGATTTACCTACACCCACAGGAAGGAACAAACGGAGATCAGCGATTTTGGTTCCAGGCCATGTCTTTGGGATTGCAGGTGTAAGATTTCTGGAATGAACGAATTGTATGAAAATTTTATTTTTACTAGCAAATTGGCCAGTATGGGGAAAAAAAAAAGATTGATTTAGCAATCAATATAGCTGTCAGAAAGGGGCTAGCTGCCATTGCTATTGCATTGAACACATAAGAAAAATCTTGACAATTTTAATGCAAAAGGAAAATTCACTGAATTTAATATTTAGAACATTATGTGAATACAAAAGATATTTTGTATTGAAAATGTGCTAGACTGGCAGTTCCTTTCTTCTCAGAAATTTCCACAAATGCATTGCCCAGGCCACTCTCAAAGGTCTTAAAAATCTGAGTTGAATTCACATAAAAAGTGACAATTCAGTTTCTTTTGCTATGAAGAAAAATAAGCACTAAAAAAATGCAGCTTATTTGCAGAGCTCATCTTTTCAGAAAATTACTTTATTCCCATTTTAGTTTAAATAACAGTATTTCTTCACAATTTCTCCACATTTCTTCGTATTTGGCATTGTGGCATTGTTTTCTTCCTCTACACAGCTGGACCACTGGAAAAATCTGACAGTGGTTGTCAACGTTGCATTGCAACATAACTCGTGATATGGTATTTTGGGCTAGAAATGCAAAGCAGAAAATAAAAATGTATATTTGTTGTTGTGACTGAGGCAAGAGATAAAAATAGATAGGGTTAATTATTACAGCAATATAGAGGTTTTTTTACAAAGATTTACATACGGCTATGTATCCCAAGGCAAAAAATTCACTAGTTCTAAAAATACTATTTTCCCATAAAATATAAATACATGCTTTCATATATCAACCACTTCCAAAACCATTCAAAATGCAAAAAAATTATTGTCCTTTTTAATACTGCAATATTTCACTCATTATTTGCTACATTTCATTCGGTGTGGAAACCACCTTGCTGTGAGAGCTACGCTCCAATTTTCTTTCACAAATGCAAAACTACCTGAGGGCACACCAAGTGTATTTCGGAGCCTGCAGCTCGACCCGCAGGTTAGATCGTCTCCAGCATCATCCTGCCCCGTACGGAACCAGCCCCTGCACTTACTGTCACGTTTACAACCAGATATTTTGTGCAGGTACCTCGTAGATGTGGTAGAGGTTTGACCCTTCGTCCGGCCAATAGTGGTAGCACTGTTTGACTCCGTTTTCCACGAGGGGTGTCAGCATGACAATAACGACACAGCCGTTCTCCCAGACCATCTGCAGACAAAGAAAGACACCGTGGCCACATTGTGACTGCCTAATTACTGCGTGACATGTATAATTACTGCACTCAGACACACAATCAAAATTTATTCCATTCACAGGAAATTTATTTCATTTTCATTAGACACTTTTACTCTGCAGCTGCTTTCGAATCCCTGAATAAACTGGCACCACATTTTGCAGGCATCCATGAAATATTAAAGAATTTCCTGCGATTTCAATTCAGGTCATCCACAAAATCTCTCCTTGCTCCCTTTTCTGTCAAACTTTCAGATCCACTAAAGGAATACTGAATGGTGCTTGCAGAACACCCATCTATTTAAGATTTCATATTTAACACTGAAGCAGCACAGACCTATTAAAGTCACATGCAGAGAAACCTGTTTTTCTTCTCAACCCTATGTCTTTTTTTCAGTTTGCCAAGTAGCAAAAGCCATTAAAGTGCTGCATTGCTGAAACAATCATAAAAGTTGCATCTGAACAACAGTAATGAAGAAAAGGCAGGGAAAATTCAAAGCAAATCTGTTCTTTCATGAACGTTTTGTATGGAGAAGTCATTCCTCCAAATGCACATTCAGAAAAGATTCGTTGCAAATGTGCACACTTTCTTTTTCCTTCTTTCTTTCCTTGCAGCTTTCCTTTGTTTTCTTTCTTCTTTTTTCCATTTTAAAAAAAATTTTCTTTTTCTTTTCATTTCTCTTTCCCTCTTTTCTACTTTGTCTTTTGTTACTTTTTTCTCCTCTCTCCTCATCCTTTCTCTTTTCTAGTTCTGTTTTCCTCTTTTATCCTTTTTTCTTGTTGTTGTTGGTTTTTTTTGTTTTTGTTTTTGTTTTTTTTTGTTTTTTTTTCCCTGGAGGTAGAATGAAAGTCCAACTTGTCCTGCAGACTGCACTCAGAGAGCACAGGTACAGCAGAAACAGAGGAAAACAGAGTATCTTCACTGCCAGCATGACCACTTAATAATTTAGACCAGCCACAGAATAGGATACAAGAATCAAGCACATCCTAAACTAAAGGATTTGTGGATGTCTCTCACAAACAGCAAACAAGCAGAGATGCTCTGGTCTGGCATATCTCTGTTCCAAACACAGCCCATGACTGAACAAAAAGGCTCCTATGAATTAATACCAGGCAGCATAATCACTAAAAACTGTTATTATTATGCTGTACATTGATGTTATATTTGCATACAACTTTCATTGTCTTTTTGCTAGCATGTAAAATTACTAAATGAAGAGTAAACTGCTCTTTTTGTGAAGGGTTATGTTTATTTCACAGAAATATTTATAAGCAACTGTATTGACATGTAAATTTTGTCAACAAAAAAGGCCTTTGTCTAAACTGTGCGAAGATGAGATGATACATTCAATTCAAGGATTATTTTTTTTAATTACATATCAAATAAAAAGGTTTCCCATTCATGGATAATGATGTTGTCTTCTCTTTTAAGAATAGCTTGCATATAGAGAAACAAATAACATTTTTCTTCCCTTTTTTCATTTTGCAACATAATTAAAACTACTTTTAAAACTGGCTTAGAATTATTTAGAGAAATGAATCTAGTGTTTACACAGAATAGAGTTATTTATCATTTTGAAAAGAAGTGGGGTAAAAAAATTACAGTGGAATGTAAGAATAATCTTTTTTTCCTTCTTTTAACCCCTTAAGAAAGGTTTTTAAATAAAAATGTCTGTAATTTCCTCATCCTCATGTTAAAACCTCACAGTGCCACAAAACCATTTAAACATTAAAATTATAGACACTTTAGAGACAGATGTATATTTATCATTTGTATCTTTTTTGTATTGCATTTGTTTCAGGCCACAGCTGGAAACCTTCTTTATATGTAAGGAAGATGATACAGATTTCATTCATTCTAAAGTAGTTTCACCTTTTTCAGCCAGCAATCAGACTAAGATAAGAATTCAAAACATGCATCTTACTTTAAAACTAGCCCCACTAAATCAGTGCTTTCATCACATAACGATTTAATGTGCCTCTAGAAGGTATAGAAGCTCATTGAAGCCATTACGAAAATGAGGAGAAACACAGTTTTTATGAGTGTAATAAAAATACAATGATCTAGACCATAAACTAATCATCGAGCACTCTGCTTCTGCCACCCAAGTGTAACATTATAAAAGCCCACTCATTTAGAGAGGAATCCTTGCAGTTTGGCAACCCTGTTCATTGGTTCAAAGACGGAGCATTTCATTAGAGAGGGGCTGTCTGCATCTCTGAAGATTTCATTAAGCATAAATCCAAATGAAAGTTAATTTAAACAAACAATTTCAAAGTTACTCTGGGGTATAATATTTCTTTTAGGTCATTGTGTGTGAAAAGTAGAAGTCAAATCTACTAAATCAAGGAGGCAATACGACTTAGTGCCTTCATTCCTGTTACAAGCAACTGTCCCTGCATCTCCTGTGCTTACCTTTGAGATGGGATTTTCACTAAGGCTCACAGCCTGTGACTGGAGGACTACAGCATTTTGTTTGTTTCCTTGCTAATTTAAATATTAGAACATCAGGCTGGTATCTATTTCCATATATTTCCAAATAACTTGGAAGCAGGATGAGTCAAAGGCAGTTCACAGAGTTTTTACACTGTCATCTGTTCACCTCCCCATCTTTAAGCAACTGATGAGGTTTTCAGCTGCATCTCCCAGCACTTCACACTTGGCTGTGCTCAGTGTCCAGAAACACCCACAAAACAGAAGGTGGCCCCAAGGATGTGCCTTGGTAAAGAAAGAACAGGTAGCCCAGATCTGGTCTGCAAAATCCCAGCACAGCCTCTGTGGTTACCAAAGAGATATTTCAGCTGGCCTTGGAGAGTGGAGAAAGAAGTTCAATTGCAAATATGCAGTAATTCACTTATTTCTGAACTTTGTATGTTTGCACAATATGATAGAAGAATAAAGAGAATATCAGTTCCTCAGGGCAGAAGCTTTTCTTTTCACGCAAAGCCCAGCAAAATTAAGCCTTAGACTCCCAAGTGTCTACAAAAACTAAATATATTTTTAGATATACATCATATAAGATACACATGTATATATTTGCAATATATAAAACTAAATTTATTTAAATGACTTAGCATGGGCAGGCTCATGTTTGTACTTCATGGTAATACTTTCAGTAGAAAAAGAAATGTTGAATGGAGTCCTGTGAATGGGAGTGATAAAGCCTGAGTACAGTAGCTCACTGGAGAGCCTGCAGTGTATTCTTTGCTGAAAAGGGAGGACATTGCATGATTTTGTGTGACATGTCCACCTTCAGCCTGTAGTTGAGAGATGAACATGTTAAGGATCTTTAATGAGGTTCTGCTGTATGCGTCATTCTCAGAATACTTCTTGGACAAGAATAACACCATCCCGTTCAATTTGCTGCAAATTAAAGGTTGAATCCTGCAACCCAAAGATGAGCAGAGCATTTGAGATTCTCAGAATTCCCTGTTGATAAAATCCACCAAGTGTAGAGACCTCATGCTGTGATTATCCAGCATTGCCAGCCCCGTGTAAAGGGCTTCTACATTGGAATGAATTATATTTAGTAAGAATTACTTGAAAAGGAGCACAGAATTGGGTTTTCATGTAATGAGCAAAACAAAGTTACAAATAGCAGAATCAGTGTTACAACACTGCCATAAATCTGATAAGACATCAGGTTTTGATAGCTTATACTTTAAAATGTCCTTGTTTACTAGCTTGTAAATAAAATGGTTAATATGAACCCCCTTTCCTTTTTTAGACACTTCATCACTTTGAAGCGTCTTTTTATAATAAATGATTCTCCCCAAACTCCTTTTTCAGCCATTTCTGTCATTTTTGTGATGGGGAAACAACAAGATACAAGCTCTGCCCAGACACTTCATTTAATGGAGACTAGTGGAGAAGTTTCTAAAATGCAACGATTTAAAAGTAGAAAATAGACGGGATAATCAGTTAAATCCAGCCAGTTCACGAAACATAAAACATGCTAATCACACCAGCTGCTCTCTGGGAGAGACCTCCAGCAAACTACAGAATTTACCTTTTCAGTCTTTTAGGCTTCCCATACAATTGGTATAACTGGTAAATGCAAAGACTCGGAAGAGCAGATGAACCAGCAAAGAGAATCCAAATAGTTTGTAAGGATAATCAAAACTCAATACAAATTAGCTTGACTCCTAAAAAAACAACAAAGCAAGGTACTAACCCTTGTTGCATCAGATAATATTAATCTCATTTCATATTGTGAAAATAATTAACTCAACTGTGATGTCTTTCAAGCTTAAAAAAAAAAAGGGTATCTTTTAACAAGGAAAAAATTGGGTTGAATTTAGATATTTGTTACCAACAAGAGCTTCACAATGCATGCCAGTAAAAAAGTCCTACAAACTTTTTTTGCTAAATATTTTGTTTGTAAATGACATAATTTTGATATGAAATGGGTCAAATCTGGCAAGGTCAGAATTGCAGTTTGCAAAATCATAACTATGCTTGACAGTTAAACAAATCTGTAGGTTGAAAGATTAATGGTCAACAATCTGTATTTCATTTAAAAAGTATCTGACTGCAGCTGGAAAAATGTCTTCAGAGAGGACCATATACAAATACACAGTTGTATTTTGTCCCCTGCTGTTGCAGCAACACTTGTTTGGAAGTCATCGGGAAAGGCAAATTCAAGATGACTGGATGTGTTGCAATAATTTCTCTTTCTGCTTTCTCCTAGAGACATAAACTGTTCTTATTCTTCTCAGTAGACTCCTAACTCAAGCCTTATTATTAAATAATTTAAATATGAGCTCTGTTTAGAGTTGCACTGCTGACAAAACCACATTAAGGAGCAAAAGTCTACCAAAATCATCAGAAATTAGCTTTTCCTTTAGTATTGAAAATGTGGAAGGTAAACAATAAAGGGACACAAATTTTAAGAGACCATTTCTAAGTACCTTCTCCAACCAGAGCCATAATTAGAAGGGAGTGTGGTAAAAGCAGACTCCTTCACTGAATGCCTATGGAATTTATAATGCTATATTTATTTCTCATAGCTTGACAAGTTACTAGAGCTCTAGGGGCTACTGTTCTGTGCCTATGTCTCCCTTGCTGTTTTCCCTTTATTAAATTAAAATATGCATATTTTACACATTGAATTGCTTTCTGTTGGTTTTCATCTGCTCTTCTTTCTGAAGGTGAGAACTGATTAGACATGCAAGAAGTCCCATTCCAGGCAAAGAAAATAAAACTTGGGAATCACAACTGCTTGAAAGCACTGTGTCTGCACAGAACAAAATGCAGAAGAATAATTTAGTCTGTAAATTAATTTCAGCACTCACAACACATGCTGAACTGGGAGCACAGAAACAAGCATTTAGAGCAGACAAGGGTTTGGTACAGTTGTTCCTACGCAGCCCATGGGCTTGGAACACTGATTTTGCTGGAAGACTCATTCAGCTATGGGGACATGGTCTCCTGCTACTGGGATTTGCCCTTGGAGACTACTGATGACTAATCCTTTTTACAGAGGAAACAGTCAACCAACAGTATTTTGTATTTCTTTTGTTGAATTCCCAAACTGGAAGAGAGAAGTAAGTGTTGCTGATTAGACATGCAAAGATTTATCATGTCCTCAAGACTGTGATTCAGGAATCAGTTCTTAATATGCTGTTGTGATCAGGGAGGAAACCAACAGCCAGTTTTTTTGGGCTGATGCTGATAACTTACTCCTGAACAGAGGTAGACAAAAGTAAAAATAGTTTAGGATTATGAAATGCAGGACTGGAGCAACAAAAAGCAAATGGCAGTTGAACTCCCTGGCTCATATTAGGGCTATGGACTTTACTCTTGGGATCCCTTCTGTGCTTTACATTTAACAGTCCTGCAATAAAAGTAAAAAATAGTCAAGGGAACAGAGATGAGGTTTCCCCAGTCACTATGGCCACAAGAGTGCAAACCTCCACTCCAGTGTGGTCTCTGTTTGTCAGCAAGATTTGGGCAGCATTAACAAGAAGGTTGAACAGCATTTCCAGTTTCAAGACTATTTCATGTACCGACAAGTAGTGGAGGAAAGATGTGGTAAGGAAAAGCATGGATTTGATTCAGAACGTGTAGGATGATGAAGCTTTTCCTTGCTTCCTAGAGGAGCATCCCAAGCACAAAGGGGCAGCCCTTGAGGTCTGTCTTCCTGCTCCTTTCTGACTCAGTGCTGTTCGTGAGTGGGTCTGCTCTGTCATCCTTGCCAGAGTAAGGCATTAGGGGATCTATTTATATACACATATAATATACACTATATATACAATAGATATATACAATGGATAGCTCAAGCTATCTATTGTAGCATGAGCTACAGATCTGTTTAGCCAAAACTCATGGAGTTTTCTGGTTTAAATTTGTGTCCAGTACAAGTATGGACTGTATTTAACTTACTCCCATGAGTTACTATTATAGCTGCACTGTACCTTAACTCAGCATTTGCAAAATGAGGAAAATCATATTTCTCTACCTCTTCTGCAGAATTTCTAGAATGTTCAGATAATGATTAATTATGTTCTTCATGGAGGGAAGACATCACAGGAACACAACAAATACTTTCAAAATATATACACCACATATTATTTCATTTTCTAAGGCAACTAAAGCATTGGCAGGAAGTGCTTTTCCCTCCCCCTATTTCACTTAATGTGGTAAAAAAAAAACAACAAACCCCCTCCCCGTGAAAATGCACTTCCCTCCAAAAAGAAAGAGGGGAAAGAAGGGCAAACATGGGTAGATTCATGAAAGAAACACATGATATGGGGTATTTTCCAGAGGGAAAATATATGGCCTCCTACAGAAATCTCCATTTGGAGATGACAAACCTTAGCAGACATGCAATTTATAAAACCAGCATAATTAACAACAATTTTTCAGCGAAAGGACAGTTAGTTTTAAGTATCCTAACTCCTAGAAATAGTCTCTTGCATATTATCATCCCTTCCTTCTTAGAATACTTTGCAAGTTAAGACATGTACTTCATGTCAAATATTTTGTGGAATTATAACCCAGCACATACTGAAAATAATAAAATTTTATGCCTCCAGAATTATTCACAACATGGAACTCCTGCTGCGAAAACTTGTTATAGATCAGAAATGTTCTACATCCTCTTTCTTTTGAATTATGTTCAAAGAGATGTTGAATTTTAATAGCGCTATGTGAAAGAGCTGAGTGAAATCTCACTGCAACTGCTGGACAAAATCATCACCTTTCATTCAAGATAAATGTAAGAAACAAGCAAACTCTTTTATGAAGCCTGATAACTGAAATTACAGAAGTTATCATCAAAAACAAGAGAAACATGAAGCATATGGACCCATGAGTTTCTCTAGAAACTGATATGCTTAATGCAGAGAGAGAGCATTAATCAAGGCAAGATGATTAATCCCGATAAGCAGCATAAATGTGTAAAAGGAATAAAGAAACCACCAGCACAGCTCGACAAATTGTGATTCTGGTAGAAGAAAAGCTGAAAGAGAGGTTGGGGGTAAAACACTGGGTGAATGAGCTTTGGAAAAAAGAAGTTATTGACTGTTATTTGATTCTGTCTTTGTTCAAGGAAATAAAACTCCGTTCTTTCTTTGTAAATAAAATGGAACTCTATCAAAGCAAAACCCTGTCCTGAGGATGAATTTTCTTTCCAGCTGAGAAGAAAACAACCCACAGACCTGACAAATTGTTTAACCACTCAGGTAAAAATGGATTAATACCATGTGAGGACAGTCATCCAGTTTTCGAGAAACGGAATCGTGAGGTGGAATTCCCACTGAACCAAAATAGAATCAATGAAGGATGTATTTCTCAGAAACAGTAATTGGTAAAAAGAGATGAAAACAAGACCAGATAAAATTAAAAGAAGACTTGAATCAGCTGGAGGCTTTTCAAAATTAATTAAAGTAGTGGCTGGAAAATTTCCAGAGTGGTCCAAGAGATGACAAGCGGGTAGAGATGAAATCTCTGCTTGAGCCGCAAACACAGAGCATCCAGACAGATTAGGAAGCCCTGTGGCAAAACAGATCAATGAGATGACTGACAACACAACTCCTGCAGGCTAGAAAGTTTTCAAAGAAATAGGTAAGCCAGGAAAGTTGGAACTAACTTGGCACTTGCTGACTCACAGAAGCTATGCCAAGAATCCGAGGAGCCAGAGAAGTAAACTGGAGGGACACAGATAACCATGGAGGATTTTTGCCATTCGAAAAGTCAGTGTAAGACTATTGCCCTTTTTATCATTATTTTTCTTACAACACTTACAAATTCGAACACCATTTGCAAATGACCAATATCCAGGCATTTGGACCATCTCCAGCTCAAACACTGTGCCTTTGAAAGAAAAACTGTCATCAAGCTGATCTCTCGGTTCAACTTGGAAACCCAAATGAATAGAAAGTTCTACAGAAAGTTCTGAGACTAATGGCCAAATCTAGTGACTCAAGTTAAACAGTACTGAAGAATGATACCTGCTCTTCTCCACCCTACCAAAAAGACATAAACTTCCAAGAAGTGGTCACTAGTGAGATCAATGCCTCTTCAATCTCATAGTGGTACTAGGCTTGGGTCTGCTCATCTCTACTAAGAATGCTAAACTACATGAGCCTGGACCAAGCACCATCAATGTTGTATGAAAAAGTTCTGTCTAGTCTGAGAAAGCAAAGACACTGAGCTAACTAACTGTGATCTTTGTTTGGATCTGAGCAACGTGAATAAATGGGAATTTGATTGCTAAGTATCTAATAGAACTTCCACTAAAATACTGGGCACTGGATCAACATAGCAGCTTTTAGAGGGGCCTGCCGGTAAGACTAGAAAAAAGATTGCCCAAAACTAAATTATCTGTTTGGTAAAATCTACAAAGTATTGTGACATTCCACAGTTCCATTCATAGCAGGTCAGACTGCTTACTACTGTAGAGGTAGTCACTGATTGGTGGGAGAATATCACGAAAGCTTAAGAGAAAGCCGGTTTAGAAACTATATCTGAATGAGAGCAGGAAATGTAGACAGCACAGATCAGAAGCAGTTTGTATTTCACTGTGGATATCAGCTGCGTTGCAAATGCCAAGGAAGTTGCCTTACACTTTCAAGTAAAACAAATGCCCTGTAGACAGGAGTTTTCTAGAAGTCATCTTGAAATGCCTACAGGAATGGAAACAATTACAACAGGCTCTTGCTGTCGTGAGAAAGGGACAACCTTTCAACCAAGACACAATGAAGTGGCTGATGCCCACTGTGCACCCTGGCTCTTGGGAATCTCAGCAGCTATATCTCCGCAAAAATAAGAAGCAATACATCCAGTAAACATTGACATGGAAGGTGATGCCAAGTTCCAAGAGTTTCTGTTGGATTTGCTACAGCATGACATTGTGCATTTAGACAAGGAACAGCAGAATAGTCCCAGATCTCCCTGGAGTCAGTCACTCTTCTCAGTATCAGTCAGAAAACTGCTTCACTGAGCACAAAATGGGGAAAACAGCAATGCAACTCTGCAACAGCTGGCATTAAGTGGAGGAGGGAGAGGGAGGAGAACCACTGAGAAGATGTATCAGGAATGAATAATTGAATCTTTAAACAATCCCTGGTGGCAGCATCATGGAAGCACTATAAACTACAGAAAACTGTATCCAAGTAAATATCCTGATCATGCCCTGACAGGAGTTAAGACTGTTTTCCATAGCAAGTTCAGTTTCCTATACTTTACAGTAAAATAGGCACTATTTGGTGAAAAATAGAAATTAACTTTTTGCCTGCAACTGGGTATAAACTGCAACATGTTCAAGCCATGGCTTTTGACTTTTACATTGGATCTCCTTCATTTCAGTGGTTATGGATGCAGTGTTCTGCAAGGAGCTCATCTCTCTTGGTTCGTTTATTACATGTGGTTGATATCCTGGGCTGTGTAAAAGGTTTGGGACAAGAACTGGCACAGTGAAATGTGATGTGCAGGAAGTTTAAGAAAAGTGGGGAATGGTCCAAACCAGGATACTGACATAGATTGTTATGTTGAAGTGACAGACATCACCAAAATGAACACTAGAAAACACCTTTTCTATGGAACCTAACAGAAGAAATAGTAAAAGAGCATCACATCAGAAATGCACACAGCCACACTCAAACCAAAGCTGAACCACAGCTCCCAAATGGTTTCTGAGGAGACATTTACAGCAAATCTGGTGGGGAGCTGGAGTGAACATTCACTGATGGATTACTGGAAGAGAAATAGCAGAAAGAGCAGAAGGAAAGTGAAGAAACACTCTTCCACAGAAAATAGCAGGAGGAAAGAAAGTAAAGAAAGAGATCTTTTAAGTATGAAGTGGAATGAAGAAGATTGTGCCACAGAACAAAGAAACAAAGTTGTAGTTTCTGTGACCATGCAAACAGGTTGCCTAACTTTTCAAACTGGTGTGGGAGAAGAACAAAAGATATCCTTCATACTAGGCTTATATGATTGATTCTGATTTCTGCAGTGCTTACTTAAAGTGGGCTTTTTAAATGCCTTATTTAAAAATGAGAACATGTATTTTCAACGTGTAAAGGGGCACTTACAGGTAAAACTATACACAATGTAGATGTACAAATATGAAAAAATAAACCATTAAAAACCTGGGCCATAGAAATCATAAAATGTCATTAAAGAATAGCTGACACACTATTTGATTTTTTCATGTGTAGCTTAACAAATACATTTTTGAGTATCATGTCTGTTAGAAGGAATCCATGTGCCAAGAAAAAAAAGATCAGTATTCTCAATTCTATCTAATTATCAAACAGTGAAGACAAAAATCACAAATTACTTGAAAATTTAAGCCAGACCAAAAGCTCACCTGACTTCAAGCGGAAAGCATTTGCTCTGTCTTTCTAGAAAACAGTCCCAAAATATTTTGGACTGAGCATTCCAATGCACTCAAAATTCAACAGTTTTTTGGAAAATATCCTGATTTCAGAAAAATTGTGACATGAAAAGAGTCTTCAATACAGATCAGTTAATACTTTCTAATGATAGGTCAAGTGAAGCAGATGAAGAGATGATTTCAACTGATGCAAGCTCCTAAAATACAATGACATTTCTGAAACTGTCACACAGACACTCTCTTACCTTCAGAACAAAAACTTCTAAATTCATAATGCAAAACAAAAAGTAAAAGCATATGTTCATGTTGATAATAAGCCCCAGTTGGCCTTCTCCCCAGGCAGCTCCTGTAAACTTTCAGACACAGTTCTGCATTTCCAAAGGAACATCTAACACTCGTATCCATCACACACATCCACTGTGACAATGTGTGTTGGTCCAAATCTGAGAGCTGCACCAGCACTAAAACACCTGCAAACAAAGTAAGCTCCTAATTGTGCATCAATAACTACCCCATTCAGCCCCAACCCTGCAAAAAATATGCCCCTACTTAAATTTATGCAGCTGGGTCCTAACTGCCTGTGGTGGGGAAAATGCATAAGGATTTAAGCATATTGGAGAACTGGGACACGTGTGGAATAGATTTCTGTGGAAGATTCATGGCACTCAGTGTTAGGTCCTTTCTGATCTGGAGAGTAACAATGAATTCTGGCTACACTCTTCAGGCCCTCTGAAAATCACTGAATCCTTGGCAGTAATTTAATTACAGAGACCAGGCACTACAATATGAATACTTTGCCCTGAGGTTTTCAGTATAATTTACATATAAACTATTCCTTATCAAGGCTTGTCTTATACATAAATGGCTTGAATATCCATGTACTAGATTTAAAAAAGATGTCTGAATTAAGGTTATTCCACCTTGAGTGACTCAAGCACAACATACTTTTACACAAATTACATTTCAAGAGGCGCAGGAAAACTTGTGGCATAAATTCTGTTTTCAAAGAGATGTTTAACTCACCTGCCAGAAGTCAGCAACAGTAGCAGGGAGAGGGCCCTGGGTGGCAATATATGCAGGGTTTCGGGGGTCATGGTCCATCTGGAATAAGAAGAACACAGACTGGATTTATTTAAAGGAAATCCCTTGCAGTGTTAGAGACAGAAAGTATGTGAGAGCAGAACAAGGGGCTTCCTAAAGGACTGTCATGTCCCTCCATCCTTTATTGGCAAGCAAAGTGTTTTATTTCTATTTGTAGGCTCAGAGGAGCTCAGAGGACAAGCTTTCCCTCAAAAGACTGATGACACCAGAGGAATATCAGCACACGTGATGAACAATGTCCCATGTCCTCAATATGAAGAGTAAGATCATTTATGGTGGCTGACAAAGGCATTTATTGGAGATCAGTACTCGTGGTTTCATAGCAACCTAGGAGCCTTTTGAAACATTTTTCTACACTGAATGCTAAGAATGCTCCACACATCTAAATATGTTCTCCATTTCCACCATGCCAGTCAAGGGCACATGTAACTAAAACCCAGCAAAAATGGGGAACAAATTCAGTTTCTGGCTTTTTCTGGTTAGCTGATTTATCTAAATGCATGGATTTGGCCTCAATGGAGGAAGTTCTGCTTAAAGACCTTAATTATTACGTTTAATTCAAGGAGCAGAAAATTCACTGAGCAGAAAAAATAAAGAATCTAAGAAACAAAGCCATCAGGAGTAAATAGGATTAGCGTGTTACAATGAATGTTTTCGAACTGATGGGTGGTTTTCTTGGTTCTAAATCTTAGGACCCATTCTGCTGAGAAAGAAGATCTGCTGATAGGATTAAAAAACAAACAAACTCTTTCTAACCCTGAACTGGGCAGGACAAAACTTTGAACATAAAGAAAAGAGACCCATTTCAGCTCTGGGATGTGTGGGTGTGACTCAGTGACACTGAAGTCGGTGAGAGTTAACTTATACCCATGTAGCTGATGGCAGAATTTGTCTGAATACACAGTTCTGTTCTATAAGTAAAGATCTGAATAAGAATGAATGTGAGTCACATTTGCATTAACAGGCATCTCCTGAATTTATTCATAGCCTATCAAAATTTTCAGTGATGGTACATGTCAGTGTAAAAGAAGGCACCTCATAATTACGTGCAACATAAAAGAGGGAAGAACCATAAAAGAACAGATGTAAGTTATTCTAATGGAACAACAATATGATGAATGTTGCAAAAAGGAAGGGAACACTTTTATGTCTCTAATTTTCTGATGTATAATTAAGCTGGACTTAATATTAAAATTCTCCATGACAACACAACACAGGTAAAAGTCACTGAATCCGTTTAGACGAAAAGCTTACTTCTGATTCACCACCCATAGTTATAAAAAACCTTGACCAGGATGTCTATAATCCCATCATTTTATTCCAAGTTACATTGGGATGCTTCTCTTATCAGCAAATAAATCTTTCGAACAAGCAATTTCTCACAACAAATTTCAACCTTGCTTTTTTTTCCTTTTGACAAAAGCAATTCTGATAGCAGGACATTTACTACTGTGGGTATTTTGAGACCAAGGAAAACTAGCTTTCTTCAGAAATCAGTATTAACAAAAAAGCCCTTAGGAAACATTTCAAACCGGGCAACTTTTTTGTTTTGTTTTGTTTTGTTTTGTTTTGTTTTGCTGTGCTTTGCTTTGTTTTGTAAAATCTGAAACACTGAACTAAACAGAGCTGGAAACTACAGCAAATGTGATCAAGCAAAGTCAAGCTTAAAAGCTGGGTTTTTTTCATTCTCCATTACAGTTGAAATGATTTGTTGTTGTTTTGTTTTGAATCCCAAAGATCTACAGGATTTTAACTTGTGGTGAAATGATTTCCTATGCTGGAACTAAAAATCTTAACTCAGAAAAATTGATCTACACCAAGGAGGATGTGCTACTCCCAGTGGAAATTGTTGTGGGTTACATCCACTCAAAAATGATGTCACTTCTCCAACAGGCTAGTGCTTGGCTTGGAAATGTAACCAACAGGAAATACACCAAGCTTTAAAAAAATATAATTTACTTCAAATTCTTCCTAAACAAATCTTTTTTTTAATGTGGACATGCCAGAAAACAAAGGCAGAAGAAGTCAAGGATGATGCAAATAATGCTGTCATGGAGGAAATACGTCTCAACATTCAGCTGATAAATCAGGAATAGGCCAATCTTGGCATTTCAGCATTAATCAACCTCTGTCACAAAGGTGCTTGTTGGAACGTGGCAAACATTACAATAAGCACAGAGTGGTGAAGTATATCAGCAGTTTAACAATAATTCAAATGACAATTATAATTATTACATTCCAAGCACATTGTGTTGCACAAAAAAACAATTATGAGCAGAAACTCTTCTTGCTTGGAGCAAATAGAAAATGGCAGAAAATGCTATCACACTATTAAATGATATTTAACTGAACAAAAATAAGAGCAAAGTTTAAACTAATTAAATGAAATTCCTGGTTTCATCAATTTTGTATTGCATCCACTGTTTAAAAGACCACGTATTTCAAGAAAAATGGGAAAAATCCCTAGTCTGGTCACATTCAATTTAATGTGAGTAGGTGATGGCAAAGGAAAGTTCTTGAATGTTTTTGCTTTTCTCTTTTTTTATTCTCTCAAGGTCATCAAGAATACCAAGGGCATCTTAATCTATCAAAGTTAACAGAAGTTTGAATAAAGAAATAAAGTCAGTAATGGGTTTAAAACTAACTAATCAAGGATCAAGCAAAAGGGTTTTTTTCATGTCAGTACTCATTACCTTCTTTCAAGGATCCCTCAGATTTCTCACTTCATGAAAATAAAATGGAAAATGTATTCTCCAGAGAAGAATGGAGTACTCCAGACTCCATACAATCAAATATTAAAACAAAAATTGATTGTTTGCTAACATTTTACATCAGAACAACCTTCAGAAATCACCCTAATAGCAATTGTTCAAAAAGAACATGATTTTTACCTCTATTTCCACATCAAAGCATCAAGTTCACAAGGCTTACACCAGAATGAGATCGAACAGCCATTGTTGCAAAGAAAAACCCACAATTATTACAACAGTTCTACTACGGTGGAATTCTCATTTTCTGCCGCAGTACAGCAAAGTCAAGTCTGTGATAATATTTCCATCTATTTTTCCATGATTTTATATTAGGGGGCAAAGATTACTATAACTGGCCATGCAATTGATTGTACTGATTTCCATCACTACCTGTATCAAAAACAAGTGAGAAGAAAAAGGAGGAGCACTGAGATTTCTTCTTGGAAAAGAAAAACTAAGAGAACTTTAGTGGCACAACTTGTATTTTCCTACAGGGCTTTGTAGTATAAGGTGACTTACACTACCTTAAAGTAGGAAAATATGTGAAGAACATCACAACTGGTTGCCTCTAGTTAATATCAGACCAGGATTCCACCTTTGCTTTACTTTTAACAAAAGCTGGCTCTTCCTTCAAGAGTTCTATTTATCCAGCTGCCTTATTCTAAGATTTTGCAAGGATCCTCTGAAGAATGCTGAATTTTGTTGAGTTTTTGACAGAGACTGTGCTGCTGCACGATTTCACTGATAATGCTGATGAAATACAGAAAAATCAATACATTGTGGGAGCAAATCCTTGAGAGTGGTACATGTAGATTCTTGTTAAGCAGTCTTGTAAAACTGCAAACTGAAGTAAAACTGTCAATAGGCATCAATGACCATTTTGAAATTTCACGTAAATGATAATACTGGTTAATTCCTTCCCTTTACCTTCCCATTCAGCTTGTCAGATCTTTACCTTCCACAGAGAAAGATGCTGGGTGAGATATGGTCTCAGTCACACCACATTTACCTTCATCTAAATCCTCTGAGTCCATCTGAAATATTCCTGAATCATGAGATCAGAACAAAATTCAGTGTAGACCAAATATGACAGAAAAGAAGTTGAAATCTGATTAACACCTTAAAAATTCATATGGATTCACGCTTCTGTGTGGTTTCCAGACTTAATGTGTTTACAACACGAAAAAAATCTACTTCCATGCATATATTTATTACACAAAGTATAGATGGTCTCTAAAAGAAGAAGCGTATTTGTTTTTGTGAAAGAAAGCATATCCAGCAAATGCAGATGAAGTTTGTAATCATTCACCTCAACATTAAATTTAAAAAGGTAGACTAGTCCTCATCTTCATGTTTGAATTAAAATTTAAAACAATTTTTAAAATCCTTCCTTTTAAGCCCCTAATGGAATGAAAGAAGTAAATCTGGTTGCCTATGCCATTATGAATTTCAGAGTCTATTCTTGCTGATGAAATTTGTATGCTGTATTTGAACAAACTGTCATGCTAATGACATTCCTCAGTCTGGTGTCTTCAATAAAAAACAAACTGAGTTTTTAAATGTAGTTGATGGGATTTTTTCTCTCTCAGACACCCTATGAGGAAAAACAGAATTTCCCATTTACTTTCATGACCTCTGATTTAAAAGCAAAGATTGCACATTATTTACTACTGGATGATTTTCCTGAAATTTAATGAGGACTAAGTACAAATATGACAGAAGTAATTATCACAGTTTTATTCTGCACAGTCAGGGTCTCCTTGTGCCATAATTGCAAGCCTTTCATTCAGCTGCCGATACCAGAGTTATTATCATAGTACTTTATGTCATTTCAGAGAAGAGGGAAACAGATTTCTACCTCACTTTTACCCTGTAAATTTACCCTAAGGACTCATTTTGCCTGGCCTCATGCTAGAGCGAAATAAAAGACATATGGGAAGAACTTGGACTAAATCTTTTCTGATTCTCTTCACCCATTCCCAGCTGCAGCGAGGCCACCAATATAACCCCAGTTTTCACATCCTACTGTGAGGTATTGAGGTATTGAGGGGGGGCAGCATTTTATAAAAGGAAGAAACATGTGGGCAGGTGGCCAGCTCATTGTCTAGGATGGGGATTTTTTTACGGTGTGCTGCTGCACTCATTTAGACTTCAGTGAAGGTTGAATGAGCCCCAGCTGGAGACTGGACCACTGACCCAGAAGCTGGAGATACCCAGCAACATGTACAGGACTGGCAGCCTTGCTCTCTGAAGCTCAAATATAATTACTTTATTTCACACTCTCCCTGCACCAGACAGCTCCCACACGTGGGGATGAAAAAGCCTCTTCCAGTCAGTTCATCCCGTACTGATCCTGTGCTATCCATGCCCATCTCACGACAGTGCTCACTCCTCACCCAGGCACTGCAAGGAGCAAATGCACCAGGAGCACCACGGTATTGACAGGACAGTTACTGAGGTTATTTGAGTTGAAACAGTCTGAAGGAAAGAAATGGTAGGACTGCTGCAAGAGTGAGTGAAAGCAGTTGTACTGATGCTCCACATCCACCGTGTGCTTACACAGACAGTGACTAAACGTGCTAGCAGAAAAGATCTCAAGTAAACAGCAGTGGAAATAGCACATATGTGGAACTTAGGCTTCACTAGCTGTATAAACATAGTAAATATTGGATAATCAAGTGCCCAATTCAATATTGCAGTGGGCATTTGAAGTGGGGAGAACAGAGACTGAATATCTCTGCCACTTCTATATTCGAACTCATTATGCAAAAAGTCCACCAGATTAACAAATATGTTTACACTAATCTGAGGATATTTAATTTGGCTCGAAATTCACCAGTTTGCAGGGAGTCTTTCCAGACCATGAGCTTGCAAAGCAGGGATTTCCTCCTCCCAGCCCCCCCACTGCATCACCTTCGGGAAACACATTTTCATCTACTGCTTTCAAAATAGCAAAATGACTACTGGCTTAGTGGAGCAAACTCATGTAACTAACTCGAGCATCTCTTTCCTTGGAATAGCAGGTCTACACAAACATCAGCTGTGGGACTTCTCTCCTCACAGTAGGGTCTCCATCCTACCATGAAGAAGAGGAACTTGAAATTTTTTCTTGGCAGTTTTTCTTGGCTGTGCAAGTTACTGGGCACTTGTCCCAATCTAATAAAATGCTTGTTTCCTAGAACCCACATATTTCTGGGCACAGAATATTTCTGTAAGAGATACAAAGCCATAAGAATTTTCAGTTCATCAGTGTGACTTGTATTGAACAGAATTCTTGAGTCTGGGAAAACTACAAAAAAGAAATATGTTCTAACCCTGCAGAAGGACTCTTAAGAGCTGGATGGAAAGGCAAGATTTCAACCCTTTGTAAAAACACAAGAGTTAAAGCTGTGGGAGGAACCCTGTGCTTGCATGAGCTTTGGACATCCTGATAAAGCAAACCTCTTCCCAGTTTTGTCAGTGGGATATCTTAGTCCTGTTTCTTCACTTCCAACACTACTTAATCTAATGTTTTACTCTTCAGTGTAATTAAAGAAAGAGTTACACTATAATCCAAAACTACAATTGCAACAGACATATACACACATGTAAGAATTTACCCTCTTATCCAGCCAATTTTCTAAAACTAGTTAAGCTGTGTCTATGCAGACTTTTGGGCAGGTCGCAGAAGCCCAGTTATTTAGTAAAAACCCAGCATTTGTATTGCTGTCAACACTGAACCCAACTTAGCACTGTCTACAGATGCTGTAATTCCACTTTGATACCACATTGTTGCCATGTGAATTACAACCAAGCTCTTACAAGAATACAATATCTCACTTCCAGGTATCACCTCCCACTCCTGTCCTTCCCACAAAACCTCTCAGTTTCTACTACCAGATAAAGGCTTGACCAAACATAGCTCACCAGCTGGGTCCTGAAGACACAAACAGAGCATGGAAGCCCTGGAGCTGGACCTCTGTGTATGATTTTACAAGCAGGATGCATATTCCTCGGAACATGACCTACCATGATCCCCTGATCCTGATGCCAGACAGAGCTTGGTCTAGAGACATAACCAAAAGCAGTCTAAAAATTAATCTGTGCCTATCTACCCTTGTCCTCTGAAATGGAAACTGGCAATCCCTTAACATGCAGGTGCTTTGGTTTCCCTTCTACCCTAAGCCAAAGGCAAAAATATCCCAAAGGTGTTTTTTGGCTTCTGTGTGTTTTTTACCTCTTTGAATAAAGTGCTTTTATGTGTTGAAGGAAATGAAGCTTTGAACTCTGCTGTAAGCAAGATCAGGGAACAGTTTTTATGTAGCTGTTGGGTTTTTTTAAGGAAAAAAAAAGTATTGTCAACAACATTGGAAGGAAGCAGCCTGTAATTTCATGCTGTTGCAAATTGTCAGCTGCCTTGCCCACACAAAGTCATTTAACTGGGGGAGTGATACTCCCCAGGAAAATGAGCCAGTAATGGCAAATACAGCCCACTGCAATGAGATCTTATTCTCCACCCTAAGTTCTTTCTCACAGTTGCCCTATAATAACTTTTTGGTGCTTAATTAATGTGAATAGAAACTGTGAGAAAAAGCCACTGCAACACCAGCAGTTCCACAGAGGTCAAGGACACAGTGCCTTTTTCCCCCTTCACATGGATGTCCCGACACTTCCATTGAGGTGCTATGACAGGTCAATGCCACTGGCACTATCTGTTCAGTGTCTACAAATGGAGACCTTTTCTCCCTATCACCTTTCATGAAAAAGAAAAGGATTCACATTCAGCTCACACAGTCATGGGAAATGGCAGGTGGGCTACACTGGAGTATCTGGACACAAAAATTGGACTGACCTACTTTGCAGTTGGAATGAATACACAGGGGCTAGGGGATCCTGTTCTTTCTTTCTAAACAGCAAGCTCAGAGGAGAGCCAGGAGAGCTACAGAACCACCAGACTGTGCATCACTAGGTCAACAGAGGAAGAAAAGGTAAGAGAAAATGTCACTTCCTAATGCAGAAGAAGCTCACACGTGTGTGGAGCTCAGCTCTCCATGCCTACAGAAACCATTCCTCCTATGGTAGCTAGTAGGACAATGAAAAAACCCAAGCTATTTTTACCTCTTGGGAGAAGGAAAAGCTCTGAAAAGCTAAAGCACTAAAGCAAAGCACTGAATTTTATAATCTGTAAGTTAATATCTAATATCAAGTACAGAGAAACTGACAGTATTACAAGGTAGAACAAGGGTTACCTAGTGACTTTTTCTTGGTAAATCAACTTCAAGGGTATTGCATGCATATACATTTCTCTTCAGTTTGAAAGGACAGGCTGACACACCAGCATTGTGAGGTGCTCACAACCTGAGATTAGCAGTGAGGTGCCTAGAGTGAGCCTATTTTGACAACAAGGAATGGCAAGGATCAACTGTTTGGAATACTTCTCATAGGTTACCATACTTACAATTGGACTGGCGTTGATGTAGTCTGAGTTGTCGTGGCTACTTTCACCTTTCAGACATATCCTGGAATGGTCATCTGCAAAGGAGAAAACAAGGAAAGTTTCGATACCAGTATTCCACCTATTTCTTGTTAGACAACTCAAGGTCAGATTAATGTGCTTTTCAAGACAGGTAAAAATCAGAAAAGGTATTTCCAACCTAGCCAGAGGGTTGATACAGCCACAGCTTCACAGCCTGACTCAGGAATGAAGCAATGGGATATTCCAGAAGCTCAGTATCACAAAGCCTGTGTTCATGAGATGCACTGTGATGTGCTACAACCTCTCATAGGAAAAAAAAAAAGGAATCTCCTCTGTTCAGAGAGTTTAAGATTTAAACTAGGCAAATCACTAAGAAATCCCAGTATTATAGCAAATATAGTATATTTCTGTGTTCGCAGGGCCATGAAAGAGGGAAGCTGAAGGGACTTTGTCCACCTGGCTTCTCTAAAATATGAACAGCAGGAACCTGGAAGTACAGCTGAGAGCTAGACAGTAAATTAATCTGTCCTCATCAAAGACCAGGGCTGTGTGGTGCTCCACTAGTGATGTGGGGAGACAATATGACTTGGAGATGATCATGGGAGAGAGAAAATGCCAACAATTTCACTTAAAGTACAACTGGAGCACACACAGACATCTTACACTGCTGTTACTATAGCTACTTCAGATACCAGTAAAGAAAACAGCAGTTCTGGACATAGGAGACTTACTCACGCTGTTTACCCACCACCAAGATGATATTATCACTTTTTAACTTGCACTTTTACTGGTGCTAGCTCAATTATATTTAAAGCAAAATTATATTTTTGGGGTACACCCCAAACTCTAGTCCTTTTTTTTTTTTTTTTAAATTATTTCTACATCAGAACAAGTATAATGGATAGGTTTGATTTGTCTGTACTCAGGCAGAGACAATGCAGGTGTCTGCATCTCTTCCAGTCATCCAGACTCACTTTCTGTGATGAGAAAAAAGATGTTTCTATGTGATGAATCATTTCATCCTGATTTAGCTGTCTCAAACAGGCCAAATTGTGTTCAAGAAATGCCTTTTCTTTCCACTGACTAAAGAAAGAAAGAAAGCCCAGAGCACACTCAGACAATTTGAGCAAAGTTTAAGTCTACATATGAATCTCAAACAACTTGTACCTGATATATAACCAGCACAGTTATACTTCTCAGGAAACCTACCCTGCACACTATATGGTAGAAAGAGGTTGTGGAGCTGCTCTTTCTGTTACCCTCTACAGCTGAACACTGATAGTGATGTTTTGAGAGGATCAAGGATCTTTCCACTGATTTTTCAAACAGACTAAATAAGAATACATTGTCTAGTGGCCTGTGACACCACTCAACACCAGGATTCCAAGTTGGCTGTTAAGTGCATATTATTTTAATAATGAGAAATAATGAATTATTAAACATTCCAAGGACCATACAGGAAGGTAGAGACAGAGAGTTTGGGCTCTGCTTAGGTTTATTCAACAGTAATTCCATGGCAATTCAATATATGAACAAGACAAAGGGATGTTTGTAAGAGTGTTGTGTATTGTCACTCAATCTCACCCAACAATGTCAGCAATCTTCACATGGAATAAGATTAGTGATGAACATTATGTCAAATAACTGACGATATATTCTTCACTGTTCACATAAAATTACTTTCCCTGCTAAGGTTTGAGGATGAAGAAGACAAGAAAGGGAACGTGTTCATGAATATTATTCATTTCCACCCCAATTTGGCACCACTGCACAAAAAAATCCAAAACATAAATATGAACTTTTGACACCTGAGATCTTGGGCTATCCAATATTTTTTTATAGGAGGCTTTGCAATGAGCATTGTCACAGTGTGCTTGAAGAATTGCAGCTCTGAAACCCTCTGGCTTTGCAGGAGATACACAGGTTATCTGCAGTAAATGTGGTCTCTCACATATCTTAAGCTAAGCAAGCACTCAGGATAAGCCTTGTTCATTGAATAGCAAAGGTGTTTGAACTAATCACCAAAGAAAACGTGTGAAATGTTTTCAAATTGATGAAGGAGAGAGAGCAGACAGTGATTCATCAGTATTTAGCAAACAGATGTCAGGGTGACTCTCTAATAAGAGTCAAGTGTGAGGTCAGTAACTTCAGGATCTTTTTTTTTTTAAACTCTGTTTTAAGCAGACCCTCTGATTTAGTGTGCCATGTCATCATCTTGCTGTCTTGGAGGGTTTATCAGAAGGCAAGACATGTTAAGGCTTTGGTAGTGAAAAGATGTTGAGACTTTGTATTTGCTCTTAGAAAAAAGAAGTGTACAAAAAAGGTTGTACAGGTTTTTCTGCATATACCAAGAGTTTGCACCCATGTGTGCTTCAGTTGCAGCATCAAACGTTCATATTGACAATGAACAGATTGTGCTTGTCTATGCCTGTTATCACCTCAAAGCTTCTAGGAAGTAGCATAATAGCTCATCTGAAACAGGCAGGGGAAGAAGAAAAGAAGAAAAAACCCAACAGAGTACCACGGACACCAGATTGTTATGTTAACAATGAGCAACTATGGGGAAAATGCTGAATGTACAGCCTTTTTTTTTTTTTTTTTTTTTTTTTTTTTTTTTTTTTTTTTTTTTTTTTTTTTTTGGCAAACTCTATATTATGTGAGAAGCAGGAGAAGCAGGAAATATAAGTAAGGAAGGTATTTCAGAAAAGGAAGATGCATAAAATCAATCTAAAAAACAAGAAAGAAAGATGAATGAAGAAAGAGGAGAGGAGAGGGGTGGTAATAAGGAAGTGAGAGAAAAGACAAATGCTGTTACTAGCTACTGCAATCTGGCCAAGCTACAGCTCGTCATCATTTCAAGTATCTACAATAGCTGCTGCTGAATGCTGAACTGTTTTACATTTGCTATTGCTCCACCCAAGCCACAGCTGAAAGAAAACCAAATTGTATAGATGGAGACATGTGGCAGAGAGAGGCTTCCTAAATAAGAAGGTTAATATTAACCTGTAGCTCTAGAGAAACACAGCAAAATGTTGCATTTTATGTACATGTAAACTATAAATTATAAAACAGAGAGGGCTGAGCATCAAGGACATGATATAAGCAAACACACATGAGTTTGCAGTATATAAATCTCAACTTATAGACTGAAAAAGCTGCGTTTTGGTGCCTACACATGGGTATCTTCATGTGAAGTGGTCAATGGAGCTTGATTTAGGTGGCTAAACATGAACATGGACTGTTTGAGAAACTGTAGGGTAGATGAGACATTGTACAAGGAAAACAGATAGGACACAAGACCCCAAGACTTTTACCCTATTAGAACAGCTTCTGAAGCCCACACAGGATACACAGAGGGATCTTAAAGCTATTCATTTCACTCTAAACCAAATGCCAGCTCTGGCCATTGCACAGCTCTCCTGATGTCACAGCAGTGACTGGCTCCTCACTGGCTCTATCAGGGGCTTTGACACCTGGCTCATACAGAGGCAGCTACATGGAGGCATTTAAATTCAGGCACCCTGATCTACAGTCTCACAGACTCACACCCAGAAAACCTGGTTTCAATGCCTCAGTGTAGGTTTCTACTGATATTTGAGAGTCTTAAAGACACCTGGGCTAGCAGGCAGGAGGGTCACAAGTGTCCCACAGAGCTGGTGTTATACCTACTAGTTCTGCCTGGGTACCTGGAGTACTTTAGGCATCTCAAACAACACTGGATTCCTGTGCTTAAATGTCTTAGCTAAGCATAAAATGTCATTACTATCTGAATTATTAAACAGTGACCAATGCTACAGTAGTATGTCATCTCAGTCTTTTACTTCTCTCACAGTGGCCCTGCAACTAAACAAAGATTATTTTTGTTGTCAGATGGAGATTGAAATCTTGTAAAAGGAAGACTCACATTTTCCTTCTGTCTTTTGTTTCCTTTTAATCAGACACTTCTGAAGGAACAGAACTTACAAACATAAGGTTGAAAAGAAGGAATACAGGCAAATTTGGGTTGCCTGAACCCAGGCATCACAGAATAAGGCAAATCTTACAGCAATCAACCTGGGACATTCTGCCTGGATCATCATTTTCTTGCTTCTAGATTTAGACTGATTTTTTTTTTCCCATACAAAGCACTACACAGGACTCCACTGAATTAAGAAAGTGAAGAACTACTGAGGAATGGAAGTGGTGCAGCCTGAGATCTATGAAGAATCATAATCTGATGATTATCATTATTTTGCCTACAGATGATCTGCAGAAAATGGAACTTTTCTTTGCTCTGACCCGCTCAAGTTCATTCATTTCAGAGCACTATTTGCACATGCGCTTGCAACACGGATAATGCACACAACCTCTGCTCAGGTGTCCCCTCTTTGGTGCACAACCCCAGGCTGTACTCTAAAGGCAAATAAACCTCAGATCTGGGTGTATGTTCTGCCCCTAAGTGCTTTGCTTTCTTTTAGAGGTTTAAGCAGGTTGCTTAAATTAAATGGGTATTCCATGACCCATTCCATGGACACAGCTATGGTAGACAGTTTTTGATAGATGTTCACCACAAAAAGTTGTTTGCCAAATGTTTAAAATACTTGTACATATTCATGGTGTACGTAAATAGAAACATATAGTATTGACTCTGTTGAGATGGAGTTCTTTTTCATAGATGCAAAAAGAGAAAAAAAAATTGGAAAGCTTTTCTTGAGCTGCTCATGTATTCATAAACAAAATAGGCATCACTAAATTATAGCACTAAAAATAAACACCTTGTGCCCTAAATTATAGCAATCTGCTTCTTGATTGGATAAAAGGATACAGTTTTGTTAATCTAGAAGGTCCAGGTAACTTGAATTGTTAGTATTTTTTAAACTAGTAATTAGTTAAGTGCAATGTCACGATGTTCAGCCATCAAGTATTTTAAAAGCTGTTTGTATAGAATAACAAAAAGAAAAGCTAGGTAAAAGAGTAAGCTACGACAAAATTATGATAATAAATCAGTTATATAATCAGTAAAAATAATATTGTATTACTTCAAGGCTGGTTCAGAAAGAAAAACACAAAGCAAATACAAAATTATATTAAAGCTTATTTGAAGCCTTTCTAACAGGAAATCTGTGTGAATTGGCAATCTTGTTCTACCTTGTCAAGGTGATTATGAATATGAAAGGGGTAAGGAAACACTAACAAGGCATTACTCTGTGAGAATACACTGAATATAACATAACAACTCTGTAGAATATCAAAAGCATATCAGGTTTGCTGCTTCATACATTATGAAGCAAATCTATGGCTTTTTAGCTATAGTTTCAATGTCTAACACAGTTAAAAAAAAAAGTGGGCAAACTGGGCCTTCTCATCTCAGTCTAATCTTGGCATCTAAAATAACCACCAACTTATCAAAATTTAATATTGTTTAAACTCTATGCCATACTTTCCACACATCAACAAAGTAGTAAGTAGTTTAAACATACATAACATGACAGCTGTTTACCAGTGCACAGCAACTCCAGAAAGTGAAGGCAGGTAATTCTGTGCAATTCAGTCAGAAAGGAAAATTTCCAGTGCACTAATATTTGTAATAGAAGTTTCCACATTGAAAAAAACAAAGCAAATGTATCATTTTACCCTTTTAAACGTATTAAAACACTTTTAGTTAAAATTTCAGATAAATTGCAGTCACCCTATCCATGCCCAAATCACCTTCAAGCAGCACTGACTCAGTCTAGACCTGGATATGGGAAAAACAGGTATAACAACATGCCATGAAAGAAGCAGTGACAGAGAACCAAAGGCTGGTCAGTGCTAGCTGATACATCCACACAAAATAGAATGAAAAAATAATGAATCATATAATTAATAAAATTGTATAAAATATAATTACGATATAATGAAAAGAGACAAACTACCGGCCACCATCCCTGAGTGTATTTAAAAGACATGCACATGTGGTTGTCAGAAATGTGGTTTAGTGGTGACTTGGCAGTGCTGGGTTAATGCCTGAACATGATGATCTTTGAGGTCTTTCCAAATCCAAATGATTCTGTGACACCCAAGCTAAAAATCTCTGCTCTTTAGCACTGTCACAGCCATGATACTTCTGGATACAGAGGTAGCAAAGTCTAGTCTGAAGGTTTCTATCTTATAGATAGAACCTTCATTGTATCATGAAGACACAGTTCCTACATTGGTCAAATAACCAGCACCAATTTCTGGCAACATCTGTAGCTCCCATCCTGTCTCTGTGGCAGCAACCAAAACCAGTCAAGCTTAATTTATGAGCAGGAACTTGAAATATCTTAAGATGGTCTGACTGTAAGTCCATATTGATAGAACACTTTAGGCAGTAAGACTGACTTGGATCAATAGGTATTTTCATGGAAAATTTCTGTTGCCTATCATGTCAGTTAAGTGCTAATTTTTTTCAGGATGTGAAAGGGCACAGAAGGCTTGCACTATTTAAACTTCCATGGTGACTTCTTTAGAACTTTTCAACAGGCCTGATTCCAAAACACATGAAAATCAGTAAACTGCTGCTTTTGCCCCAACAGGCTTTTGACCAGCACCATATTTACTCAGGAGAATTAATACTGCCAGGTTGCTGTAATCCTCTCCTGAGTAAAAAAGTATTGCAGAAAGAGCCACTACATAAACAAAAGAGACAAACCCTCCTGAAGCAAATATGCAGGGACTGATGAGCTCAGTCAAATTATCACGTCCTTCCAAAGAATCTTCACTCTAAATCTGGCTATGACATTTACTCAATGTGTTACCTGGCATTTCCCCATTTCTAAAGGAGGAATACTACTTACTCAAGACTCTCTTAGGGAAAATTAATGTTTTCAGGGCACTTTAAAAATTAAACCAGCTATATATGTTTGCCAAGCTATCCAGCTGGATTGTGGGCACACTGATTGAGAGCATTTTGGTTGCTGTGGACTGTGCATATATTCTCAGTTTCATTTTTATTTCATTGGTTGCTTAATGAAATATGTGTCCATGCACTACCAATGTAATCTATGAGATATATATATGTTTGCTAAGAAAAATAAGTTACTTTTATTTCAGGCTCAAAAGGTGGCTGCTTGCAGGGAAGAGCAGATTCTAGGAATCTTAAACATCTTTTTTTCTTTTCATTATTTTTATTTTTGTGTGTTTAGAGAAGCCTTGCAGAGAGAAACCAGTTTGCAAACTTATCCACTGAAGCCTAAAGAGGCTCCCTCAGTACAGCTGAGTATCTGATAAACAGATCATCTCGCTCTGCCTGTAGGCTGCTGGTACTGCCTATAGACTGCTGGTATTACTGCTGGATGGACAAGAGAACAACTTGTCTTGGTCAGAAGAAGAGACTTCTATTAAATAGCTACAGATGCCACTCTTGTACAGACAGTATATTCCAGCACTGAAAATCACTCTGGCTATGGAATTTGGAGACAGCACAGCTGCAGCAGCACTGTTATGTGGCAGAGTTGTGCATTTTTGTAACATATATATATATATGTGACTTACAAGGAGATAAACAAGGTCTGATATGACAACAGGGCATGCACCCAGCTACAACCACAGCTTGTAGCCACAGCTTTCCAGTACACATAGAAACCCCTCCACATTGTTTACCTGCCTTCTGCAGCTTTCACACCACTGTGCAAAGGACATTGGGGAACGTATCAAGAACTTAAAATGCCGTGATGCAAAGGGGAGTGTACATACACGGTACCACAGCCCGGGAGCGGTTCTTCTGCACGTTTTCCTCCTGCTGTGCCACGGTGCTGTCGTTGGGCTCAGCCTGGTAAGCACACAGAGCTTCCCACTCCTTCTCCAGACGGTTCTTGTTCTTCAGGTGGTCTTCCATGTAGGACTGGAATTAAAAGGATACTGCATTAAGCATTGACTTAGCTAGGCTGAAAGCTAAGCTGAAAGGATGTTTCTCCAAGCATGGAAATCCTGAACTTGGGGGGAAAAAAGACTCAGTTTTAAGGTCCATTTATTTACTTAAGAGAGTTAACTTCAAGCTTATTTGCGCTACAAAAAATGAGAACAATACAATTTATCAGTGCTAACACGGAGGAAATGCATTCAGTCCCTGAGGTTTAAGTCAAATTTATTTCTTCTTCATTACCTAAAAAACATAACCCCAAATGTCTCTTTCATAAGGCAATGGAAAAGAAACAAAGTTCCCTTGAGAAAAATTACTACAAACAACAACTTCTGTCAAAACAAAGGATTTTGCAACTAAAGTTCGAGCATGTATGCACGTCACAACAGTGATGGAAATGTTGAAAAAAATTTAAAAATTGGCAGGCTGAACTGTCGTGGCTCAAGCACTGGGTCATCAGAAACTCATCTTTCAGATGAACTGGCACAGAGGGGCCCTTGAACCGAGGAGGTGTTGTTAATTAACATCAATATGTTGTTAAAGATTGTACATTGCATTCAGTTAACAGTATTGGGAAAAGCATCACCAAAGAAAACTGACTGTGGCAGGAATGATGGGCCATCAAAGTATATTGGTGCTGGTCTTAAGCTTTTGCAGATCTTCCAAGGCTAGAGCCCCCATTCAGCAGTGGATAGGAATTCAGTTCCAAAGATTTGAGAAAGGTGAACCAAGACCCTTTTCCTTCATCCCTATCGATCAGAAAATAATCCAAGTATGTGAGGGGAGGAGAGTAGAAAGGAGGAAGGGTAAGGAAACCCAGAAACCCTTTTCATCCCTTTTACATGAAAATTAAGAAAGTGATCACCTGGTACATTAAGCCTATTTATACAGGCTCATTACTTGCAGAGCCTGCCATCTTCTCCTACAAGAGAACCACCTCACATTTCACCTCCTTCATATCTGTAAATTAAACTCCATACTGCCTTTACTAGGTAGGTTGAAATTAACATTCCTAAACTGATTTTAAAAGGACAGACTGTTTAGGAGACAGGCTCAGGGCTGGGGTCAACAGCAGAGCTTTTGGTCCAAACATCAGTCATGGTGGTTAATGCCGAAATGTTCACTAATACAGCCCAATCTGTAGCAAACCTTGTCTACAAAAAGCTCCCAGAAAGGATTCACTGCAATGTATAAAAAGCACTTTAATTGCCTAGAAAACCTTTTCCATAGACAATCCCTGTGATGTCGAATTGTTCTTCCCAAGTGTGCTTTAAAGAAGAAAGGCTCTCACGCCCTCTCACCAGGTTTAACAGAAGGTGTAAAAAGCCTGCAGCTTGTCCTCTGCCAAACAGGAGCTCTGCAAAGCTGTTGTGCCACTGTGCTTCCCACCTGGCTGGCAGGGCAGGATACAGCTCCCTCTTGCAGCTTGAACAGTTTTTTGATGACAAAAGAGCCCCTGACACACAGCTTTGTTTGGTGCAGGGTTTGTTGGGTGCCTGCGTCTTTACACAAGGTTTGTAAATGAAACCTGGTACTGAAAAACCAATTCAAGAAGTGACGCTTCCAGAACGGATGTCTTTAAGGACACAGAAAGATATTGCTTTTAGAAGAAAGGTTTCTAAAGGAGGTTAAAAATAGTGGTGGCCTAGATACAATCAAAACACCTACTGTGTGATTGCTTCTTTTCTATAATGAAGGAAAAAGCATTGCAGTGGACAGAGCTGTGACCTGACAGACGCGGAGCTGGGAGAGCGGCGTGGCCGTGCCTGTGTCAGGGTGTGGGTCAGGTAAACATGTTCCCAGCATTAACTTGCAAGTTAACAGGAAGAAACCATCCCCTAATAGTTCCCTTGTCCTTGCGAAAAGGCTGTTGCTGCCAGGGAAAGGAGGGAGGCTAAAGATCCTGGTTTTTTCTCCTAGCAAATCTGTGCCCGGATATGTATACTGAAATCACAGGGAAAAAAAAAAAAACCAAAAACCCCATCCATCCCCCCCCCCCCCCCCCCCCAAAAAAAAAAAAAAAATCCCTCCAAAGCAGGAGGAATTTTTATGAGGCAAAGGGAAAAAATAGCAAAATCTTACAATACCACAGAGCCAAGACTTCTGTCTTCAGAGCAGCTGTTGAGCATCAGGCAGTCAAGATGCACGTAGCATCTTTCCCATTTTAAACCAGTTTTATAATCTGATTCATTTTGACATGCTCATCCACCAATGGTCCCACAGACTTCAGGGACATTTTATGCAGATATACAGATCTGCCAACACTGAATCTCTCCAAAATAATGGTAGGTCCACAAAGCTGTAGGAAAAGAGCCATGAACATCTGGTTCCTAAGGCAGGACTGAATGTCTGCTTTCTGTTGACTCCAACTTTTCTCTTTGATGATTTCAAGGATTGTATTTTAAAAATAAATTTAATTTCCTTTTTAAATCATCAAATCTGACACAGTTAAGGTAAAGTTTACAGTTAAGGTAAATTGACTGCGTTTATTGCACATGAATTTTAAATAACTCAATGCTCTTTAGAAGTTTTTACTTTTACCTTAATTTTTCAGGTAATCTGCAGTGTAAAGAGACATGAATTTTCAAATGAAAACACACTGAAATCTTTACTTTAACCAATCATTTTTTGTGTGGTTTCAATTTCTGCACCACATGGATCAGATTCACAGGGCACTTCCTGACAGACCTTGAAGAGGTGTTAGACTATTTGAATGGACCCATGGAAGGCTCTGCCCCATACGAACATTTGTTTTACACGCATTTTTAAAGGCTACTGAGAAAGAAGCTTGCTTTAAAACATTCAGGAGCCAGACAGTTCCCTCAGAGTTAAGTAATCTTTCATTTACAGTCCTTCAGAGCCCCTTTGCTCATCCCCACTTTGCTAAACAGAAGCTTAGTGATTTTGAAACACTCTCTTGGGAGCTGCTGGATGTACATTAAATTGAGTGGAACTTCTGATATTTTAGAGATTGTATGTCTACTCAAATCCACTCCTTAATTAGGATGTTTTGATGAGACATTCTGCAGTGTTTGCCTGGTACAAAAGAAATTCATTACCAACATGTCAAACACGCACATGATTGTCCTTGTCCCAGAGCAGCAGGTAAAATAAATAGAGGTTGTCACCACTGTTATTGCAATGCTCCTCAAGCCTGCTGAACAAAGCAGAGGTCTAGCCTCACCAATATGTGCACAACAAGGCAAGTCCTGTAATCCCAAGTATATGCTATTATTTAAACAAACACCATCTGCTTGCACAGGTCTTCTGATGCACCTTAAATTCCATTAACCTTAATTTTCCTTCCACAAGGCCTTGCCTGCAAGGACAATTGGTAGCCCAGTCCATACTTTCTCTTGTTTAGACAGAGAAGACACTCTTGCTACCAAAGGTGCTGTGGGGATAAGGAGGATGTGCTGACATTATGCAGACAGAGTGGATGTATTATAAAATCTATTATTACTGTGTGAGACATGCCAGTTGTAAGGCAAAAGGGGAGCTTTCAGCCAGAGGATGAAAAGCTGTCCCAGGGACAATGAATGGGCTAAAAAGATGCTGTCAGTGGCACATACTAAGACAGATTCCATGTGCCTGAAGACAGGTGCAATCACAGAGGACAGTGGTGGCTTGGCTTTGGTAGAACATGGCTTTGTTAGAGCTTCCTGTGTGCTCAGTAGGTGTTGTAATAGGGTGTCAAATTACTTTGGTTTTCTTTATTATTTTTCGTTACTCTTTTATCAAGAGGGGCATCCAACACATCCTCTGTGACTAAATAAGGTTAAAAATATAACTATTAAATTCTAATTGACTGATCAATCTTTAAATCATAGAATCACAGAATCATTTAGCCTGGAAAAGTCTCTCAGATCATCGAGTCCAGCTGGTAAGTCCACCACTAAGCTAATGTTCCTCAGTACCACATCTATATGTCAGCCCTTTGGTGAAGAAATTTTCCCTAATATCCAATTTAAACCTCTCCTGGCACACCTTGAGGCCATTTCCTCTTTACCTATCACTTTTTACTTGGTGAAGAGACATAATACCTTCTTCAGAGACAGTGTGGTTTGCATTTGTCATGATATTTGTTTTAAAAATGCCTATGTTATTAGCTGATGTTCAGTTGCCACAAGTATTTTTGACACCATACTTCCAATATGGTACTTGAACTCTTTTCATGGCTGAGGATGCATCTTTCAGTGAAAACACGTGCAGCTCTCAAACTGACAGACCTTGACAGGTCTAATCGAATTTCAAATGTCAGCTGAAGACATGGATGTGAAATTATCTTAATCCCTGTGAATGGTGACCACTCAAACCCACACTGTTCACCCAACAGTATGGGAGCCACTGCTTTCAAACTGCTGCTGCTTTTTCCAGAGATGCAGAGGCCAGGCAGTGCTGTCCTGCTTCCCAGGGCTCCTCAGAAGGAACACGCAGAGGAGAAAATTTGTCCTAGCTGTTATATAGCAAATTGTGCAGTACAAGACTATACTTGAAAAAGTTTACTTTGTATTCTTGTCGGTCAGTTTTAAAAATGGGGGGTTTTGCCTTTGTTCCTTGCTCACTCATGGGTTGCACCATTCTGGCCCAGGATGCCCCAGAATTCTTGCTACTCTGTTTGAACTTCTTTGTGTTCTTTACCACACATTGCATTGACTACATGTAAGAGGAATACTTTTCTGCATAAATCCAGTTTGCTTTCAACACCACATATGGTTTTGTCCTTCCATTTTCTGGCTTAATACCTTATCATTAGTGGCTTCACAGTAAATTTCTCTGTTCCCACTCATATTACTCACAGTGCTATAGAATTCAGACAGAAGCAGCCTATCTGATTACTTGCTTCCAGGTCTTCAAATAATGCCATTTCTTGTACTTCACTAGAATATTTCTAACATTTGGTTGCTCTGTATCTAAAGCAGAAGCCTAAAGCACAGTTCATTACTACTTGGGACTCTCACTGTTCTGAACTATACATTGCATACCTGGAAATATACAAATATTTTCAATGAGGAACACTAGTTCTCACTTGAAATGTTTTTTCCATAGGGATGTCAACAATATTGCTTTTCTGTTTCAAACTTAATTTGCTACTCATTTTCACCAAGCCATCTCTTTCAGCTTTAGTCTGCTTGCTCAGAATATTGCTGTTCTCCATAATTTCTGCTTGTATATATTCCAGTGCCTTCACAGATCACAAATTAATGGATCTATGCAAATTATAGATATGTTGTCTTGTGACTCTTTTCTCCAAAGATAATTTATTTGTTGTATGTGTTTTCAGGTTTAACATTTTCAAACTTTTGAATTACTCCTCTGTCTTCATGTCTGTGCAGAACTTTAGACTGTGATGAAAGTCATTGTCACATCATTTCCACATCATTACTTAAAAATTTAAAGACAACTGGATCTAAGAGCAATTTCTATACTCTGTCAGACACCCCTAGACAGCTTTTGATCACTACTTTTTGTATATCAACTTTTTGCCTCATTTCAATCCACATGATTGTCCTCTAAAAACCTGGCATTAATTTTTCAATTAACTGTTCACGGGACACTGTCATGACTTTATTAAAATCTGTATGGATTACATCCCTTGTTTTCACTTCATCTACTGGGTTTTGTAGTTTTACTTAAATAAAAAGCAATCAGGCAAGATTTGCTCTTTATAAAATGATGCATATTCTTACTCGTTGTTCAGTTATCCAATGGAAAGGGTGAAGGAGATTAGCAAACACACAAAGGAAAGACTCCAGCCTTCCCCATCCTCTTAAATGACACCCTTACATTTATTTTCCTTTTATGCCCTTGAAAAATCTCTCTCTCTAGATAATCAGCAACTCCTTTTTTAATATGTGCTCCATTATCTTCTAGGGCTGGAGTCCTGACTCGGGGAATAGCAACAGAAAGGTTAACTTCTCTTCTTTTTTTCCTGCTCCCCACCCCTCTTTTACAAAATTATTACTTTATTCTTTTATTTTGGTGCACCTAAACTTGTCCAGAGCTGATCAAATAAAGCCCCCTGAGATCAGTGTCGCTATTACAATTCTGAGCCATATGCAGATCCTGCAGGGCACCACAGTGTTTTTTCCACACTTTTTAAGCACTCCTCACTTCCCAGCATGGTTTCATAGTGACACTGAATTTTGGGGTCTTGCTTGCAGAAGATCAGTCTTTCTCCCTGAGCTGCCCTGGTGTCCTTGCACAGACAAAAGACTGGGAGCTCATCACATTTCCATGCAGGAACTTTCAGTGGTGCTGAAACATGGGAGCAGACCCAAACTATGCCCATGCTTTTCTACTTTTCTTCGTAGCAAAACAGAACTTAAATAATTTGAGGAGGCACTATCTCAACCAATTTCAATCTTTCCATCAACCAGCATGTTAAGAAAATCAGTTTTTTCCCATAGTCAGTTGTTCCATGGAAGTCCCACAGTTGTTTCTGGTGCTCTAATCCAACCGACCCCCAGTAATGCAGAGCCTGTGACTGGTACCAAGACGAGCTCCATCTCTGAAGCATCAATCCATGAATGTTAGAAACACCAGCTCTGATCCTTAATACCAAGTTTTCAATATTAACTGCAAAGAAGTGTGACTTTATTGGGCTAGTTATATTTGGCTTATATACACATATAAAATGAAAAATTCTGTTGTGGCAGCTCATTGTCAGTATCTCACAGAACTTGTATCTGGAAGAAATCTCAGTAAATTACCATCTGTCTTATAAAGTCTCACATGCTTTCAATCCTGGGGAGTGTTCTGCATCCACTGCTTTACTGAACCAGGATTCAATCACCTGATCAGTCAGTAATTTCAGGCTGAAGGCTCCTTTCTCTTTTCCAACTTGTCCTTGTAACTGTGATCCCACATCTTCTGCTTACAGTAACCACAAATGAAAAAATATGGGAAATAAAAACTTGGGAATTTGTATTTTCTCTTTGCAAAAGACACTGAGAAATTATTTTTTCCTCCTCCATTTGCAGCCATATTACTAACATGATGTGTTTTGATCTAATAGTTCTCATATTTCTCAGGACATGATTACACTAGTGAAAAAAATAGTTTTGAAGCTTTTCAGTTATGTGCTGAAAAATACTATAGAGCTCTACTTGTAATTTGGCATGAAACACTACTAATATCATACATAATATGGTAGGTGATGAAGGAAAACTTTAAAAAAAAGCCAGAGGGAGGCAATTCACTGACAAAGCAACTATTCAGTGTGGTTGAGAATAATATCCCTAGATTGCTTCAAATAGGTTGTATTATTCGGAAATAATTTAACTTCCATGGTGATACCAGCCAACAATAAAAATGACATTCCATAGTTTCAGTTTCATATTGTTAGATGTAAAGCTGACTGTAGAGACCTAAGCATGCACACAGAGAGCAGTTGTGCTTTCAGCATGCCATCTCAAATGATGTAAAATTATTGCCCCTGGTTTGCTAGAGAAGCATCACCTTTGCACAAGCAGTGTAAGGCATCATCTACCAGACTGGAGCAGTGTGCAACTTTGGCAAGCATGGCTGTAATTCACAAGTATATTAGATGGCAACCTATGTTCTGTTTGCCTAAATTAATTGATTGATGCAGCGTACATCACCATCTCTCCCTCTCTCAGTGCTCTGATAATAGAGTTTTGTAACTTGTAAAAGGATTACTTCAATCCAATCAGCAGGTGCTGGGATCAGCGTGTGTCACACAAACACTTACTAATCCCTTTTCTTACAGCTCCCAGCTGCCAAAGGTGTTCAATGAAATCCCAGTGAAATGGATGGATACAGCCTGGTCTGGACTGACACAGGTTGCCATCTCCGGAGGAAATCTCGGAAAATGCATGTGATGCTAAGCATTGCTTCAACTGGAATGGTGGAGGCAGGTATACTTCTAAAAAGAAATGCAGCTAAGAAGTTAAACATTAAAAAATTGAATGCTTAATTATTAAATATTTACTCTACCTGTCTCTCTAAATATAGCAGAAGACAAAGAAATTCACTCTACAAGGAATCCCTTCTTAAGGAATATCAGCTACTTAATGGTGTCATCTAGGTCTTAAAATACAACCACCCTCATCTCCTCCTCCTTAGCCCCTTTCTTGAAATCTAAATTATGCCTATGAAGTTTCACCCCTGCAATTACTTTGCTTTAAATAAACCTCAACAAAAAAGAGAAGATGATTGCCATAAAAGGAATATAATTTGCTCCCTTACAATCCCTGTATTTCTATAACTCCTTCTTGTCCAACTGTCTGAAAGTGCTCACAGTACTTCTGCAGGGGAGGCAAGCATCACTGCTGTTTCACAGATGGGAAATGAAAGGGAAGAAACATTGAAATGAATTCCCCAGGGTCACAGAATATACTCCTAAAACACAAATTTTTGCAGGAATATTCTTGACGGTTGTTTTTTACCCCATGATGATGTTTATAGACATGGCTAAAAGTCAGGACACCTTAAGGAATCCATATCTGATAACATTTTTTAATTACTAGTATACCAAATGTTTTCACTGTGATGGAATTAGTACCAATTTCGGTTGGGGATTTTGTTTAGAAGTACATGGTTTAAGTGTCTGGTGAGGAGATAAATTTATGCACTTGCTGAATGCTGTTTATACAAAGACATGCCAAGGTAAATAATATATATGTAAAAGATGAATTATTCAGAAGCAGTTTCTAAAATTTCTGTACTTCTAATAGTAGATTTCACCACAAAAATCTTAAATAATAAATAGGCTTCACAAAAAAGAACAATATTACTTAAAAAAATTAAGGTCTAAACCTCTTAGCCAAATACTGCTATTTCACAGTATGGGATATGTTGTGCCATTTCTTAAAACCAAAAATAAATCCAAAACAAGAAAAAACTCAGTCCAAACCTCCCCAGTAAAGACAGCTCCGCATTACAGGAACTGGCGCCAAGGAGAGTGTCAGCTGAATTCATCAACTGAGACATTTTGGGAAGCATTTCTGGTAGCTTTGTTAAAATATAAAAGCACAAGCATATAAAAACTAGCTGGAAAATGGAACAAAAACATAAAAATCAAGTCCTTTGACTCTTTGTGATAAATATTGACACCCAACACCATTCTCACAGAAAACTGCTATTTTGTTCTTACATGTTAAATCAATTTTTCCGATGATCCCTTCTCACTTCATTTTTTTACTAATGTTTTAACACCATACCACAATCCAAGACATATTTGTGATTCATTTATACGTCTGTTGTGTGTCTGAAATGAAAACTTTAAAAATATATTACTGCACACTAATTACCTGGCTGAAAACACAAACCCAAATTCCCTGGCTTCTTTTCATAGCCCTGCTAACTCAATTAAGCATCTAAATTTGGGTTCCCTGTTGGATACTGTATTTTCAAATTTAAATTTTAATGAATTACAGTCTGTGTTTCTTTTCAGAGCACTTGTTATAGTCATCTTCCTTTACTATATATATACAAATTACCAAGAGATAAATAAAGAATTCTGAAAATGTCATGTTTAAAAATAATCCTCTCTTCAAGCGTGGTCAAGTTCTACAGAGATAACTCCTTATCCAGTAAAACCCAGGCAACCATGACCAAGTGATACAGAATATGTTGTGATTTATAGATAGTCTGGAAAAATATCACTGTGTTAGACACTGGCCATCTTGAGGGTAGAAAGGAAAATATTACTTTTACAGACATAAACACCCTGCTACAGCAAAGGGATAAGTACTTACTTACTGCTACTCTGAAACTTGTGAATAAAAGTCAAAAAAGTGCTTATCAAGGAAAAAATAAGAACTCATAAAGGAAAACCCCTCTGCTTTCCAATGTGGGTTTGGGGTTTTGTGGTTTTTTTGGGTGGTGGGGCAAGGTGAGATATTGAACCGATAGAGTTTGCACCTAAACACACACAGAGGCTGTAGAAAATTGAGAACATGAATTATGAAATCCAAGAAGTCTTGCAATTCATGCTGTACCCACAGCCCAGAAGCAGGCTATGCATATAAGCACAAGTGACCATCAGGTTACCTGGCAGAAAAAGCAGGGCAAGAACAGACTGGATAATCAGCCTTTTCCTTAGAAATCTCCTGTAACCAAGAACAGACACCTCAAATGCCACAAACACCTTCAACAATCACATCCTTGCACTCAGGGCCATTTTGGAACCATGTCCACTGCCTAGGAAATTCCACGTTTGCACACAGAGAAGCAACACAATTAGTGAACTGCCAGTCCCATGGATGCACAGCAAACCCAGTGCAATAGTAAAAACCAAGAGCTTGACTGTAAAAGACAGCTCAGAAAGCAAGTTGAATGAAATACTGATTTTTTTTAATGGTTGGCCTTGATACTGAAGGTCTCTTCCAACCTAAATGACTTTATGATTTGATGACAGTAAGAAATGAGAAACTCTTTTTCACTGAAGCCCTTTCAGGACTTAAAAGAGATGACTCTGGGAGAAGACACTTCTGCCCTATCCCTTCCATGTCACACTCACAGCCACGTTGAAACAACATGCAGGAGGAGAATAAGCAATGCTGGCTGTGAGAAATATGCAGCTGGAATCTACCCAGCTCCCAAATCTGGAGGAAGTGTCCCATTTTTCAGGTAACCTTTTATCTATGCATCGTGGGATTTTCAACTGACGCTGGCCTAACTCAGTGATTCTCAAATATTCTTCTCATGAAAGCATTCAAAAGGGATTGTGAAGTGATGGCAGAAAGGCTTTAGAAGTGCACAAGCTGATTCCTGCCTACTCCTGGGACTCTTGGGTTTCCATGGAAGCCAGTAAAGGATAACACTTTAAAGAAGTTTGAGGAACACTGGTCTAATCCACAGATGAAAATATTTGAAGTGACACAGGGCAAAATAAGAACAAGAAAAAAACAATGTAAAAGAGACAGAAGAAGAAGCCAAGAACAGACTGTAGGGGTCAACAAAGAAGTGAAATGATGAAAGAAGACACTATACTGCAAAGGAAGTTAGAAAAACAAAAACCAGGACACAGCTAAATGCTATGGGAAGAAGCAAATTTTGGTCATAGCTGATAACTCTCAATATTTCCTTGCACGCTGTTCCTTTTCCTTGGAACCCTTCCCTTCAACTGCTGAACAAGGAGAATACATTGAGGGAGTGACAGTAGTAGTTTTGAGTAGACAGTAAAAGTACAGCTGACTGTTAAACCTAGAAAGAAAAAGAACCTAAAATTTGGTGTATGTGCATGATTGCTAAGGATTTAGCAGATTGGGCATGTATTCTTGAAGAAAACTGTTATCACTTCAGAAGAGACTCACAAATGTGTGGAAGGCATCCTTTTCCATCATAGAGTTATTTACTATAGACTGCACATCCTCGGTTTGGTTTTTCACAAGCTTTTTCAATATGTATCTAATATCTTTCAGTCAGGTCTCCAAATATGGAATATCTTGCTCTTTG
The DNA here is from genome assembly GCA_013398615.1 of Brachypodius melanocephalos. NCBI lineage: Eukaryota > Metazoa > Chordata > Aves > Passeriformes > Pycnonotidae > Brachypodius > Brachypodius melanocephalos. Next base: position 4,164,602 of record VZSR01001283.1, read on the forward strand.
ATAATGAGTTGAAAACTAAACTTTGAAGAATGAAATCTGACAAACTCAGGTCCAGAATTCCTTTATACTTTCATGTCTTAAAAAAGAGTAATGAGCAACAAAAAAGAGCAAAAATATTACCCTTGGATACAATCCTTTTTCTGTTAAAGTCAATATGATGAGTTGTGAGAGCACAGCACTGGGACACCAGGGAATGGGGGTCTACTCCTGCCTCTGTTTCCAACCTTAAGGTTTGTCTTGGTCAAGATGCTTCCCTGTCTGTGCCTGAGTTTCCTGGACTAAAAAGACAGGATAATGATACTGACCTTTAAAAAGAGCTTTGAATCTATTGATCAAAAATAGTATATAAGCATTGGCTTATTATTATTTTGGTTACTGAAGTGAGTTGAAAGGATCCTGGTGACTTTAATCAAAATTGTTTTGTCAGGCCCCAGAATCCTACCTGAAGGACAAAATTTCTCAAAATTCAGTTATGAGGACACACAGATGGTAAGTTGAAAGCTGGTGGATATCCTCAGACACCACAGGGTTTTCTTGACTACAGCAGAACTTCAAATGACACAAAAGCCATTAATGGACTTCCAGAAGAAGCAGTGTATTAGGCACCATCAGTAGATCTACTACAGCAATTAGACACTATCATGATGTTTTCAATCAAACTGGTCCAATGCAAACAAAGACACCAAAAGGTGAAAGGAGGCAATGAAGAAAGGACTTTTCTCAGGCAGGTATTACACACACACCCCCAAGAAGCAGCAGGACACCCCTCTGCTGTGAGTCAGCACTGCCCTGGGCATCTTAGGTTGCTGTGGTTAATAAACCCAACCCTTCTAGGTGCCTTCCCCAGCAGCAGATAAAGCAGTAGATTAATAGCTGCATCACAAATGCACAAACCCCTGCATTTAGAAAAGCTTTGGGTTTGGATTCTGCATTAGCTTCATCCTTGAAAAATTCCACCTTTTAAGTCCACCCCAGCCAACCACACCAGCATGGTGACTGTCTCTTACTGCCATGGTCTACACAGTTTATGATTCTTACAGGTGTAAGAAGCACCCTTGATGCCTTTGGCCTAACACATAATTATATGACATACAAAACATGATTTAATGATGAAAGTGCTTCTCTGTGTATTGTTACTGCACGCTATTTACCAACTGCTGCATTCAAGCTAAAACTCCTTTGGTATTGTCTGAGGAATGAAGTGAATGTACCCTTCAGGACACTTCCTGCTGCAATGGTGCTCCCTCTGCAAGACTGTCCTAAGGAACATTGTAGCACTACAGATAAAAGGTTAGTTCTGTGACCTGCAGTTTTTGGGGTGAGCCCAGTGAAGCTCCACATCGAGGTAAAGCTTGGACTAATCCCATGATGGAGCAGGTATATGAGAGTTTGTTGTGTTGATGGTACTTCTATACATAGTCCATCTATTCATGCAAATAATGTCTTAAAGCATTTAAATGATCTCTATCTATTCTACTGGTAAAATTTGTCATTGGCAAAGACATGTGGCATCTTTTCCATTAGCTTTTTTCTGTAATGTGACACAGGCAGATTAAAAGGGTTCTTTAACATACATCTCCGCCAGTACTGATGTGGTTGAGACCACTGCAAATTAAATTTTATAAATTATCACTGCTGTGCTTTTCACCATTTATGTCACTATACATTTGCAATTTCCTCATCCCAAGGAGCACAAACAGCCTTGTCAGCTTCATTTCTACACTGCTGCAAGAGACAAAAATCGCAAATATTGCAAAAGTTTAAAATTTTAAAACGCTAAAAATGTTTTTCATTAACACAGAAAAGTTGCATATATCTTATCTCTGCTCCCAAATATTTATCTATACCTGTAGAGGATACATTGCTGTTCACGGTATTTGTACACAAGCATGCATGTGGGTATAAAGCACCCACCACTGAACAGTCATCTCAAGGCACATGATACTAAAAAAATATACAAACCCTGAAAATATACCAGTATTTGAAGGTATAAGAAAGCCTAAATAAACATGAAGCAACACTGTGTCATAAATATATCACCAAGATCTAGGGCCTGATTCTGACTGGGCCCCCACCTGCTAATCACTTGTCTGCAGACACAGCCGTGGGTGCAATTTCAGCTCTCAGATTTCCCTGCTGTAGCTTTTTTTCCCCTTGTTATCTCAGTAGACATCTTCACTTTGGTGAGATGGATATTGAACTACCATCCTGCTACACATTCTAGGAATATGCACACAGCAAGCAGCTCGGCATCAGCTCACACATGAACAGCCTTAGCTCCCATAAAATATTCATTCATTTAAAAAATATTTGCACCCTGCTGTCAAACTTAGACAAATTCATACTGAGCCTCAGAAAATAGCTGTTTTAATGGTAAATGATGTTCCAGAAACCTCTTTCAGGCTAAACACTCTCGTCAAAATTATTTTAATAAGAAAGATTAACAATTTCAACATTAACTGCTAATCCCCTTTCATTTGAAACTGTGCTGATAAAATTCTTTGCTTGTCATTCAAATAGTAAGTAATAATTATAGATTTGGGGCCTCCATCTCTTGCTTCATTAATAGTAAATTGCATGGAAGTCTGAAGCATAAAGTCAGCTTTGATACATCTCAAAATGCAATTTCCATAGCTTTCCTTAGCTATGTACAATTAATTACAGAGTTAATAAGGGGAATATGTTAATGAAAGAGAAATTATTCACTCAGACCACCTGGTCTTATCAAATTTCTTTAATATGTTTCCTTCTTTCTGTGAATTTGCATGACAGCAAGAACACAAATCATGGCGTGCATTCCTAGTCCTTTAGTATTTTTATTTGCAACCAGCTAAAGTCCACTTAAATTAAATACAGAAAGAATGAAAGAAGTAGTCAGTGGGAAATAACTGACTGCATTTGTTTTCTCAAGTTCAGTACCTTTATAATTTTAAAATAAAATTGCTTAAACAGCTTTATAATTACCAGACTCTCTTCAATGCTGAAGTACAAATATAATGCATCCAAAAAGGAGACATTGTCATCTTCCATTTTCTTTAAACGAATGTGTTGCTTGTGCACATATTTAATAAAAGATGTACAGAAATGTGCTTCAATTCACTGCAGTCTGACAGCTACTAGAGCTCAGTTGCTATGTGCAGTAGGGTTTTTGGATGTTTAGGGGAATATTTTAGTTGGTACAAACAGCCCAGTCAGAAGGTGGCAAACCTTCACATAAATCATCTTAAAAATAACACAGTTGTGATACATAGTCAAAGAAATATTTTTTAAAGATGGGTCAAATCCAGAAACCAATCATCTTCAACAAACCTTGATGGATTTACTACTGACCAGACAGAGGACAAAAACATTTTAGGACCTGGACACCAGCCCTCATAATTATTCCAGAAAGAAAAAGGCCAGAGAATAATTCCTAGAGCAATGGCAGGCTGTGTTTGGAGGAGGTGATGCTTGTGAACAATTTATCACCCCTCCCTTCTATTCTTAGTTCAATGCAAAGGTCCAACATACAGCCAGCAAGAAGAGGCAACTCATAATTCTCCCTTGCTATGTATAGGGTTTTCTTGGCCAGCTTGGCAACCTAAAGCAACATTAGCTCATGAGTTTAGGAAAAGAGGATAGGGGAGACATGACAGCATTGAGGGAGAGCTGCCAACTAGAAAAAAAGTAAGATATTACTCTGGTCTGAAACAAAAGGACAGTTACATAAAGGAGACAAACTCTGGAAAATTATATCTTTTTTAAAGACATACTGGGATAGGGACATAATATTTGAGGGTGGAATTTAAGGTGAAAAACTTTACCTGGTTTTGACTAAAAAGTAAAACAGTCCTCTTTTATTGAACAGCAAATACTATGTCATCCACTTCCAAGCAAACTTCACAGATTATTTTAATGTTTATCTCCTTATTTAAAAATGTTTCCACAGCTGCGTCGTGGGTGCATATGCAAAATTTGATCATCACAGGAGCATTTTGTCTGTGTCCTACACATCAAATTTTCCAAATACCACCCAAATTCTGTTACCTTACTCAGAAAACACTGCCAAATTATGGTCTAATCCCAGAAGGAGTTGCAGAAAGCAAATCATAAGTTTTTCTAATCTTGTCCTTAAGATGAGCATAACCAAACTTTGTTGAATCAATGGAGGGACTGAACTATCTTCATTACAAATAACCAGGCCATGTTCAGTAACTTTTGCTGGCATGGCCCACAAAAAGAGAAAGAGTTCTCCAAAATCCTGATGGGAGTTCTCCTAGGCATCCTAAATTGCAACCAGCACAAACACAGTGCCAATATTGTGTCTCTTTGGAAGTATCGTGAAGCAAGTCCCAGTTTCACCCTAAACTCTTACACATTTTGAGAAGATCTGAAGCTGTAGTCCCATTTACCACACATCATCAGCTCGTAGCAGTGCACCATGTCTAGCAACCCATGTGAGTAATTTCTTCACCCCACAGTGAGTCAAAACTCACCACTTTCTCATATCTGAACTCTGCCACCAGCTCAGAAATACTCTGTAACATGTATTATCATTTTGGGTCTCCTGCCTGAGAAGTCTTCATGAATCACTCTTTCTATTCTTCTAAACAGTCATTTCCACCTCTTAGATCCAAAATATGATCTCTGCTACAATGCATTATCAAGGATTTAATGCATGATGTGAGCGGGCACAACAGAAAAAATACAGCAAGAAGACTTCATCACTGAGGATGCATTTGGAGCCAAAAGACAAGATCTCCCAGATAAATGTTCATCTGCAGGAGACTCCACAGTTCATGAGACTCTCAGAAGCAGCTGAGTATCCATTAACATTCCTTGTCTTCAACCTGAAGTATCAAAACTCAGATATTTTTCATGACATTCCCATCTATTGCTACTTGCTACAGCTGATACTTGTCTTGCCTTGACATTACCTGGACGTCCTCTAGAAATGCAAGAAAGCTGGGTGAAACAGAAAAAAGTCCACATAGCCACCAAGATTTGTTTCAGCCAAGAAAACGATCCTTTTTTTTTTTACTTGGTGCATACAGTTGCATAACCCAGTTTTGTGTCACATATTTCTCCCAATGTAACACTTTTAAAATAAGTACTCTAGAATATTAAGAGAAATGTTTTCTTCATCTTTCTACTAAAAGCCTTAGGGAATGATGTAAGTTGGATAAAAGTGTTCAACCAAAGCAGCTTAAACAAAGCTGGAATAAACACTTTACAGTCAAACAACAGAGCAAGACGTAGCCACAGAAATTTGGTGAGTTATTTCTAATCAGGAATACACTAGCGGAAAACAACTGGCATGGAAGAATTTAGGAAAAGAAAAGACTTTTAAATCAATTTCATACGATGTTCAAGAGGAATGTTTTTCTCGATTTAATACTGATCCTGCAGTTGTCATTATTTCCTAAGGCCCATTCAACAAAATTAATATAGAAAATGAGGAGCAACTTATTATGAAACAAATAAAACTGGAAGAATCAAAGGGTAACACGTTCATGAATATTTTTTCTGAGTTTTATTGATGTAATCTATGTAGTACATACATCCATTTATTAGATTTATGGCTCTATTAGTAGAGCTGTTTCCATATGCCACGAGATTTTTTTCACTTTCCTTTGCAGCTTTTCTTTGCTCTTGTATCTCAAGTCCCAGCTTTAAACAAACACGGGCAAATGTTTCAAAACAACTTAACCATTTAGAGAGGGAAAAAAGGATGTAAAGTGAAGGGATAAGCACTATTTCATCAGCAGAAGATATTTCAGGAGGCAGCCAGCTCTGCCTGTCCCTAAAAGCATGACAACTCAGGGAGAGACGGGTAAAGATTTTCCCATCCACAGTGTTTATGTCTTTTTGGGGATATTGGCTATCCTGTCACTGAGTAATGCAATACACAACAGCCCTTTCCCTTGTGACTCCTCCTGTCCAACTGTTCATGATGAAATGGCCTTTAGGGCCAAAGCTTTCTTGAGACTTAATTTTGTGAGACTTCTACAATTATTTATACTGGCACAGATGAAAGATAAGTTGGGGTTTAGATCCACTTAGCACATGTGTAAGCAGTTTATGCTTTTAGCTAAACTTTGCCACTGACTGTTTTCCCTTCCCATGTGAGGGAGGATTTTTTTGTCTTCATTTTCTCAGTTGCAAGCTTTTTTTTAAACCAGGTATTTATATTCTTGAGATGCATGAACAGATATTAATGCTGATAGAAGGCGATGGGGGGAAAAGGAAAAAAAAATATTAGAAACCATTTAATAATCAAACACATGATTGTGACAAAGACCTTGTTTTCCATACCTGCACTCCTCACCTTTGTCCCTGCCAGCATTAATCACCTCTACAGCATCTGTGTCCCCAGGCAGTGCACTGCACTCATGCCCTGCATGCTGCTTCACTCAGGAGATGTTCAGTGTTGTGTATGGATTAAGGTCAAGGTGGAAAGTACACCTGCTTCTAGCTCAGTGCTATTTGTCCTTACAAGCTGGAGCTTCTCTCTTCATTTAGAGAAGTGTGTTTAGATGCCTTTTGCTCCCAATTCTATTGCAGCTTTAGGGATAAAAAAGAAGGAATTTCAGCAAGATGTAGTGCAGGATGTAGCAAATACCTTTTCTTGTTGCAATGTGTCTTCAGTCACTCAGTTCTACACTCTTCCATAATCAATTAAAAAAATCTATAGCTACTATCCCATAGAGCTCATTTAAAAAAATCACTTCAAAAAATGAGAGTGAGGGGGAAATCCCTAAGAAACCATCAAAAAAGTTACTATTCAGAGAGTACAGGATACCAAAATTATCATAAAGCCCCAGGTTCAATCTTGGAAACTATTCCCTCCTTGTTACTCTTCCCAGTCCTATAGCAATCCTGCCAGTGATTCAGCATCAAAACTAAAGTGGATGCAAAATTCAGCACCTGGGGTTTGCCCATTTCAGCAGCACCAGGCCCCCACCCCACATCCCCAGCTAAGGTTGTGTCACCTTCTGGGACAGAACCTGTCCCAGGACTTTGACAGAAAGTTCTCATATGAAGCCAACCTTCATTCTTCTGTGCTGAATGTCCTTCTGGTTTTACAGGCATATTGCCAAAGACAAGGGGATTAAGCAGACTTATATCTCCTAGATAAAAGGCCACGGATTTCAGGCTCTAGTTCATCTGTTCCCATCACCTCATTCAGCCTAAGTATGAAATTTTATTCTCCTTCTGAAAAGTACATCATCACAAACAATCACATATTATTATTATTTCAAATGCATAAAGCAGTTTCATACCCTCTGGGAGAAGACTCCTCAGATTTCGGTTTACAAAAAATACTGAAAAAGACCTTTTGTAAATTCACACTTTCTGAAATTCTAATTAATGTATAATGCTCCAAATTTTGCACATCTGTCTTTGCAAGGAAAAAACCCGTAAAACACGGAAAATCCTGCAGAACACAGAAAAATCACTTCTGCTTCTGCAAATTCCCTCTCTTATATGGTATTCAGATAGCAACCTCATAATATTCTCATTAAGCATGCATTCCCTTCTTGCAATACTGTTCTTAATTTAAAACCTCACAAAAGGTTATTTTAACCAAAAAAGCATGGCAATACATGAAGCAGGTGTAGGATCCAATCCACCTTGGTGCTGAACTTGTGCTACAGCACAAACAAAAGAAACTCCTTCATGTAAGCTTCAAATATCAACTGGATTGTGCAGGCACAAAGGAGGCATCCCAAGAGGAATCCACTCTGTCTAATTCTCTGGAGGCCTTCATAGCCACCCACTCACTTCATCAACTAGAGGGGGAATTTATGGACTCAAGTCAATATCGACACTTCATTAAGTGCCTAAATTATAGGAGCCCAAGTTAGGGAGACTAAATCTCTCCTGATCACTTTTAAACTTCCTCTGGTTTCTTGCTGGACTGCAAACAGAATTGTTGCCCTTTATTAGAACTTTCCTTGTCAGATGCAATATAGACATTCACACGAGAATAAAATGAGTGGAAATTCAAGTTCCTATTCTTTGCCTTGTTGTGACCTTCTGAATGATGTTTTCTTGCAAAACCAGTGGTGACCAAAATGAGGGCACACATCCTGAGCTGCTGCTCATGCTGAAACCAGCCAGTCAGTGCCACACACATGACTGCATTAAACATGCTCCTCTAATTACACTTTCCAAAGTGCTTGGATTTTTTAGAAAGACAGAATCAAAATGTGCCATATGCGCCACCCTCCTGTTAGAAATGTGATGAAAAAGACAGTGAAAAGGGAAAAAAAAAAAAAAAAAAGCTCTGAATGTTGTTATCGCTGTCCTTCTGGGCCTCCTGAGCCCTCCCTGCTTCCTCCTGCCAACAGCTCAAACCACCTCACAGTGCTGTCAGCAGTGCAGAGGCATCGCCTTTGCTGCACAGGAAAGTGGCAGAAATGCAGGATTTTTCCCTTTGAAGGCTGGTTTCAGTCTTCAGTAAGTGAGGAGAGTGCCCCACAGCCACAGGGCTTGGAAGATTCCTGGTTTCTGCACACCTCAAGCACTATAAACAATTGGCTAACACTAAACACTAAGCTGAGGGGACTTAGATGTGACTGCAGGTATGACTGATAGCATTTTCCAGCAAATTAAACAGCTTTACAGAAATATTTCTGACCAATTCTACCTCTGAATAAGATTACATGGAGTCATTCAGCAGTCACACACTTCTAAGCTATTTTCATTGAAGTTTTATTCTGTTTATGAATCAAAAAAAAAAAATTTCCTGCTGCCACCTTACACAGTAATCCATTGTTTTATTTTCTCTTGGGAGATCCTGGCCCCTAGGAACAAGATGAGCAATAAGGACTGATGAGCCATAGCTCAGCTAACTACTCCTCCACTGCACATTGTGGAACTCAAAAACACATTTACAGACCTGTAAGTGCATTTACCCTGCAAAGCAGAGGGTGTTTGCCATTCTTGCTAGGCCCCTTGCTAATATTTCTCATTGCTTTTTGGGGCACTGAGATGTTTTTCAAAGAAAATATCTACAAAATTTAAAAGGTAAGAGGATTATGGCAGAGGGAAATGAAAAATGTCTTGTACTGAATGGTGTAAAAGTTGCAAAGTGTCTCCTCACTCTCCTCCATTTGCATCTGTAAGGCAAAGGGAGGAAGACTTCACCTGTGGCAAGCTGCTTCTGTTGCTGAGGTCCAACAAGCCACAGCATCCCCAGATGGAGAGAGACTCAGGTAAATAAAGTGTTACAGAGATGTGCATTTATTTTTGAGCAGAACATAAACTGGGTCAGCTCTCTGGTTTCACTGTGACCCACAGTGACACAAAACATGATCAAGCCCAATCATCTGCTTCTGTGCTGTAGCTGGGAGATGCTGATCCTTCCATGTAAACCTAACCCAGCTTTGCCTTCGGCAAATCTTGTATTTATGGTTTAACTGCTTCTGTAAGTAAACATCCCACTGCCTGCCTGACCCTCCTATTAGGCTTGCCCTGATAGCAAAGCTAAATGCATCCTTTCAATGGTAACACATATTTTCTTCCTAACTGTATCATCTGAGTCCATTAAGAACTATTTTTCCCCATCCTGTATGCCACAGCACATAGGCAGACTCCCCCGAATCACTGATTTTTGTTTGTTCAGGTTAGACTTAACGAATTAACTGGTCTTCCTCTCTCTGTGGGGCTTGCACTTTCAAAACACGACAGCATTTCTTTACCCTTCTTTGAACCTTCACCATCTAAGATACAACATCTGCTGTTAGATAGTTAACACATGTATGAGTTCATCCAGGGTTAAACAGGATTGACTGAATTATGGATGCTGAACACCGTAGCAGTGATCTTGACCAATCTATTTTTTAAATTTTATTTATTGCCATATGAAGACAATTCTTTCTTGCAATTTTGCAGAAATTTGCAGGGCCAGAGTAAGTGGTTCCCATAAGCAACTTTCTCTCCTTAAAGCATGATTTTGAGATGATTTTTTTGTTTCCCAATAACAATCACCGAAAACAATTTTGCTCAGTTTGAAGTACTTGAAACGGTTTGCAAATGTTAAATGCATATTTCCATCTACATAAGAATTTTTGCTCTTATTTCCATACAAATATTGCCTCAGAACTTTTTGAGCCTTGCCTCAGAATTTGTACTCATTTTGAGGTAGGGCTACTGGAAATGTTTGGGGTTCACCATCCTCCCCCACACCAGCCCCCAAGTATTTTACTTAACTATGAAAGGAAATCAAATTGATTTTAATTATGGCTAGGCAAAAGTGGAACAGTCAAAACTGTAACAAATGGTTTTCTGTCATGGGAACAACCCTTCCAAACCGCACTTGTCTACCAGACATTAACGTAATAATTAATTACTTTTGGAGGAGGGGATGGCAGAGACGTATTTACTTGGGATGATATACTCTGAGGAAGCATCTGGTTTAAAATCCTGCCCTGCTTTTGCTCAGTTTTAGAGTGGACTTGATCAAGGTTGAAGGAGGTCAGTAACTTGACTAAGGTCAAATTAGGCTTTTGGGTTTTGCCGATCTTCATTCTTTCCTCTGTTATGTGAGGCTGGCTTGTAAGAACTTGAAAAATACCTCAGAAGATACTACTTTCAAATATAAGTCCAGAAAAAGAAAGAAGTTTAAAAATTATGACCCAAAAGTATGACACGATGGAGAGAGGTTCCCAAAAGCATGGCAAACCATCAGCTGGAAAGGGTGCTTACTTTAGGTAAAAGCAGAAGTCAAATACATAAAGCAAAATAACACAACTTTTGGTCAAGTTCTTCGCCACCACCTAACTTCTACTCAGCTAACGTCAATGCACTGTAGAGAAACAGTAAATATTTAAAGGAAGATGAAAAGAAGGCACAAAAAATGGAGGATTACTCTACAGCTCTCCCAGCAAGACAGAAACAAGTTCCACCAGTTCCAACCACTGGACTCTGACTCTTACACACAAAAAATTCTTCATGTGTCCATCTTTTACACTGATACTGGTCTCAAGCTGTACTTGGAAGTAACCCAAGATTTCCAACATAGACTCAATCAATAGAATATATTTGGATCATTTCATTTCAAACATTAGAAATCCAGCTTGGAAGAAATTCATCCAAGGACAAAAAAATCCAAAAATCCAGGCAAGGCTCGAAATTTAGATCCCCTTTTCTTTTCTAAGGGTGACAGAAACAAATTGCTTCATATCACTAATCTTCTGTTGCTTTCTCAGCTCAGATACCTCCACACATTGGAGACACGTGAGAAAAAGCAGTGAGCTGATCAGAAATTTGGCAGCTTTCTTCAGTTGTCCAAGCTGAGGTAAACATAAATAAATAGGACAAGAGGACGGCATAGGTCTTTTTTTCTTAAAAGCAAGCATGCAAACAATTCAGGTGCCCAAGACAAAAGAATGTTCCCAAGAGAAGGAAAACAAAGATACAATGAAAAAGAAATGGAAATAAAAATGCCTTTAGTTTTAATTATACAAGTTAACATCACCAATGAAGCTCAGGAATATTTGCCACCTCTGAAAATACATCTTCCCTGTCTTTTCAAGCTATCGCTTTCCAAAAGCTGAGCGGGTGCCCAAAACTCTATGGAGATTTCTCGTGCCATGAAGCCAGAGGTGCCTTACCAGGATCATGTGACCGGTGGAGATGTCCATGTTGGACTGGACGGGCTCCTCACACCAGGACGAGGTGCTGCTCCGGGCCGAGGGGCTGGGGATGGGCCCATCGCTGAACTGGGAGGAGACGCTGTTTATCCGGGAGGAGTGCAGGGGCTCCGGGCGGTCAGAGCCTTTCACTGCCATGCGCTGGCGGCATAGCTCCTGGAGAGAGAGAGGGAGAGGAGGAGACAACCCACAGTTAGGAGGAACTACAGGATAGAATCTACTAAAGACACATGGTTTACAGGATGTTTCCAGGGCTGGAAGTGTTTTCCCCCTCGCTGCAGTAATTTTTGGGCGGCTGTCTGTTGTTCTGTTAAGCACAGCTACAAAGGCATGCTCAATAAAATTACTACGCGATGACTACCCTAACCTTCCAAAAGTGCGATTATGACTGCACGCACATCTTCATATAGATAACGAAAAATCATATTTTGGAGCTTGACTGCTCCAACAGATGTGGTTTTTCTCTCCCCCTAATATCGCCCCATGTTCTGGAAAGCCACTTTTGAACCACACAACCTCCTGAAATTAATGGGGTTGCACAGGAGTAATTGAGAGCACTGCTTGGCCCTGGATATGCAAACTCAGCAAGCTCAAGGCAGCTGAATTGATGTGCTCTCCAGTGTAAATCCTAGTTGATAGATGCCTCATTTCTCTTCATTAAAATAGCAAACTCGCAACACTTCCTCCCTGATGTGGGGCAGAGAGGATGAAGAATGACATTAACGAAGAATAAAAGCAGAAATCTGTCATTGCATTGTTTAAGCAGCTTTGGCGAAGAAAGAAAACTCAAGCTATCACGCACACTAATGCAAGTCATGTTGAAACACCAAAATAGATAGCACTGGGAATACGTATTTTCAGTTGCTCTCATGCATAGAATTCGTGCAAATATACAGAATTCTGGTTAGGTAACAGAAAATCCTGCTGGTAAAACCAACTCCTGACAGCATAAAATTCTGATTCTAACAGGATGAGAAGACACACAGCTACACTGTCATGTTGTAATGCTGTTAGAATCAGCTGTGGTGGTGAGATCACAGACATTGCAATAAAATGATTGTTTTTTTAACATATGACTATTGTCCATGAGAGGTCCTTGGCTGCCTGTGCCACACAGCAAGGCCAGTGAGTCTGTAGGATGTGGCCTTACCGCACACATGGTGTGGGTACACATTTGTCTCAGATTACTCATTCTGCACAGACGAGTAAAGAGCACAATCTCTTGCCTCAGGCTAACAAAATAATACAGGCTGAAAAATTCATACCATTGGAACGCCATGGCTTCCGTTTTCTTATTCATTGATAATTTAGTTGTGGTCCAAGTGCCATCAGTAGGATGATCTGAAAACCATTATTTGTCAACTGCAATAAAGTCTTCTTTTCAGACAGGAGTTTGAAATATAACTTAAGACTATGTTTGGGGCTTTTTTTAACCTTGCAAACTTTAGAACACTGAAGGGGGATCCTAATCCATGCAGCAGCAAGCATTCAAACAAAGTGCCTGAGACCATCATATTGAGTCTCCTTTTGTTACCACATGACAATGATTAAAGGCCCCTTAAAATATTCTTTTCTCCCTAAACTTGTCTTACTTGCCATTAGAAACACTTACGTGGACTTTTATTATTTGATGGTGTTTAATACAGCATGTGTGCGTGTGTGTATATATATGTATATATATATATGCATACATATATGTGTATGCATACATATACATGTATACATATACGAATGAAGATACACTGAGATGAAATCTGTACCATTTATAAACAGGATATATTTCACTGTCCATTACAAAAATACAATCAACAGAAGCTTGGGAAGCAGAGATTACTACATTATGTTAGTTATTGGAATAACTGTATAGAAGACTGTTCCAAGTGAAACTGCTACCTGACTCCATCACTGTATTTTTGTATATTTATTAATTATGTCTAGGTCATGAAAGGGTTCTTCTAATTTTTAACAAAAGTAGGAGTTTTCCACACTAGAGTAGTATGTATTCTGTCACTAGGTACTTCTGTAGTTTCCTACTAACCTTAGCATGAAAATGTTAGAAAAATAAATTAAATTTCAAAAATACATTGAACTGAGTCACAGATATCAATGTTAGGTCAGTTAAACAATCAATATTAAACACAAGACTTTTTAATAAAGTAAAATACGTCACTGTATCTCTTATTTTTAATATAGGACCAAAGAAAAAGCCTCTCTTTCTCCTTTTCTCTGGAGGATCACACACTTCATAAGAAAAGATAGCAACAGCCCACAATGACTATTACTAACCTCAGAATGACCTTGCAGTGGTGTAATTTCAAATCCCTGCTTTTAGCAGATTTTGGGAAAAGTATAACAGAGCGGAAACTTTTTAGACAGCAAAATAAATCTACAGAAAACCAAAAAGCTGCTCAGATGTTTAGATATCAGCCATTCCCAGAGGGAATGGTTTATTGGACTAAGCAAAAGTATTATAAGTAAAGGCATAAAAATAAGAGGTCTATCACATAGCTGCTAGAAGGATGTGTCTTCTGGCTAGCACGCCATGTGGCGTTGATATGAATTTATTATATTCCAATAGACATCCTGCCACTTGACTCACCCCAACTCTGTGCTAACAATAGCATTTGTACTCAAACAGGATCTTTGTTTTTAAGTTGATCTGTTCCTGCTGTTCATATCCTGCCTCAAGCCATAATCCTCTGCTTTTACAAGTGGTTGCTGTGGAAAGGATTATAGAGCTCTGCTAACAAAAAAGAATTGAGATCAAGTGATCTCTAAGAAATTAATGTACCATTTTTACATGAATTATAATGACAAAAGAAACAATATTATAGACAACTGGTTCTGGAATAGATTAACCTCTAACCAAAAAGACCTTTTTGGACATAAAATATTTAATATGTTACTAAGAAATGTTTTAAAATTAAGTTTAAGGTGTTCATGGTCCTTGTGGAAGAAGGTGAAGTTAAGAATCGTAACAAAAATGTATCTGATCCCAAATATTAACATATTTCTTTCCTGACATATATAGAGCCAAACCAATTATTCCCAGAATGGCAGTAACTGTCAAATACCTCAAACAAAGCAACCACGTCACCACACTCTGCCGTAAAAAATGCTTTATGTAAACAGGAAGGTCAAATCATAGCTGAAGCAAAAAAACCCACTAAATTTCTTGATTGGAGTTTTAAATCTCCATGACAATGGGTTTTCCCCTGCCTGTAAACAGAAGTTTTTGGCTTGAATTTATTTCCAGATGACAGCTGGAAAAGCCCTTGACAGCTTTTCCTTCCCCTTCTCCTAGCCAGCCCAGCCCTGGCTGAGGACCTGCCCCATCCCTACACACCCATCAGCCACCTCAGGACAGCTACAGCTTCTGCTTCTCCAAAGCCACCTCCCTGTTAGCCCACCCATTCCAGTTCCTACTGGGGTTTCTAGCTTTGCACTACAGGGATAACATGTTCAAGATCACCACATGCAAAAGTTTTGATGCGTTGGGGTGTTTTGGGGAGCCATATGGGTTCCTCCAGGACACATGGACAAGAGACACCAGCTCAAAGCAGGGAAATGTCTTTATGTGGAATTTGGCCTTGAGATGGGTCATCAGTGTTCCCTTCCTAAGAAAGGTATTGGGAATAGTGGGGTCTCAGGATGTGGGGTGTTTCACACCATCCCATGGCACTTACTGAGCTGGCATCCCTTCACAAATGCATAAAGCCCTAGATGGTTCAGACCCTCATAAATACAATATCTGTTACCTGGGCACTTCTCTGCATGCTCAGGTATGCTCTACCTTCCTCTCCAAAATCTTTACTCTCACAAGCATTTTGCAAATCAGCCATTTACCAAACCACAACTAGAATTCAAACTTGACTAAAACGTCAAAGCTTCATACTGTGAGAATGACATGAACTGTATTTCTGTATTGTCTCAGCCATTAAAAATATTTTCTAAGAATGAATTCAATTTACTGCTGCATTTCTATATTTAGCAGAGTGGCTGAGGCTATTTCTGCCATGCTGCGACTCAGTAATGTCTAGCCATTGTTTGTGTATAGTTTGAGATCCATTCTTCATTTAAAAACATCATTTACACCTAAAAAAGCAACTATAATGCATACAGTGAAAGATGAAGAAACGATCCTCCTGACCTTCAGGCTATGATCTAATGGATGGGTTGGACATAAACATTTATTTAAAAGGTAATTTGAAGTTTATGACATTATTTCCCACCACATGGGAATTGCTATCATAGTGAGGCACTTACTCTGTTTTTTATTTCCCAGCATTTATTATCAAACTTATATGGTGGTCACATGCACTATATAATGGAGAAGTAATATCACTGTATGACAAAAACTGCCATAACCAAGATAAATATTCTGTAAATAATGTTGAGTTAAATGAGTTCGAAGTACTGCACTATGATCATCTGCAGTGAGCTTTTTATTTGACACACAATTGATAACCTTAAACAAACCATAAAGAATATTCTTGGAAACCCCCCAATCCTCTTCATGATGAGGTTCTAAAATGTCCCTAATACTTGGCTGTCCACACAGAGACCGGGAGAAGCATGAAGTGCTCTCAGGTACAACAAAAAGATTTTCGAATTCATACATTCCACTGGCGAATGAACCACCCTGCAGCATAAATGTAGCTTATCCACATTTAAAGAGGGGCATTAAGAGACTTGCTGTGCCTCCTGGACAAAACTGGGAGCCAGTCTTGCCACCATGTTTTGTTAGATGGGTCTCTGAACTTGAAGAGGTAAGAAACTCTCCCCTCAAACAAGGAGGCATCAGGTCTGTTCAGAAATGGAGCCCACAGATACCTGTCCAGGCTGCTTTGGAGATGGGACTTGCTTACCAGCAGAAGGGTTAGGCCATGTCACCAGCCAGTGACAGGAGCTGTGCCTTGTGCCACATGGCTTTGTGATGCACAGCAGCCATTGGTGTCACTGAAGGGCAAGACAGCAAAAGAGCACTCAGAGAAATTTTTATGTCATCTACTGGAAAATCCACTTAAGGAAACTGGAAGATCCATTAAAGCCACACAGTTTACTGAAACTTTTGGTTTTAGAGAAAAATATATGTATATGCCTTGGTAAGGATTATGAGTATATGTAATCACAGAATGAAAACCAGGTGTTAACTGAGGCTAACGGGTAATACTGAATCTTCCCTTGCTTTATTTGGAAAAATGGATTTTGAGAACCTCAGGGTGACACAGTCCAGGCAGGAGAGCTGACTGGAGCATCCCAGTTAAGACATGGCCAATGCTCACCCCAGCTTTGCAGTCATTAAAGATGAGTCTCCACCTCAACACTGCCTCCAGAGAGGACGGTGCAAATACTTAATGAAAATCTTCTAAGCAACACCTTCAGGTATTCCAAGTCCAGCCAGTGACCATGGCACATTCTCTTCTAGCTGGTACCAGGAGTATGATAAATGTTCAGACCAAAGCAAATGAAAATAGCTTCGTAGCTAAAACACTGCTCTTCTTCCCCAGCCACTGTCACTTCGGATCTGACTAACAGATCTGGGATCTGAGGGAAATGTCAACTTTTCCATTTATTTAGAGAAATAAATATAATTTAGTTACTATATATTAATGAAAATAATCTATTTTGTAACTGATCCCAAAATTTGCGCAAAACTAGAAGTTAAGTCTAGGAAATAGAACTAACATTTCCATGCTTTAAAGAATATTTTGTTTAGCAAATTAAAATGGAAATTACTTGAGTTAGTCCGGAAACAAGTGTGGCACAATTATTCTAGAATTAGCAAAATATAAGACAGAATAAAGCTTTCCATGGATAATTATTTAGAAAATGCAGAGACATTAAACAAAGAAATTACTGTTTATTAAAAGTGATAGCTGAGTGTACACCAAGCCCTTCCAACCTGACCTGCCTAATATTCCATCAATCAAGAAACAAATCTACTTAAGCAGGCATGATCACAAGAACACTGTGTTAATTTTATATGTGAAACAAACACGGTTTGCAGAAATCTTAATTCTAAATGATTCAAGGCTACACCTTCTAATAAAATGTATAATGAAGATTAAGAATATATGTAATCTATATGCTAGGTATGGAGGAATAAGATCTTTAAAATGCCTTTTTTTTTCCCCCTCAGCTTTAATACATTTAATTTAACAGTAGCCTCATTCTCCTTTTTAGGAGGTATCATTCACAGGATGAGCTGGAGGTCTGCATGTACAGCCTGGATTTCACTGTTCTGCAATGGATAGAGTCATAAGACAATGAGATTTTAAAAAATAAAAAATATGATAAGCTCTTTGGGTTTTTTAAACAAATGAATCTAGGACTATAAACATCATTATTCTCTAACTAAATTTGCTTGGTTTTACTACAGGGTGAAGCTAAAGTCATTTGGCTGCCTTTGTTTTGCCTTTGCATACTTGATAAGCTTGCAGGTGTTATAAATTTAACTTATTTACTGCATTTGTAGCTTTGGGGATAATTACAGCTTTATTACCATTTATTTTTGAGTTATTGAAACATACTTTCAAGCTTTAGCTTCATTTTAGCATACTTTTTGTCCAGGAATAAAAGAGTTGTTTAAATACATGGAATATTTGCATGTATATTTTCTATCCTTGTCAGAAAAGGCAACTATATCTGATATCTGTGTCCCTTCAGTAAAGGGATAAAGGGATATATTGGAAAAATGTTTGAGAGTAATATTTTGAAAGACACAGCATCAAACGTACCATTACACATCCATACTCTGGACAATTCGTTTTTATCTAGACTTGTATGTGACAGATCTTGGGAGGAACAGAAATACAGAAGGAAAGAAAAAAAAAGAAGAAAGTAAAATATATTTCTTTGATTGTCAATCCAGCCTTCCTGCGTCCAGTTCAGTTCATTATCTGTTGTCTTGTACTACACTCTGTATATCTGAATATAACTCTGAACCTTAGGATGGGAGGAGGTTGCTTTGCTTGATTTTTAAATGATCTAAAACTCAGGGATGCTGTTTCTTTTTGAGAGAATCACAGCCAAATACAGGCTTGAGAATCACTCTCCTAACAAAACCTCAGTTTTGATTGTGGCCTGTGAAATTTGGAACTTCAATTATCTTAGCATTGTGTGTGTTTCCTGGTGATGACTCACGTAATTTTGATTCCCCTTTCCTCATGTATACAAAGAAAGCCAAGGCCATGAAGAAAGGGAAAGGCAAAGAAAACATGGCTAACTTTAAATGGAAAATTACTTTTCCCTTTTATTTTTAAAATTTCTTTAATTTTTTTTTGTTTTATTTCCTCTCTTTAAATTCAAACATTTGCACAGCCTTATCCTGCCAAATCAAACGAAAAGCCATCATGGTCTTGTACACATCTCCAGGTGCCCAGCAGACATGAAAATTTCTCACTTGGACAGGACCAAAGGTGCTCTATATGCAATACAGCTTGAGAAAATATTTTCACTTTCCTTCTTTCAGCAATCTCTCATCAATGATGAAGTAATCTGAATAGTCCAGAAGCTCCTGAAGGAAGCAGACATCTCCTACATGGCTCACATTGCCAAGGAGGACATGACAGCATAGGTCTAATATTTCTCTGAAATAATGATAATATTGCCCTGCAATCCATGCCAGAAAAGCACAGGTATCTCTGGGAGTAATACTGCTTTCCAGAGGGTCAGTGAAATATGAAGATCATGTTTAGGTTACTCAGCTGGGGAATGTTTTCCTATACAAAAATACAAAAGCCCACTCACTGACTGGGACTGCATGAGTACGACAGTTTAGAGCCTTTATTTCTAAAAGTTCTGTGAAACAGATGCTGGACTAAACAGGACTGCAGCAGCCTGGTCTTCACCAACAGGAGATACACAAAGAAAGGTCCTGATTCTTTAGACTGATTTGAAAGAGTATCTTCCCTGCATGATGACATCATGGTGGCTTCCTAAGAATTTAAAGGGACAACCTGGATGACTCCAAGGAAATCAGTGTCTGTTTCGAATAGAGTATATCTGCAAACTGTGTACCTGAAGTCTCCTGAGATCTACTGGCATAAAAACACACAGGTTTTTTTTTTGTTTTTTTTTTTTTTCCCTCGGGTTGTACCTGACAATGTCAGAGTTTTACCGGCCTTGCACTTCAGACAACTGCAATTCTGGAAGTGATGGTATATCAGATTGACCTACATGCCACAAAAAAGCCCCACAACAACAACAAATTGTTTCAACCAGTGCTGGTTTCTAACCTGCACTTCCCACATTTCAGCTGTGTCTGCAGGTAATGTTTTACAGGTATATGAGTATATGGCAAGTATGAAGCTGGAAATGGAAAGATTTCTTAAAGAAGTAACCAGAGAGGGAGAAAAAAATAACATGTAAAATGAACTTCACCTTTGCCATGTTTTGTTCATCTTAACTAACTCTAATACATGGCCATGAGGGCACAGCTGCTCCTTAATATGAATTGGCACAGAAAATTCACCTGTAGCACAGCAAGAGCCACACAGCCCAGTATGGGTTACAAATAAACCATAGCAACAATTGAATTAACCTGAAAGGCCATGCAGAATCACATGTAAATCCATCATGTATTTTGACTTCATCTAACCCAAAGCCTGACCAGCTTCCCGCAGATGCCAGTGCTCTTAAAGACAACTGCCACAAATGTTTCCTTTTTCACTCCCAGCGTTTATAGTTGCCTAGGGCCCAAAGCAGGCAAAAAAATGCAGTCCCAAGACAGCTGTAGTTTCTCAGGAAAGCTACACATTAAGGCTGTGTAGTCCACTATTTTATTGCCCTGCAGGACTGAAAACGGGAGATCATTTCTGCTAGAAATAAGAATTCCCAGCAGCCAGCAGGACTCAGTGTGCACTTCCAGCCTGGAGAGAAACAAAATAGCCACTAGTTTATGTCTAAAAATGTTATTTTACCCCACTGCAAAGATTACTGTTGCTTATCCCTAAGTCTGTGCAACTGCACTCATTGTAACAGTTTCTAAAAGCAGTCAGAAAGAGGAAAAGTCCTAAAAACTTCTAAAAACGTCAAATACTTTCTTTTTTTCCTCCACAGAAGGCAGCCATACACCAGAGGTGATGCAAGGATAAAGGAAGTATTTACCAAAGATGGCCATTAGTAACAGATTTTTTTTATATCATCTATTATGACAGTCAAAATTGCCAGTCATTCCCCCTCCCGATTTGAAAACTAAACTCACTGCTTTTCACCCATTCTCCACTGGGGGAAAAAAAAAAAAAAAATCCCTCTTAGCTCTGATAGGAAGACCAAATGCAAATTTAGTGCACAAGTGTTAAAAAGGGATCTATAAAGAACAAAGTTGCTACTATGTCACAGTAGGTCATTACGAGCCAAATCTTTAGTAACACTCAGAAACCCTACTAAACTATGGGGGAAAATAGTGTGTATGAGTTTCCTCATGTCTCTGAGTAAAGGCATTCTTCCTATCACACATCACAAAAGTCTTCAAGGATTAAAAAATGGTCAATATTTCTACACTTTCACTGCATTGGTGTCATAGGAGATATTGGAAAAACTAACAGGGATTTAATTCTTGGTACTGATGGTCAGAGATACAGAGAGACCTCACATTTTGGAAAAGACAGTGACAACAGTAAAAATGCACAATTTCTCTTGGGCTGTCCCAAGTCTCTCTGTAAAGCTGTGCTCTCAGCTGGGTCAGGGTTGTGCCCTGGCCAGAAGAGACCTGCAGCCCTTTCCACTGTCCCTGACCTGTCCCATGGCATCAGTTCCACTAAATACCCCGCAGCAGCAGCAAGGGGTGAATGTGTGTGTTTGCACTGAAAGAAAAGGACTTCCCTGGCCTTTCCTGAGGTTCCTGCATTTTCTTTTCCTAACCCATACAAGCACAGGGAGTCACTACTCTCCCTTGGACCTCTCCACCAAGCACCAGTTTGTCTGCAAGGTGCACCACATGAACAGCACAGGAGGACAAGTTCAAAGTAGGCACATTTCTTTAACAGCCATACTTCATATCTGGATTATTTTAACACCTGGGGCATGAAGCTACAGGTATCTTCTAAGACATTATTAGCTGTTTTATCACAAAATATTTTTTCTCATGTGGCTGCCATGGTGTTTGAGATTCCTGCTTACAACTTGTGCATCACAACATTCTGCAGAAAGTGTTGCTTGTTGCAGTTGTATTCAGCTGATAGCTTTTCTTCTATTAGTATTTTATTTTACATACTTAATATCACTGAAAATCTTTGCCCTGGTGCTTGGGCAAAGGCAGAATAAAAGTTTTACTCTTTCTTCAGTTTCTCATTTTATATATCTCTTTTTTTTCCTTTTCTATTCTACTACTTGTTACTGTTTTATAAGAAATAATCTGTCTTCTCAATCTCTCTTCATATGAATTTTCCATGCCCTTAATCATTCTTGTCACCTTTTCCTTGCTCCCTGCATTTCTGTGTTGTCCCTTTGGCGATGGAGTGACCAGCACTCACAGAAGCCTCCAGCATTGATTTATACTTAATTAACTTCTAAAGCCCTCAAAGAAGCAAACAAAATTCTTAGTTAACAATGCCTGGAGAGCAATTGAGTTGACCCAGACCTCCAAAAAGAAATTTGGAACAGCTTGCTAGGCAACCCTTATGTATGCTTTAACTTCACACCCAAGTGCTTTCCAGTGAGGTTAACTAGAAACTGCAGTTCTTTATTTTGTTTTGGGGGTAAAAATACACAGAATTTACAGGCTCAAATTCCCATGTTACTATACATATTGTTACCACACAGTACAGAGGGAGATGTATGACATAATTTCCCTGTAAAAGATAAATTTATACGTGTACATTGTTTTTCTCACAAAAATACATTCAGCTCCATCACATTTCTTCTATCTGATGTAAATAGCCAGTCACTGGCACTTTGTGCTGTAAGCCACTGCAGCAAAACCTCTTCCAGCAAATCACACTATTTCACTCCACTCGAGGCATTTTTCTTTCCCAGAAAGCCAGAATGAACTCCAGCTGAGAAGCTGTAAAAGGTAAAATCCAAGTTTCTTTTCCCCACGCTGTCAGAAAGGCACCAGCATAGTGAATTTTACCTTTTCATCTTTCCCTTGTTCTTTTCTTAGTAGTTAGTGGGAAAGATCAGTGTCTCCATCACGTGAATATTCTCCCCAATGCACTTCTGAAAACCAGGGGGTGTTGGGATCAGCAGTATCAGAAAACGGGTGGTGGTGGCCCTTAGGGTTCCAGTGCTGCCCGCTTCAAACCAGGAACCTCTGCTGCTGTCAGTGGGACCAAGGAAAAGCCTCCAACCTGCATGGCGTGCATGGCTCTCCCCAAGTCAGGCAACACGCAATGAGGGGGACAAGAGCGACTTCAATCAGCCAGGCTAAGCATGTAATCCCAATGCCAAAAGTGAGTTTTATCATGATAATGTTGAGCTGTTCTCACTTTGCAGAGCAATATCAGCCATTTCTGAGATCTCTTGAGAGGCTGCCAGAATGTGGTTCTGCAAAACAACAGCCATCCTATGTAAAAGGAAAAAGCTGGAATCATCAAGAAGCTTGCAACTACGTCAGCTAGATAGGAAAACAGAAAACTGAAAAACTGCACTGAAAATGTTTTATCAGTATGAAACATTAAAAATTTTAAAAAACTACTGCCCTGGTCAAAATCTGTGCTTGTTCAGAATGCAGTCATCCCAAACAACCATCAATAAAACATCACTCGTTTGTCTTTAGCAGGAAGTATAGAAACTGGTCAACAAAGCTAGAGAAAACCTCATGAATTTTCTCCTCTGGATAAGCCACTTACGTGAAATTTGATTTTCTCTTATTCAAAAGCTATTCTCTCTCACCCTCCAAATTAATTTTGTTTCTTTGAAGGATTTAACTCTTAGGAACATCCTTTTACAGTCTCCCTTCTTCAGTCTTGATTGGGTTGTTTGCTAAGAATACAAGTGATGAAAACTGAAAGCTGAGAACCTGAACTGGAATGGGAAGTGTTGCAGGAGTGTGCCAACTGAATTAAAGTACAGGGACAGATACTGATGTTATTGGAGCTTAGAACATGTCACAGAAAAAAACCCACAGAACAAAGAAGTTAGGTGAGCTGTCTCAGTCCTTTTCATGCCTTGCTGGTGTGCATTAAATCACTCAGGTTGTCTTTTACTGTTCTTTAAACTGCTAGCAAGAATTTAGATCTCTGTTGTGAAATTACAGGAGAAAGAAAGTATCTTGGATAGAAGATCCCCATCCCTGGAGCCAGAGCTTTTTCTCTGTTGAGAGGGATGAAATTGGGCCTCTCATCCAGCCAACACAAATCACATCCTCAATGTCTGACTTGTTGTAGGTCAGCACACAGGTCTTCCATGGATCTCCTTGCCCTCACATGTCACACACACTCACAAGGCTGTTTGGGATGACACCTCTCACTTGTGCCCTTAAGACTGCAGCAGCACAGCCCCAGGAGAGCTCCAGCCTGCTCTACCCAAACTTGTCTTATAGCTTATATCACAATAGAGCAAGCAAAACGAGCAGTCCACTCTGAATATTCCACTTGACAACATCCCTACAAGAGTCCCTACATGGCTACAGGCAGAGGAAAGTGGAGGATTTGAGACTCACTTTAGTCCATCTGTCCCACAGGGCAGCCAAGTCCATATGGGCTCACCGGGGTAAAACCTTGGGTGGTTGAGGTCAGCCTCAAACCCTTCCCAAAGGGGAAGCACAAACACACAGTGCAGGAGGCACAAAGATCCTTGGAGGTAGAGATGTTGCTGGTTTGGGCAGGACACAGACCTGCTCTGCCCACACGGCCAAGCACAGCACAGCCTCCTGCACACACAAAGGAGAAAGGAAGCGACACAGCATTCCCTGTTCCTCTTCCCTTCTGCCCACCCTGTGAGACTGGGGTGTAGGAGGAACACATGTACCAAGAAGAAAGCAGCAGGAAGAATGCTTTAATATACCTTACAGACTTCAGAGAATAAACTGTAACCTGTTCCTACTCGCAGGCAACACGGTCCTACAAGAACTGACAAACACCATCTACCTAGTTCTTTATGTACACAAATTTATATCTGATCCCTTTCAGAGGCCATAGTATAAGATTTATCCTGAAAAACAAACAAACAAACAAACAAACAAACAAACAAAACCCCACCAAAAACAAAACAAAAACAGAACAAAACAAACAAAAAAAAAAACCCTTTCCAGTTGAAAACTTTTTAAAAAATGGGTTTTTTTTTTCTTCTAGTGCAGCACTCTGGAGGAATATGAAAGGATCAGCAAGCCAGATTGCAGTGTTAGCTGCTGAGCATTCAGAGAGTATACAATAGAAGAATGTGTCAAATCTGAAACATGATAACAGAGCTGCTGCAAAAGAAAAAGGAAAATCCTAAAACAGAAAAAAGGGTAGAAGTGTGTAGGAAAGACAGGCCTGATTATCCTCTACATTACATGGGGTGGGGTGGAAAAAGCCACCGAAGGCAGTATAGTTATTCCAGAAAGAGATCGGGACACTTGAGATTATGTACAGCCTGGGACTGCAAATCAAATACTCTCCAGCCCATTAGGCAAGGCTGTGGTTATCTTTGGCTTCTGTATAATGTACAGGCACTGGGATATAATCAATTTACCAGGGGGAGACAATCCATCGTACTTATTCATAAGCAGCCCACACTCAGCTGGCAAACAGCCTGTGGCACCACAGGGATGGGTGAAAGGAGCTCTGAAGCAGGAGCAGAATGCTCAGGAGTCAGATCCTTGGGAGGAGGATGCAGATCTTGGTGGTCCAGGACAGGGAGTCAGGCCAGATAAAGCAACAGGAATTCTCACCCCCTAAAACCAGGTGGCTACAGCCAAATTGTTAATAAAACTGGCTGTTGAGTGAATGTATTTCTTTTTCTTTGTTAGGGCTTACTCTGTTAAGAAACTGGGAAAAGTTGGGTGGCCTGACCTGAAATGGTGTCAGGACCATTGGAAATATTTACTGGATTAATTTACCAGGCGAGATGCAGCCTGCAAATGCAAAGCACCTCCAGCACATTTTCTGAGAAATGCCTGTTCGGGTAAGGACTCTGGATTTCCCATTAATTAAAAATGAGTCACTAACTTAATTTCACCTCCTACTATTTTTACTTAGCATTTTGTCACATCTTAGATACACAGAAATTGTATTGTGGGATGCTTGGGGCACGTTTGTCCTTGTTTCACTAAACACCAAGCTCAAATATGGTACTTTTAAAAAGCAAACAAAGTTGGCTAAGAGAAGGTCAGCATCACCATCTCTCTGCCACTTTGAACTAGTTTTATGTAGAAAAATGGATAACTACTTGAAAATAATAGTTTTTAAATGAAAATGTAGACCTGCATGGCACCTTCTCATCCAAGCACTCTAGGATTTGCATATATCCTCATTTTCCTTCCACACCTGCAAAAAACCTTTCTCTCACCTGCCCGCTCTAATGCAAGGAGTATTTTATTCCTAGGTGGTGCAGCAGCTCAGGGTCTGGGCTGTGAAGGTGAAACCTTCTCTGGTAAGGGCTAGTCCGTTCCTCCAGCACTGAGTAATCCACAGAAGTTATTCATGTAGATAGGAAAAGGCTGGAGGAGAGCCATCAGTAATAAGCCCAGTAGGTCTCTTTCCTGCATGGGTTCCCCCAGGGCTGCCCCTCAGTCTGGCTGTGTGTGCTGGAGCAGAGGGGCACAGCGGGGACAGGAGGTGACAGGAGAGCCCTGCTCCTCGAGACACACACCACGAGCTCAAATAAAAACTTCCAGAAGTGCCTTCTGAAATCTCTGCCATCAAGCGCCAGCCCTTAAGATGGGCATTTCTCATTTGGCAGTATTTTGAAGTTGATTTTAAATGCTGTGTTAGCAAATATATCCCTATTTATTTGTATCCTGATTTATTGGCCAAGCAAGTTTGATAAATTTCTGCTGATTTATAAATTCGTATAGTATTTTGGAACGCTATTTTGAAGACTGCTACCATTTAACTCAATTTTATGGCTACCACAGGAAGCAAGGTCAGAGAAAAACAGAATTCACAGCACCACAGGAATTGTGGATACCTCTGAACACTAATCAGATAAAAAACTGACTAGAAGTTAAATCCAGATTTGTACACATCCTGTTTTGCTTCATTCTGCTTTGGCCATCCACTGTCTGACTTCAATGAAGTGTTTAAACATAAGGCAAACTCTTCTTCTAATCACCTTGAAACACTCCTCCCTTCTTCTCCTCTCCCAGAACTGCTATGTGTGACTGCTGTGAATTCTGTGTAGTCACACATATTTTGTACACTGTGAAAACTGTCTCACCTTAAAGTACAGTGGTTTATGTAACTATTGTGCATACAAAGTACCTGCAGGTTCCTGAGAATTTATTCTCAGACAAAACCCTAATCAAAGAGAGACAAAATTGTTCACATAAAACACAACCAGCAGACTTACATGGATAAGAACAACTCTTCTAATTCATATATCACACCCTGTATGCTTTATCACAAACAATTTCAGTTTGTCCTGTAGCTTTACATAGTCATGAGATGATCTCTTTTTGCCTTTTTAAATAAGGACACAGGAAAGAAAAGATTAAAAATGCATTATGCCCTTTGTTTTCCCAGAAGAGAACACAAGCAAGCCCTTCACAGCATTGTACCTTAAGGCAAAATTTTCATCTATCCAAAATCCTTACGAAATGTATTCCTTCTGAAATGTTTACTAAATACTCATGTACTGAATAACCTCATCCTCAGTGATATCTTTTGTGCTTAAGTGTACGAGGGTCCTTGAAAATTAAGTTTTATAAATATAAAAGGTAATACTTTATGGTATGGATTATCCCCAGTTTACCAGCTTTCTTTGGTACTAAGGGTGATGTTAATTGGAATATTACTGAGAACATGATAAATAAAAAAGCAAAATTTTCCTTTCCCCCTCCTCCGCCCACTTTCACTTAATCTAAAAAATTCCAGTTTCTAAGGAGTTGATATACAGTATTACTCTAACATTAAGGTCTAATATTATAATAACAAGTTTGCTTTTGAAATTCAGTCTAGAGTGTAAAATATTAAGCCATATTAGAGGTAATGAGTTATCTGTATTTAAACACACAAATCATGCATGATGGTTAAGTAGAGGGTTTGTTTCCAGCAGATTCTTTCTTAAAATATTTGCAGAAAAATATTTATTTTAATTGTAGCAAATAGTGTGTTCTTAACATCCCTAATAAAAAATACCAGTGGGATCAAATCTGTAAGAGCACAGAGAAGTTCTTAGGGGCTTTGAATCCAGCAGGATCATGTAATTAATAAGACTGTATTTGACAAAGGAATATATAATTTATACATAATACAATACACGTAATAATGTAGACTTTAACATATAATTTACAATTATATGCCTGCCAAATCAAGTTAATTGGACAAGTTTTTAAAACAGTTGATGATGTAAGCCATCTGCATGTAACCCTGAATACTTCAGGCAGTTTAAGAAAGAACTTCATTGTAAACTGTTTGGTCTTTTCCTCCTCACTTTTTAAAGGAAGTTCTTTTGGCTTAGATGAAGGAAAATTAAAAAACGTTATTGACATAAAATATTAAAAGGCAAGCTTGCTGAAGCCAGCTTCAGAGCATTTTAACTTTTGCCTTTTAATTCCATTATGGGCAAGGTTTTGCTGAGCATTATCAGTGATGCAGAAGACCATGCTCATAGGGAAGCTCTGCAGTGCAAAGTATAAAATATGTTGATGATTTAACATGCACACCCCAGCGCTCCCCACACAGGGGTCAAAAGCCAGGGTTCAGCTGGACTCACAAATACATCACCCTGAATCAAACAGAGCATCCCTAACTCGTAGCAGTCACCACCACACACTCATTACATTAATAAATTGCTCGCTAATGGGAGCAGTGACAAGTAAGATGTGCACTTAGTGGCCCTGTTTGCTGCCCGCTCCTGACGCCTCAATGCCCGCTTTTCTCTGGGTTATGTTCCAAAGTCTTCAAAGTGTATGAAGAAAATCTGCTCAGTGCCGTGAAATAAATCAAAGAGTGTCTGCTGAAAATTCCTAAAACGCTTCTGCCCTAATCTCCTGGACCAGAGAGTGGGCTTGCAGAATGCTAAACTTGCTTTTCAAAGAAGATCAAAGCAACGGCAGCGACAATTAAAAACAGGGGTGCAGGTGCGCGCATGCGCGGGGGCTCCGCGGAGGCACCAAGAGCCTCTTTTTAGTCATCCCTGAATGCTAACGCTGACTTATCTAATCATTACACGTGTGGTTTGAAAGGACAGGAGATGTGTTTGTGAGAGACACAAAAACTGTCCGCCTTTATGTATAAAACGTAATGTTTTATGAGACACGCTGTTTCCATTAATTTTGAAAAGCTCCTCAGCTACTGTCTAATTAAACCAGCCTGTAATTTTGTTGTTTAGTGAGTCAAAGATAAATGAAGTTGCAATTGTGTATCTGTCCTTCCTCCTAGTACTTAGTCTTTCAATCGGGTTTCCCTACTCCAACACTTGGGAGGGCCGGCTGCTTGCCTTACCCAACGCCTGAACAACCAGGTTTGGCAGCTTATCAGGAGCACTGCAGTGATTTCATTTGCCTGCTTCAACTTCTATACAGTACTGGTTGTCCTGCCTAAGACAGGTCCCTTCTTCACACAGTTACACAAGAAATACTCGTGCTAGTAGCTAAGCGTAAGGAGCGCTCGTGCCTGAGGGAGGATGATGTTGCATGACAACTGCTACGCCTCCAGTACTGGGCGGGGAGACTTAGCAGCCAACCTGCTATTTCCCTGATAGTATGGTTTGTCTGTTTTCCCCTTCTCAAAATGGCATTTCAATGCACAAACCAGAAAGACAAAAAAAAACCAAAAATCCCCAAAGCCCCCCAAAAGACAGCCACGGGAAAAAACTCTTCAAAGTTCACAGGATGAGGAAGGAGTAAAACCCTGAATGAACTCTCCTGGCTGAACTGGGTTAGGATGAAAAATGCTTCTGCTAAATGCTGAAAATTTAGGTCAGTCTTGTTTATGTGAAGACATAAACCACTGACATTTTGAGAAGCATGTGAATCGAAGTGGTATTTCTGTGTTCTCTCTGAATCACACTGGGCCACAAGGCCCTTTGATACCGACCAATTTTTCCCCCTTCAAATTAAAATAAATAAAGCTGAATTGCCATGTCAGCTGTAAGCAGCAACACACTGGAGTACTGTGCTTTAGAGTCTGGTGGCAGCAGCTCCTGAAATATTTCATATTTTTAAAAAACATCAAGTTAACTGAGTGGCTACTTGGGAAACATATAACAGAGGAGAACCAAGTAGGTACAGTTTTGAAAGCTGCCTGCTTCTTTGCTTCTCTCATATTAATACAGGTTACATTATTCCCCTACAAGTATCAAGAGAAGATGAGGGAAAAAATAGTGGATACCTTTCTGAGACCTAATTGATGTTATCCAAAACATGCACCACACCAGATATCCACTACATTTAACACAGCTCAACATAAGGCGATTCTGACAATGTGAGTAGGCTCAATCCTATTTCTCTTCAAATCCACGTGAATAGTTTATTATATACAGACCCAGGCTCAGTGATTCATTTTGATAAAATGCTACTTAGCAGCATCAAAACTGTTGGAGCATTTTGTCTGCCTGTACTAGGGCTTCCTACTGCTGCCATTGAAACAAATGGCAGGATTCCCATTTACGTCTATGGGAGGAGAGCCAAGCTCTTAGAAACCTTTGTTTTTAAGGAAAAACATTTTTCCTCCCACTCATGACTACAGTTCCCCTGAAAACCCAATGGAACTGTTTAAGAAGTCAGGTGGTTAGGACTGGACCCAGAGGTCAGGAACAAAGAATATTAATACAGCCTTGCTATTGACAAATTGAGCAGCAACCTCAAAGCATTGTTGTTGTTTTTAAAACAGAAAATGTCATTCTCAGATCTAAATATGAAGATTTAAAAAAATATACATAAATCTGTGAAGGAAAAAGGAAGCACACATTTCATTTAGTGTCTGGATTACAAATTCTTATTAAACAAACCGAGCTCATTATAAAATCAATATCAACCACTACACTCCCAGGAGAAATGGCAAAAAAGGTCACTCCAAGAAATTCAAACAATTTTCCTGCTGGAAGGGCACGATTTTAATTACAGATACTATTAATTAGAGCTGTCAGTAGGAAGATTGTCCTGTTAATTATCACAAATTCAGTTTCAAGTGTGGTTTTGGAACCTGGAGGGCTTTTCAAAAAAGTTAAGAATTCCTGTATTCACAATTAATGGAAGTAAAAGCCTACCTATTGCTTCTGTGCTTTAAAAAAGCCACCAGGAAGTCACCTATCAAAATCAGACAAAAATATTTATGGCCATAGTCTCATTGGCCAACAAATGATAAACTACCGTTTTGTTCACACTTTATCCCAGAGAGCACTCCTCTTTTTTTGGCTACAGGAAATGCTCTTGCTCTCACTCTGTCTTGCTTTGGAAGTCATTAAATGCAAAGGTGTAATTTAATGATTTTTTAAAAAGTAAACATTTCTTTTAAAGTGAAAACCAAAACCATTCCTGAAGATACTAATTGTTACAGAAACATTCATATTTATTATCTTGTACTTAATTCTCTCTAGACCCAGCCTGTGGAGATAAACTTAATACATTACATCTTTAACATCTAGGAGGTTCAGACAGACTCAAACTTTGTGAGGAAATATGAGTTTATTCCCATATGACTCTCAGCTGCCAATTTGAATCTATCTCAGCTCCAGGATACTGAAAGGCCAGAATGTCTGATCCTAAGCAGAACAAGAAAGTAAAATAAAACTTGACAGAAAAGTGCCATTAGCGAGGCCCTATGGGTGCACAACAGACAGATACTACAGAGACAATGTTTACACATTCTCAGATTCTTTTTCCTGGGCACACTCCAAATATTTTTGGATAGCAGACCAGGGCTGTCTGGTATATGACCACAACACATGCACTACCACATCAACAGCACACCAAGAAATAAGTGCCATATGATCTAAAACAAACTTCAGGAAGATGCAGTGTCTCTCCACCCAACACTTTTGAAACTGAAAGAGAAAGCTCGAGGTTTCTGATTTATTTCCAAGCAGCTGAGTGCAGTCCTCCAGCATTATTGGGTACACATCTGCTATCATTGTTCTCCTAGAACCAGTCCCGGTTTACCTCCCATCTATCAGCATTAGATTTCATTTTATCTGAATAATGGCACAAGATGGCAACAGATCGGGTCAAAGGCTCTTTTCATATCAGACCCTGAAGAAGTCGATTACTCAAAAAGAGAGACATCTTCAGATAACCGTGCAATCCATTCCTCATAAATGTTAAAGATTTTTCGTTATTAATAGTGGCAGGGGTGACAGATTATGGATATTAATGTTATTTTTCTGAGCATTTCAATGGCAAGGGCTGCTCTTTTTAAATTTTTTTTTAATGTTTCTAATTAGGCACGAATTTACAGCAGCTACCAGAATAGCCAAGATTAATACCCAGTAGTAAAAAGCTGCTACACAGAATCCGCGGGACTATGAATGGAACGGGGGCGGGGGGGAAGGGTCGGAAACAAACCCACCCCCGCGACTCCCCAGGCGAGAAAGGTCCCCCCGGAGGTCTGCCGGGCAGCGGGGCAGCGCCGGAGGAGGAGAGCTCGGTCCTTACCTGGTAAGCAGCGGGCGCATCGGACCCGGCGTCAGCCCCCAGGGCCGAGAGCTTCTCCTTCAGGCGGTGGTGGGCGCGGTGGCGGAGGCAGTAGGCGACCCCCGACGCAGCCAGGACCCCGGCGATGCAGGCGAGGGACAGGAGGGTGAGGAGGAGGAATTTCGCGGACTCTGTCTCTTCCCCGCGCTGCGCCAGCGGCGGGACGTTGCTTTTCTGCAGGGGAGGAGAGAGAGGCAGCGCCTGAGTTGCGCGGTCACGGAGCAGCGCGGAGGGGGGCTCCCGTCGGGGGGAACACCCGGCAGCCCTAACTTTCGGCCGGGGAGGGAGGCAAACAGAGGGGCAGGGACAGAACGGCTGCCTGCCCCGCTCCGTGCACTCCCCTCCGGCGGCTCGCACTTAACTACCGAGAGGCGGAGGCGGACGCGCTGGATGCGCGCAAGCACCGCGGAGCGCCCCGCGGCTCCGCTCGCACCGCACCGAGGGCCGGGGGCTCCGCAAGGGAAAATCCGGTATTGCTTTTTTCTTAGTGAAAAATAAAACACAGGGAAAAAAGAAAAGTGGGTGGCGATCCTTCCTTTTGTCTGTTGTAGAGGGAAGCGGCTTAAAAAAAACCCCGATAGTTCCAAACTCCTCCAGATTACTATTATTTTTGCAGCAATAGGAGAGAATCCTTCTAGTGCATTTCACTTGTCTCCATGTGCTAAAAAGTTGTACAATAATTTCCCCTCATTAGCTTCATTATAAGCTATATTAGCAACAATTAAAAACGCAACATGAAAATGAAAAGACCAGGCGCGCAAATTGCAGCAAGACTCATTTGGCCTGCATTCCCCCTTTCACAATTACCAGGGAAATGAATTGAAAAGCACGCCCCTGCCTCAGTCCTGGTTGCTACAAGACGAGAACAATTAGCAAACTCCTTTCCACCACCTAATTTCGCGTGGTAACAAAATGGATTTTTCCCCATGAATGCCTAGCCGGCCTATTCATTATCTCTCCTCTATTAGTAATTTTCTGCTCCGTATTCAGCTAGCCAGCTCTTAATTTCCTCCTGTCTTGCAGTGTACACAGTGGCTCTTATGTCAGGCCCGGTCCATTTTTATCTTGTAATCATAAAGGCCACCAAAGCAATTATCGCTGGTCTTGACTGTAAAAGCTTGTCATTAATTAGCCTCCTTGCCTTCAGTGCTGCGGATTAGCCGGGGCTGAGGCTGAGTTAATGGAAATGCAGGTTCAGTCAGACTCCCGGATTTTCTTGCCTGGATGCGGCGCTCGGAGGAGGATCGCGGCTCCGTGCGCCCCGGCGGGGCGGCAGGGGGCGGGCACAGGACTCGCCGCGGCCACCGGCCATGTGCCGCCCGCGTCCGCGCAGCCACCGCCGCGCCCGCCGCCTCCCCTCCCCTGCACGGCAGCCGGCCCCTCCTCCAAATCCCAACAGCCACCAGGAGGAGGGGGCTGCACCCCCACCCCACCCCGCCCCGGCCGCGGGGGGCTCCGGGGCCGCCTCCTCGCCACCGCCCCCGCGGCCCCAGCCTGGCACCTGCCCCGGCTGCCCCGGGGGGAGCGCCTTCGGCCCGCACCGGGCGGGAGACACCGGGAGGGGCAGCACCGACGGCAGCCGCCGCCGTCTCGCTGCTCCCACCGCCTCGGGCTCGGGGGGTAAAGGGCTCTGCGCTCTGCCATTAGCATCTCCCTGAAAGGCCCCGTCCCCCCGGGGCCAAGGGTCGCGATCTGCATCTCAATAGGCGGCTCCTGCCGAAGTGCCGGCGCCTCCTCCCCGAGCACTGCGCCCCGGGACCTTAATTCTTCTCGCCGCGGTGTTTGGCCCCGCATCAGCCGGACAGGGACAAGCCCCCCACCCCCGGACTCCCCCGCGGGTCTGCCCCGCTCATCGGGCGGCTCGGGCCGCCTCGGCCCCCGCGTGGGCTCAGGGGCACCGACGGGAGGAAAGAGGCTGGCGGGCATTTCGGGTTCTGCTCCTAAGCCTTACTTCTCTGCTATCTCTGCCACTGTTTTAAACGATTTTCTTTCTCCGCACCACGCACACGAGGAAAGGGCTAAGCGAGAGAAACGATGACAATGATGGGAGCAAAGTGCTGTCAAAAGCTCCGAGTAAACATTCAGAAGAGAAAGGGCGGCGGGCTCTTTCTCCCACTGGAGTTAGAGCGATTTTAGATGTTGTTTCCAACTTCACCAGACAGTTTTCCCCGCAAAGCCGGAGCTGGCTGCCCTTGACAAAAGAATTGCTCGAAGAGTCCCCCCACATACTCTCAGCGTACAGTTGCACTCAGGAGCCTGAAACACGAGGAAGAGTTAGAAACCTTCCGTGGGGCGTGCGGCACTGCTTACACCTCGGCAAGCGTCTGCCGTGGGGGAGTCAGTGTAGCCGTGTCCCTTGTGACAGGCTTGGGGCAGGCGAGGGCTCGCAAAGCCCCTGCACGTCCAGGGGGAGCGGCGCCCGCGCCTGCCCCGATCCCCCGTGCCCTGGGAGGAGATGGAGGCCCCGCGGCGGGAGGGCAGCGGCGAAGGGCCGAGGGGCACGGCCGCTCCCCGCTGCCCGGCGGCGCCCGCCACGTCGAACAGACGAAGGGAAAGGGAGAGGGGCTCTGCCGCGGAGCCGCCGGCCCTTCTCCCACTCCATTCCTCCCTCCCGCCTCACGGGGAGCAACTCCAGAGCCGCTGCCGTCGGGGCCCGCAAGACTCCGCTCTCCCCTCCCTGCCTGCGGAGGCTGGTGCTTCGGGACACCTCGGCTAGCCCCATGCCTTCCCTGGGAAACACCGCGGGATCAGCGGCTGATGCCTCCCGCGCCGTCCCGCAGGAACCGCCGGGTGCGGCCGACGGCAAAGTCCCATCGCCCGGCTCGGGCTCCAACCCCGGGCCGCGCATCGGCTGTGCCCCCGGGCCCCGGGCTGGGGACACTCCGAACCGCAGAGAGTAGCCCGGCTCGGTCCCCCCGATTACATCCCATCAGGACACAGCCCCCACTGTCCCCAAGGCAGTTGGAAGAACCCGCTGCCCTTTCATCCTGCTCGATGCCTGACCAAACATCACATTATGAAACGGGTAAAAATTAATCCGACGTGTTAGTTGCCAGCTCCCTCCCTCCTCCCACCTCTCCCCCCAGCCGCCCCTGCTGCCTTTAGCCAGGAGCACAGATTTCCCCACCTCGCCTAACCCCCTGTTTCTTCTCTGCAATAAGGCCCCAGCCTGAAACGGAGCCCAGGGTTAATTAGAGGCGTCCTGTCAGCCTTGACTTGAAATTGAAAGAAAAGTGTTTAAATATTTATGAATTTGACATTTACAGTCGGATGTCTTTTAAAGCAGAACACCTCTCCCTGTGCTGGTTGGGGCTGCCATGGTGCGTGTGCCATGGTGCGTGTGCCTGGGGTGGAAGGGGAACAATAGCTGTTGCATAACAAGAAAAACAAATTACCTCCCCACCCAAGGCTTAGCAATAAATAGACCACATAAATTACACACAATTAAATATTAAACTCAGCTACATGTAACTATGCATTTTTTAAACTTCACATAACAGAATATACTGACATTTCTCTGAATTATTTTCCCTTTCGAAAAGCGTAGACTATCAGTGTCCCAGTGAAGGAAAAACCACTAATTCCAAAATGAATGGCTTAGAAAGTGAATCTGAATGAAGAGGCTTTGGAGGTGTTCATCCAGTCTTTACTTGCTTTGAAACAGCCCGACCTAGCCTAAATGCTAGAAGGGAAAGAACAACAGTACACCTAACACACACAGTGTTTACTTGAAGTACACTGTTTCCGTGAGGATCTGTGGGTTTTTTAAGAGAAACGAAAATGCTTAGGGTCTGATCTCATGTAGGCTTTCCCGGTCCCTCGACAGAACACATTTTATATACGCCCAAAAGTGAGTCATTAACTAGAGCAGCCATAACACTGGAGTCACAAATCACTGTTCTAATCAAAGAGCAGAGTCCCGTTCCGCGGTGTCATCCCATGATGCAGCAGAACAGTCGACATTTCAAACGAATTCCAGGCAAATGTCAGTAAATATTTAATGTACGCTTTCATGTAAATAAGTTCTCACACCTATGCTGGAAGTGTGGGAGAAAATCTTTGTAAGAGCAGAGAGGAGCTCCCCATGCAGTGATGTGGAAGCTCACCATCCAGATGCCTCAGCAGAATTACACTTCATTATTTACTTTAGGACACAGGGCATGATTCTGGTCCCTGCAAAACTCTAACTGAAGTTGAGGTTTTGTGTTGCTTCATAAATGTAAAAAGATCTAAAACCCAGTTTGGCAGTTAGTGCACCTGACCACTCTTCCAGTTAGCAATGGAAAAATCACTACAATTATTTTTTAAACAACTCAACATTATAATTTTTTGCAATTTTGCATGCTTCGATTTTTACATTTATATTACACAGTTTTGTTTCTGAACAATAATAAAAATTGAGATTTCTTAGTAAATATGGGCAAAAAGAAGAACTTCAGAATATGATTTGTTTCAAAATATTAGAATGTTAAGAAACTGAGGAGGTGCTATTTTTAATTTGGAATTCACTATAGAATCTAATAAATGAGAGAAGTGAGGCGGAAATAATCATGTATTAATTCTGTGCATTACAAAATCTTTTCAGAAGCTATTATCAGAGCAAGAGGCATTGTGGTTTGGATTCAGGGTGGGAGAAATCCTTTGTGCAACTGAAAGCTATTGTTCCTCTGTGCAGATGAAATTGTACTTGCAAATATGCCATTCAAGGAGGGAAAAAAGTACCTAGGCAGGAAAAAAAGAATTCTACAAGAAAATCATTAGTCTTAAAAATGAACTTCACTAAAATAAGTTTTCGTTCATTGTTTGTTTGTTTGCTAAAGAATATCCTGAGTTAACACTTGCAGCCACTGACATTACAAGAAAACATAAAGGATATGCGTATTATTTTCTTATATAGAAAGCATGAAGAAAGGGATGTGTGTGGGTGTGTATATATATAATGTCTGTGTGTGTTTATATATATATATATATATCCATGCATGTCTGCTCATTTATATAAATCTAAACTTAAATTCACTTTAGTAATTTCCCTCTCCCAGAGGTTATCTGAAACATAGGTTGATAACTCTGCTGGTTAAGTTTTGATAGGTTACCAGAAAACCATAGAAACACTTTACATCAGGAGGAGCCTGGCTACCCTAATCTGTCCACAGGAAAGATACAGAGAAATTTTTTTTACCTTTCCTAAAGTAAGAAAACAAAACAGAAGGGAAAGCAACATTTCCCTCAGTTTTGGTTGTTGTGTCTCCTCCCCTACCGTGCTTTCAGTCAGGTTAGGCTGGGGCAGCAGGGCCTGGGGATGTTCACCTTTTGTGCATGAACACTCCTTGTGTTCAGCACTGCACTCCCAAGCTGTTTGGTCCAGGCTACTTGTTGGTGTTTTAAGGTACTATCTTTAGAGTTACTGAGAGATTTCTGGGGCTGCTGCCTTCTGCCTCCCTGTTCACACCCCCTCCTTCTCTCTCTGGAAAGCTCACCTGATGCCAGGATCACTTTCAGCAAATGTCAGTTCATCACCTGAAACAAGGTCGCTTTAATGCTTTTACTCGGGAGGATGAAATCGGATGGGAAGGTACTTTTTGCTTCTTTTAGGGGTCGGAAAGATTAGACAAATTGACAAATGCAAAAGGCAGATGGATTTCTGGGAACTGCAGCTTATTCAAATCACTGAGAAAGGTCACTGCAAAAGCCACAGATCTATTCATCTGTAGGGGTACAATGATCTTTCCACAACCTTCAACACCACAAAGCACTCTGGAGCGTCTCTATACCTTTTAGTAGGATTAATACCATGAACAATGACTGAATACAATCAAGAATTCACTGAGTTCAAAGATCCCTTGATCAATGGTAGATATTTTCTTCTGGCTTCCTAAAGGCAAACAGAAGTGAAGTTTCTGGTTAGAGTTACAAGAAATTAGAGCTATTATTCTGAATCCCACTACAGGGTGATGCTGAAATGCCAGAATGTCCAAGCACTCCGAAGAAGTTTATGGCATGGAAGGAATAAGGTTGTGAAAGAGGAAATTCAATGAGCTTCAAGATTTTCATGAGGATCTGGGTGTTTTTTAAAGTCAGCAGTTAGATAAAGAGCAAAGTACAAAAGCCTACAGCATCACTGAGACAGCGTAGGGATAACACACAACTTAGGAAACCGGACAGCCACATCCATGCCTGTGGAAGGGGTAGGTGAGTCGGAGATGGAGGAGCGCGGCCCATCCTGTCCGAAGCCACACAGTGCTCCTCTGAGGTGGCAGCAAGAAGAGGAGGGCGCGGAGACGATGAAGAAACCACGGTGAAACTTCGATCCCCGTCTCTAAGGACTCGGGGGCAGTTAGTGCAAAGCAGCAGAGTGGGTGCATCAGGAAGCAGGTTTCCTCCGCAGCCCAGGCTTTGTTAGCCAGAGTAAAACCGTGAAAGAGAGGGACTCGGCAGGTCTAAGTCACAGAGTGTCAGAACCCGAGCCAAGAGGACGGTCAGCGATAGCCGAGCTTAATCAAATATCTTCAGCTAGCAAGAGAAACACGAGCCGCAGCGCCAGCGCTGATCTAATGCTGATGCTGAAGGCACATAATTCAGGGATTAGATAAGGCTCCCTTACAGCCGAGTGCCAGCAAGCGAGCCGGCTCTCAGTAATGCTGGCAAGCGCCGGCGGATCCGTCGGCGGAGCAGCCGCCCCCTCTCGCAGGGAGCCGGACCGGGCCCCGCGGCCGTCCCCGCCCGGGGCCAGGGCTCCGCGGCCGCAGCCCGCACCCTCCGCGGGGTCCCGTCCTCGGGCCCCGAGCCGAGAACACGTCCTGGCCCCGCTGGGCCCGCTGCCCCCTGCGCCCCGCGCCTGTTCGACGGCCCCGCGCCGGGGGCATCCCCGGGGCTGCGCGGAGGCGAAGCGACCCCTCCGTCCGCCCGCGCTGCTCCGCGGAGACCCGGCCCGGCCCCGAGCGGCAGCGGCTGCCCCATCCCGGCCGCCCCCGCAGCCCACGCCGCGCACAAGGTTCTCCCGAGTCCCGGCCGGGCCGCCTCGAGAGACGCGGGCGCTCCCCCCACCCCGTTCTCCGCCGCATGTACCTGCTGCCGGCGTGCCGGGACGGGCCGCTCTCTGCGAGGGCTCGGCGCACCTCGGCGGGCTCCAGCAATCCTCCTCCGGTGCCAAAACTTCCCCCTCTCCCCTCACCCCGCCCCTCCTCAGCGCAGACAAAGGCGGCGGCCAGCACAGTCGCCTCTCGCAGCCCGCAGCCGCCTCCCGGCGCGGTGCCGGCGGGGGCAGGCGGCGGCCCCGGGCGGCCCGGTGGTCCCCGCGGGGCGCGGGCGGAGGATGCCGGCGCGCCCCGGCGCTGCCCTCCTTATATCGGGCTGCTCGCAGCCCCTGCCGGCTGCCGCACATGGCCCATCCACCGGTTGCTATAGCGATGCCTCCCCTCCACATGTTGCTGGCAGCAATTGGCTAAGGAGGTCTGAGCTGTGCAGAAACCCTTCGCCGGAGTGCGGCGATGAATGGACACGGGCTGTGTCACTCATTTGGAAAAGCTGTTTGAGGTTTCT
Organism: Brachypodius melanocephalos; assembly: GCA_013398615.1. Lineage (NCBI taxonomy): Eukaryota > Metazoa > Chordata > Aves > Passeriformes > Pycnonotidae > Brachypodius > Brachypodius melanocephalos. Next base: position 4,204,502 of record VZSR01001283.1, read on the forward strand.
GTTGTGGATGTACGGGATTTTGGTTTTTTGTTGTGGTTTTTTGTTGTTGTTGTTTGGTTGG
>VZSR01001283.1:4205439-4266083 GCA_013398615.1 Brachypodius melanocephalos
CGGCCTTTCCCCATACCCTTGCTGTCGCAGCAGCCGTTTGGGGCTCGGCCACTGCCGCCTGCCCGGCCCCGGCGGGCTTTGCCTTCCCGGCTGGAGCGGGGGGCCCTGGCTCCAGGCGGCTGTCCCGGGGACACCGCAGCAGCGCCGTGTAGCAATTGCTTTCCCCCTTTTCCTCTCGACAGTTTTCATCCTTCCAGCGCCCCTCGGCAGCCGGCACCTGGGTAAGGGACATGCACCTGTGCGGGGAGCCAAGGAAGGGCAAGGGCGCCTGAGGTCCCGGAGCACCCCCGCCCCGCCTCAGAGCGACACTTCACTAATCTTGCAAGATAGCACCGAAACGTCATCACCATCCCCTGTACAGGGTCGTTCTGCCGTGTCCAAAAAGTGCAGAGAGGTTGTGCCATGGGCTCACCTCCACTAACATCTCACCCACATCCATCCTCCCCATTCCAGGGCGAGGAAGATGCTCTTTACATCACCACCATTTCTGAAAAGCTTTCCAGGCAGGAGAGGTTCTCCTCACCTGGCTTCTGCTCATGCAAAATCTTTCACATTCCCACAGATTAACACAAATCTGGCTTCTCCAAACATTTCCTCAGCCACGTTTGTAGTGCTTGGTCTGAAAGCATTGCTTTGTCAGTCTGAGAGGACCCTCTCTGTCGGATATTTTCCTGCCTGCCCCCCGGAAGAGCCAGAGCATACATAATTTGCTCACTAACCTGCATTGCTTAAGTTGAAAGATAAATGAACCCGCCAAGTGATTTCATTAAAGGGACACTTGTGTTTGCATATTGATCCTTCTAATGAACTGTCTGAAACTGATAAATACTTCCATTAGCTTTGTAGTTTGTATTTAGTATTTTTAAAAAAATTTCATTAACATTTCCTGCAAAAATATTGTATCTTTTCAGAACTGCCACGTACTGAATGAGTTGAACATGAATTTGACTGGCCAAGTGTCGAGACCACAAAATACCTGTTACAACAAATATTTTTTGCCAGTAAGATATCGCAAAATTTGTGGGGAAATTGAAAAAACTTTTCACATTTATGTAATTTTCATTACTTTTATCCCATTCTAAATATGACCTTTGAAGCAATGACAGATACTTGTGAGGGTTATGTCACAGGGAGAAATTATTTAAACATAGGTTGTTTAATGTGTTATTCATTAAAAATGTAGAAGGTATTGAGAAATAGAAGAAATTTTTTTCAATTGTTTGCTAATTTTAAATTTAAAATCTGTTTTTTAAATATCTATAAAACTGTTGGTCACATATCCGTGGACTGACTTACTGATAAATTTTCTCATATGATTTAATTAATAAAAAATGGGAAAACAAAAAACTCTGTCATCAGAAGCATTTTATTACAAAATTTCTAGAAAGTTTCATGTCCTTTTCTCAGAAAAAAAAGTTGACATTGAAAGTATAAATGACTTTGAGACAGTTTCTTTGGGTTTAGAGCATCTAAAAATACCGGTATTTTGAAGATTCACATTAACATTCATCCAAATTCAAGAGCTGTATTTGAACTATGCCTAAACTCAAAATATTCTAAATCATGCAATTTCAGTGAGAATGATGCTGAAACATATTTCCATTTTGCACAGAACAAAACTCTTGCCTGAGAACCACCAATGTTTGTCAGGACTCCCTAAAAACCTGTTCTTCATAATTGGGCACTGAAAACTACACTGACCATTTTGCCTTGATTTCTGACTACAGACCTGTCTGCACTTCTAAGTTAAGCCACTTCTTTCTGCAAATACATGCACAATGTACAGCATGAAATAATGAACTTTAATTCTTTTAAAGCATGTAAGATAAAGCTAAAACACCATTTAATCTAATTTTTGGGTTTTTTTTTAGAAGTTATCCTTTGGAACCTTTCTCATTAAATAAGGATCCAAATATGTTGTAGAAGATTTTTTGTAAATTTTCTGTCCATGTGGATCTTGAAATCAAAGCTGAATTTCCTTCACTCTGATGAGCAAAACATCTTTTCCAAGTATTAACTTCCTATACCGCATGCATTTAAATTACTTTAATTTTAAGAATTAAGAAATACACACATATTAAGAAAGAGGCAGAACTCCCATGTCTTGAAAACATCACACCTTACTTATAAATAAAACCAACACCTAGGACCACAATTTAATAGCAGAGTTAGCAGAATTTTAACCACTATACTCAATTGAGTTTTATGTCATATTCTCATGCTCATCTGTGAAGATCAACAACAGACACATTCTACTTCCAAGTAAATTCTAGAGCTCTTAGCTTTATTAAGAAAATTATTTCATTCTGGCTAAGATTTGAATCTAATTAATCTGTCTTGCAGTTTAAAAATGATAACTAAATTCAAGCTGCATACTATTCTTCAGAGACAGCTTAAAATATTAATTAAGTAAAGAGTGCATTTTCCATTTATTTTAATTACATTAATACAGTTTCAATAAATAAAATAGTTCTATGCTTCATCAAAACAAACTAGGATGCAAATTTTTTTATTGATTAGTTCTCTGTTCACATTGGCCCTCTTGACTGTTTATTTTTAAATAGGAAAGAGATGCAGAAATGTTTAGGGGTTCCCATTAGTGAAGTGAGCTCTAACAGTCTGAAAAGGTCAGTTCAGTTTTCCACAAGGCTGATGAAGCCCTGTAAAAGTGGCATCTTGAAAAAGTATTGCTTATAAAGGTAATCAGTGGGATAAAACTGGATGCATTTATAGACATTTTTAAACAAATGAAGATTTTACTTTATTACATTTTCCCAGGTAACATAAAAAAAACCCAAAGCTGTTAGATCTCTCTGATCCACTTGCCTGTGATGCTTACTGATCCACAGACAAAATATTACAAGACCAGTGGATAAACTGCATTTTTAATATTCAGTTTAATTAAAGCTGACATGTTCTAGATTTGCAGGTGCACCTCTTTCTTGAGATAAAGCACAGGACAAGGCAGAGGAGTCTTGTTAGTAGCTACATCAAAAAAAATAAAAAGTGCCATTCTACCTAATTCAGTAATAATTCTATCCTTCAAATTGAAGACAAAGTTTCAAAATACCTTAGGAGTCACAGCAGGTGTTTTGAAACCTATCCTTTATACAGAACATTTTGACTGTCTTTGTAGGGCCCAGTCCTGCCCCCTTCATCCTAAGAAATCAAATAGAAATCAAGAGAACCAATCAGAATAACACCTGGAACACAGTAGCACAGGCTTTCAGAGTGAGACTTTATGTAAATTGGTATTTCATAAGAAAAAACCCCTGCACTATTGAAACTTTAATTACATTGTGATTAGGTCTATATTCACAGAATATAGATAAAAATATTAACCTCAGTTTAAACATAAGACTAAATACTATTATTGTGAAAACCTGGTTAAGAAGCTTCTATAAAAATGCCAACTTAAAAAATGTCTAATGGCAAAACATGATGAGAAATGTATGATTTTACACTGTGATCTTGTTATAACAAAATGTGGCTATCATTGAAATGCTGGACTCTTTTTATGCATCAGTACTGTATGTGCCAAGAATTCAGAGAACTGTGAGGTATCAGTTTTCTCTACTGTAACATCAGCAGCTTAGTTTGTTAAAGTGCTATTTTAATATCATAATGGAAAGGGTGTTTGTTTCTTCTTCTTCCCTGAGATGAAAACAACTTAGTACAGTTTAACTATGAAAAAGTATTTTCAGAATAGTAGCTAGTGCTGCAAATCTGAAGGAGATCTGGAATCAAGATGTGTTTTTTCTGCCTTTGACACAGATATTGCTCTATCTTATCTCCTAATACTGGTAGCCTCAGGACAAGCATAGATTACGTTAGAAAATTGTCCTTCATTATATTGATCGAAATTCACTTCCAACCTACCTCAATCTGATGGTAGAACATTTTATTAGCTTTAAATTGTTTGCATTATGAATTTAAATTAATAAAATGCTTTTATAAACAGTTTTAAGTTCCGAAGCAGAGGGTTTACAAAGTTCTTATGTGCTTCATACAGTCCCACTGAGTTTCTTTTGTCACCGACCTTCCATTTCTGACTGCAGAAAATTACCGTCTCTGTGAAATATTCAGCAATGCCTTCTAAGAAAATGGACAGAGAGAACATTTAAACTGGTATACAAAGTTTTGAGAAAATTCAGAATTGCAAAGCACTGTCTGGCCAACTGAAGTTCATGTACTGGTAGAACTCCACTTTATTTTAGATTTCTAGTTGCTGCTACCATTGATTTAAGGTCCCTGATAAAAGCCTTGATTTTATATTGTGGCATGCAGAAATGGTGGAAGCCTGAGCAGCATTAGAAATATCACCAGGAATACTGGTCCTGGAGCTGGGTTTCAAAGGATAATTTGGCAAAGATGGCAGACACCCAATAAAATCCTAAATGTACTTTCACTGTATCTAATAAAGACACCACCTCCACTCACACCCCACTTCTCTATTTTAGAAAGCAATTTACCAGGGTTTTCCTCTTTTTCTCCTCCTACTGAAGAAATGACAAAATGTCCCTTCTTCATTGGAAGCAGGCCCTTAGCCAATAAAGCAAGCGGGCACTATGTCTGTGGCATTTGTAATATAACGAGACTCCTGAAAATATTAACACTTACTAAAAAGAGAAGAACAATCCTGACACTTATAGGAAGGAGGATAGAGACTACATAACTTTCAGAAAGTCCCTTTCTTCCCTGACTCATACAAGCATTTGAGAACATCAAAAAGTTTTGCCTTTTCTGGGTACATAAAAAAAAGAAGGTGACTGCATCAGTTTATGCAACCCCAAGCAATAAAACCTAGATAAACATTCATGTGTGATAGCATGCTAAGGATAGTGTGCTAGCATAAATGTGTCACAGAGTAATTTTAAAAATATGTGCTTTAAATATGTAGCCTCAGATTACATATGAAATCAGAAAGGTTGTTGAAAAAGCACCCATCCTATGTTTTCCACTTAAAGAGGTACACACACACACTTCCAGAAGAGTTTTACAATTGATTTGAAAACAGAGCTCAAATTCGAAATTCCAGTTAAACCAGTATGGCTTCAGAGTCACTGCTTTACTGACGCAGGTATGTCAATCACCAGTAGATGTAGTTATGGTCTCTGAGCTTTTACCTGGACTCAGACACTTACTTCATGAAGTAATTATCATGAAGGCTCCTTTTTTTCATATGGAGGAAGAAGAACAATGGTGCAATTTATATGAACAGAAGCTTTCATCCTCAGCTGTGGTCTTACAAGTGACACCAAGAGCTACATCTCTGTATTCCCATAACTTTGTCAGAGTTTCCAAAGGGCAAAGAGTGGAGGGGTCATGTCAAAGCTTGAGAAGACATGCAGTGACAAGCCTCTCATGCAAAACTAATTGCAGAGGGAAAGCCAGAGTTTCTCAGATCTTCTGTTTACCACTTTTTTTTGGTGATTTGCTCAGTCCTTTGAAAGAAAGACCTTCTTGCCTCTTCCCTCTTTTAATCACTCTGTGTATGATGACTTTGTACAAAAGGTTTTTCAATAAATTTTAAAGATATCTCTTAATTCAGTATCAAAGTTTAAATTGTCAGCAATACTTATGATGCAGCCCTTTCAGACATGGAGCTGAGGAAAATTTAGGGGTTAACCATCCAAAACTATGATAGAATTTAGTTTTCCACAATGAATTAGACACTCTCCTACACAGCTGCTCCTAAGTTTTATGTGTTACATTTCCTTGTAAAACCAAGGAAATTAATGGGGAACAGTTACTTATGGAAAATTTCCATCTGGAATTCCTTCCAGCCTCCCTCTGGTCCTGGTCTCAGAGCTCCCAAAGGCACCATGGAGATCTCAGGACAGATTTTAAATGTACCCAGGGAAGAGCTACAGGCTTGGTGCCTGGATCAATTGTTTGGTGTATGAAAGTGTAGCTCTCCCAGAGGTGTCTCAAGAGGCCAGGAATTGTGTGCCATGATCAAAGCTTGCACCTTTTCCTACTACCTAGCCCTGCTTGTAAAAAAATATACACTAGGGTCCGACTCCACAGGTAAAAGGAAACTATGCCTGAGAGTGTTGTACTGTTTTAAAACACACATGTACAGGAAGTTTTAAGAGTTGTAGTTTAATTATTAATTAATAACATTAATTTAAAAATTCTGCTGTTCAGCTCTTCAAGGAAATTTAGAAGATGCTTTTGAGGAAAGGATGTGTGAAGATACTCTTTAAAGCCTTCATGTTCCCATGTCATAATCTCATAATAGTTTTGTTCCTTTAGCTATGTAAAGCTTTGGGATTGATTATCCTGTCTTCATTAAGCTTCACTGGCACTACTGGGGATTTCTTGGATGTAACCCCACTATCTGTGTTCCCCCCAAAATGCTTGTGCCTTTCACTCTGCTCCCTTGCCTCCAAAACCCCAAGTCAAGTCCATGAGCCACAGAAAGCTCTTCAGGACCCCAGTTTAAGTGAGGTGCAACCACTGCCTTGGTCTCCTGCTTGCCTGAAAGCGCTCATAACAAATATAATTTCTTTTCTTTTATGTTCAATATTTTAGTTACTCTACTGTTGATCACAATTAAAAATCAAATGAAAAAATGTCATCCCCCTAGAAAAGTTACCATAGAAACAACACCAGAGAATTCCCTTTCAAAATGTCAAGATTTCCCTCACATTTAAATACAGACTCCCAGGCATTACTCATGCCCCATTAAAAACTGCAACACATCCAGTGAGTCATTAGGTTAAAAATACATCTACAAACATACACTCTTTTAGGATGGAGACGTTTTTGTCTCAATAAATGTGTATCATGACATGACCTAACTTTTGATTTTATCTTCTTCTACCTTACATCCCCAGAGAAAACTTGAATACTGTTGTCTCTTGTTCAAACACCTGATTGAGGAAGGAGAGAACAAAAATGAAGAGTGACAAAACACACAGAATGTAAGCAATGCCAGCAAAAGCTACTTGGAAAGGAAGAACAACTTTGAAAACATATTTACATGGTAGTAGACAAGATGAATGGAAAGAATATTGTCTGAAATGAGGCACAGTGCAGACATTCTCCACACACACAGAGAATTTTAATGTTGCTTCTTAAAGTAAGAAAACCTTAAATTGAAAAATGCCTTAATTTAATGTAATCCAGGCCATGGTACTGGGTTTTATAACTTAATTTTCATTTCTTTGTACCAATCTGCAGCATAACATTAATCTCACATATGATGCTGCTCCATCCTCCTTCCATGGCATAGCTGGCAAACTCTGACATATTCTACCAGAACAGGAGAAAGTCCTTCTGCATTAGACACTTTGATCATATGGAAGCTGAAGAAAATAAGCTGTAGTCAAAATGGAAGGTGCTTTACAAGTAATAATAATGTAAATTTAAAGAAAATTCAGAGCTGGTCACAAAGAAAGCTGATAAATAGTTTATTCATAAACTCTTGCATATTTAGAGAAGATAATAATATAAAGGCATTGTGCCCTCCCTTTGCATTACTGGGTCTGCTGTAGATAAACAGCATAGCTGAATGGAACCAGATTAATGATAATAATGACAGTTTTCTCATTTTCTTTGTAGTAGAGCCAACCTGAAAATGAGGAAAAACAACAAAATTGAACTGTTTTTTTTTTGTTCTTCAGGCTCTTATAAAAATGTTTCGTTTCTTTAGTTTTGTTGATTTTCTTTTCATGATGCGGGGCATCTTAGAAATTTGTTTCAGAATTTTTAGTTGTAAAATTCCTCCTATTTTTGCTTAGCTCTATTTCCTCCTTTAAAAAAAAAAAAAACAACAAAACAAAACTTCTTTATTTTTTCCTCCCTTACTAAAAGAGAGAAAAAACCTTCAGAGGACAGATACAAGAAAAACAATAAACCCAGTTTAATAAAAAGCACCAAAGAAAATGATTTTTCTTTCTTTCAATATTTATCTTCCACTGAGCACCTAGGTTTGCCAAAAATGCTGCAAACATTTTCCATATTAAAGGGGATTTTCAAATACATTATTTTATTGGACTTTTTTGGTTTTTTGTTTGTTTGTTTTTTTAACACAAAATCACAACATGAGGAAGGTTGAAAGGGACCAATAAAGGTCATTTAGTCCAACCTCCTGCTCAGGCAGGTTATGCTAGAACATATTACTCAGGATTATATTCACAGCTTTTGAGTATCTCCACAGAAGGAGACTCTACAACCTCTCTGGGCAAACTCTTTCAACGCTCAGTCACCCTCACCGTAAAGTTCTTCCTCATGTTCAGGGGAACTTGCCACTACCCACTTGTAAATTTATATAATCATCATACTCTGATTGTTAAAATATAGTTTTAGGTTTTCTGCTATCAGAATTGGGTTTTGTGCTCCCACTTCAACTGTACGACATGAAGAAAGAGAATGAAGGCAAGGAATTAACTGAGATTATATGAAGGTGAGGAGCAGTATTTTATCAGGACAGATGTATGTAGAGAAACATATTCTGGAAGTGATCTCACTCTTTAAATTAACTCAAAGATTTTATTATAAATTTCTTGCCACTCAGGAAGACAAATGTAATATTTTCATCCTAAAACCAGGAAGGACAGTGCATAGTACAGCTGTAACTGAGGTATCCTTGGTATCTTGCTGCTACTTTAAGTTATTATTATTTCTAAAATGAAAGAACAGGTTTTGGAAATATTTAGATATTTATATATTTGGATATAATTTTTCACCAGCACCAGTCTCATGAAGGGTTATATTCTGAATTATACCCCAAATTGTAGCCCAGCCATGCTGATAACAGGCTTTGCTCATTACGCATCAGCAAGAGGCAGAAATTTGCCACTGCCAGCATGGACTGAAGGGAAAGGTTTAGTTATGAAACACAAGCATATTGTGGCAGGTTTTCAGCTGGAAGTTGATTTCAAATCTTTGGTAATCATGCTTCTATTCAGTGCCACAGAAGGAGTTTCACATAGCAGTAGATCTGTTTGTTTCAAAACGCAGTTGTTCAACATTGTCTGGATCAGCAAAACACACTTTTTGCTTTATAGACTCGGTGCCATAACATTCTGGGGTGCCTATGAGAGTTGGACTTCGTATCTGGATATCAAAGGTAGGTGACTAATGTGCTGAAGCTGCCCTGGCAGAGAGCTCCCCACTGACCACACACCTGAACACAGGCTATTTTTACAGGAAGTGAGAAATTTGCTATACAGAGCTGCTAGTTTCTTCAGTAGCCCTCATCTTGTTTCTTCAGCAGGATGTATTTAATTTCTCCATTGTGAGAATTTCTCTGTGTTTACCTCACCATTCATCTGCATTTAGATAGGAACACATACAAAATGGGACTAGCTCAAAGCTTCAGCCCTGAAGCTCCTTCTGCGTGGTCCTGTATCTCTGCCACGTATGAGTAACAAATCTTGCCCTAAAACCACGACAAAAACCTCTCTGCTACTTCTCCTGTCTCCTCTCTGAGAGACAAATCTCTGGAGCTGTAACAGTTTACGCTGGGGAAGGTCTGTCCTCATCTATTTTTATTCACACATATGAATCACACTTCCATGCACCGCAGCTAGAAATAAAACAGTAGTCCACCTCAAATCTTTAAATTACTTAGTGCTTAATTAAGAGGATGATAAAACAGATATGAAATTTAGGATGCAGTCAAGTGGGTAAATTAATGTAGACACAAGCTCATGTGTCTGCTGTATACCTCAATCTGGTAGTTTCACACAGACCAGATTTCCTACCCTTTTTTTTTCCCCTAGACATAACACAGTGTAACAGCCATGATTACCATTATATGACAATTACACGATTTTGAAATTGCAGGGTTTGGAAACATGACTATCATAAATACGACAAAGAAAAATGATATCTTTCTTTATCAGTTTGTCTCATCCATGAATGAGTGTTGGATCTTGGCCCACTCCAGTTGCTTTGGGACACCGCAGTTTTCAACCACCTGCAGGGCTGGGGGAGGCAGGTCCTTGAGGGTTCCCTGGCATCAGAGAGGCAGAAGAGTGGCTGTGTTTTGATTCCTCTCAGCCTTTACAGAAAAGCCACTCCTTGAGGATAGGAATATGACACGAGTGCATTAAAACAAGAACATCAAGCTTCTTTGTAGAGATCCCCCTTCTCACTTTGAGTGGTCTCTCAAAATGGGAAATGTCTCAGGAAGAAGACCAAAACTCTCCAGTCTTATCCATGAATCCTATGAATCCTACATACTCTTCAGGAGTCTGAGCATTCATCCACATGGAAATCAGAGGTGGAATAAGCTTGCAAATGACTTCTCATCCCAACCATTTCATCTGGCACTTCTTTCAATAGGACTCCTTGTTACAATTGGGTTCTTTTATAAGAAATTTCCCCACTGCACTTGGTAACTTGCAACAAAGGCAGAGCTGGGCTAAAATACAGCATATTACCCACTTTCCTTGGTAGGACTTTAGTTCTGCCAAAGCTTTTATTCTGAAGCCAAAATTACTTCAGTTGATGGAGCAGTAGAGAGGAGATGCTCAGGAACAAGCTCTGACTCTTTGCCTTATCAGAGAAGTTCTAATAGAATATCAGACCAGTTTCTAATTTCTCCTGGCACATCCAATTCCATCTCACCACTTATATCTTTGAAACAACCTCTCCATACCACTTTAGACTTTAAAAGGCAATTCATCTGCCTGAAGGAGAATAAGCAGAAAACCTAATAAACAGATCATCAAGGTCATTATTTATTTTTAAGCTGCTATCCTTCTGTGGGTTTCCTACAGAGTCCTGACTTTTACTTTCTGTTGTGCAGAACAGAATTTAAGGAGTAGACTGTGGATCCAAGACTATGAAGGCTCTGTTGCTTTATACCCTATCACAACAGTGAATTGCAAGATCCAAAATTTAGGCTTTAGTCCTGGTTTTGTGTCTAACTAATGATGTGCTAAGGATGGGAAGAGAATTTCCGAGGAGTGTATTAACAAAATACAGTTTTGATTGTAATTTGTTAACACATTTATCAAAATGAATGCTAAACAAAATAAACTCTACATTTGGCCAGAGAGCTGGACCTCATTGTAATCAAAACCTAGAAAACAAGAATGTTGCAAATTGCTTCCCAGTGGCTAAGAAAGGGAATAAATCCAAAGGGCTTTTTAAAGGAGAAGGAATCAGACAACTGTACTATCTCACAGTTACAGTGTATGGTTTAGAGCTACAATTACAAATCATATTTTTCCAGGGTGTACTTCCTGAAGGGTGAATACAGCCTGAGCTACTGCGTCTCTTAGGTTCATGCTGAGGAAACCTGGACTGCCAGCCTTCGTCCATCAGCAGCTGTGGCTGCATCAGCAGGTCACTGCTGCAGCTCCTCTCCTGCCGCTCAGAGCTGGGGGGCATCCCTTCCTTCCCGCCCCCTCACGGTGTTTCCTTGGGGAAGGGCTCCTTAGGCACCGGAGCTGTGCCCTTTTCAGGAGACAGAGAAGGCTGTTGGGAGCAGACGTGATGCTGGGGAGGGAGGGGAGTCACGACTTCCAGGAGCTCGCACAGCCGGGGTCGGCACGGCGCTGAGCAGCAGGGCAGGAGGCAGGGTCTGCGGCTCCAGCCCAATCCTGCTCCCAGCACATCGAGGCACTCAGAGCAGAGAAGCAAAGATCACCTCGGAACCATCCTCTGTGCCTCTAAAAGCTGCTCGCACCCCATGCTCAGACCCAGAAGTGACTTTTGTCACGTGTTGAGACTCAAACATCGAAAAACTGTGTGAGGGTGGAGTGGGGAGAGCTCGTGCCTGAGCACGGCTTTGATCTCTCACTCAGAGATGAGTGCTGGAGCCCATCAGGGCCATCACGGGGCAAACTGGCCAGCCAGGCTCACTTGTGGAAAGAACTGATGTGGAGAACACAAATAATTGCAGATGCAGCTAAAAAAGTTGATATCTTCTTATAAATGCACAGATTCAGGCTGGATGCTGCGCTCTCCAGTGCTGCAGACGAGCTTCCCAAAGGCACTGGGCTGCCCTCACCAGGCACTGACTGCGTGTGACCACCGAAGAAACCAAACACAGACGCTGCAAGACCTTCGTGATCACACAGATGTGGATAACTGGAGGAGAGAGAAGTGAGGACAGCTGGACTACAGTTTTGGATGTAGGCTCCTAGATCCTGCACTGAATTCAGCCCCAGGTTTCAGGGGCAGCAGCTGCATTATGCATTTTCCTCGGAGTGTCAGCTCTCGAGCTTCTCAGAGTAGGGACATTCATCATCTACTGAACTGCTGGATTATTTATCATTGAGAAAAATCAAGGACTCTTAGTTATACATTAATTTAAAATATTAATATCAATCTATTTGTCAGTAAAACTCTCTAAATTGTTATGAAATATGTGTAGTGCAACAGATTTTACTTTGAGGAGCACCAAACCATTCCTTAATATCTCTTTTGTTGGAATTCAGCTTTAAACCCTGTGACTAAGATGTGCTATGTTTTTAACACCTCTCCAGTGGCTTGCTGCTTCTCTTTATTAGAAAGGATCCCAACAGAGAATTTTTTCTTGCTGTAGATCACTTTTGCCCCTCACAGTAGAAAATGTGTGCTCACACTAATTTCTATATAGCAGATTATTATTATTTTATTGTGATGATCAGATCTGAACAACTTGTCCTGGCAGAATGATTTATGCACTTCATTTCAATAAGAATAGGCCTCCATTTGATTTTAAAGAAAGTACAGGATTTTTTAAAAAAACAACTGAAGTTAAAGAGGATTACAAAGACCTCTGGAAAAAATGAAAGACGCAAACATTTTATTTATTTCCTTACATGTGCCTAATAATATCATCAACACAAAAACAAATGGTTTCTTTTAAAACCTAGAGGATGATATCATAGGCTTTTATTGGTAGGTACAGGCTAAAGCTGCTAGCTGGGGGGATTTAGGCAGAAAGGAGGGGAACTGTGGGTTTTATGGGCTGATTGGGACACTAGAAGGAGAAATCAAGATGCCTGCGTGGGAGCAGAACAAGGCACCTTCATGAAGAGCCCTGTTCATCCTCTTGTGGCCTGGCTACACAAGGCAAATCACACTGGCATAAAACCGTCACACAGCTGGACCAATAAATCCCCAGTTGGGCTTGGTACCAGTGCACCTACTCCAGACGAGGGGGAAAATCAATACCTTCCTTAACTACAGGGTTTATCAGCCCTTTCTGAATCCTCCAAGGTGCTCATCCCCAAATTAAAATAATTAATTTCATACATTATCCTCTCCTTTTCAAACTAAAGTATTTTGTTGGCACACAGTGGGTCAGATGGAGATGAAGGGATGAATGGGAAGAGGACAGGCTGATTTCCATCTTCAGATTCAAGCCAGATCTCATCAGAGCAGCATAAAAACCCCTCCAGAGCTAGCAATGACAGAAAAATGTTTTGTTCTATAGATTTCCATATGTTTTTGGACCTTGGGAAGGTAAATGATAAGTGGGTACTGAGTTTCTAGTTTTCTTCCCTTGTCTGCCCGTAACTCTTGGTATAATATTTCTCAAGTTACAACATTTATCAGTTCCTCAGTTTTCTTATTTGTAAAATGGACATGGCAGAACTTCAATCCCTCACAAGGCTGTTGCAGAGTTCAATTCATTAAAATTTATAAGATGCATTCAAGTTTTTAGCCAAAAGTTACTGTATAAATTGTGGAGATTGTAACAGCTGTTTCCCTACACAGCTGAATACAAACCAGAAGGAAAAAAAAAATCACATGTACAGGTTTTCTTGTGATACCACAGCCATTTTCTACATTTTTCTTTGGAGCCCAAGTGGAAAAGTTATAGGTGGGTACTTTCAAATAAAAGTGGCACATCCTTTTTGAAGAAAGTCCTAACTCCCCTTTGGGACCACCAAAGAGAGCATTAGCTGCCTCTGCCTGCGTGGATTTCTAGCAAACAGAAGTAACATGAACTCACTGAATGTAGGGTCAGATCTCCAAGCTTACTGCAAGACTTTGATGGAATTCTAATAACAAAAATTTGAAAATAAGACCAGGCACAGAAAAAATAAAATTAAATTAAGGAAGATGTCCAAATATTTTGCAAGTATTTTTACCCTGGATGAGCAATGAGCAAGAGGGACACAATGCAGTTAATTTAAATATCACAGCTGATAGACAGATGTTTAGACAGATTCCTCTAACAAATGCCATAAAGCAGGAATAAACAAAGGTGTTTTTGTGAAATATACCAAACCCAAAACACTAAGGGACAAAAATGAATTCTTTTTTTTGGCAGGGAGTGTTTTGTGTCTGAGGATTCTAACAGATCTTCGGGATGGCTGAATGGTTACTTGTATCATTGCAGTGCCAACACTGCAATTTCATAATCTTCCTCAGATCTTATAATATGTCATGGATATGCAAAGTCAGCTCCACCCTAGGATGAAAAATCTGAAGTTTAATGAGATGGGTGCTAAGGGATAGTTAGTTCCATTTAAAAATGACAAAAAGAACCTTCTGTTTCAATGCAGTCTTGGAAAGAAAGAAAAAATAAAGATATAATGATTGCTTGGCAAACCCCAAACATAAGAATATCTGAACAATGGATTTGTTATCCGCAGGTGGGTCAGAGGAATGAACAGCTTGGTCTAGCTAGGAAAGTCTGGTAGCTAATGACTTGTACTCCAGTACCATGACAAAAAACCCCCAAAAAACCACAACAAAACAAAACAAAACCAAAAAACAAACAAAAACCAAACAAAAAATCCCAGCCTCCAAGAAGAGGAGACATCAGATACAATGAGTAGCAAATTTAAGTTGGGATGAGAACTCCTAGGCTCTATTTCAAATTTTGACTTCTCCTGGGAGTGCAATTTAACCTCCCAATGAAAGATTTTTCATATGCACTCAAGGGATTCAGAAGTGCAACTCTCATTAATTTTTATTAGACTTGTGAAACCCTCACCCTTGGGTACTTTGAAAATTTCCCTCCCTGCATTTTTTAGTTGACTTCTCTGTTAAATAGAGATAATAATTACAACTGATCAACCTGTTTAAATAATACAGTTTTAATATCACTATTATTTTCATAGGTTATACTCAGCACTGAAATAAATGCATCATAATAAATAATGCAGAACTTTAACATCTGTTCTGGTTAGTAAATAATTCACAAGTCAATAATTAATTTTCTAGCTGTTCATTTATAATTCATAAATATTTTCCAAATATTCAGAGTCTGAAAATTTTTATCTGAACTATTATATGAACTTTTCCTTTTAATTATTACATACTCACAATTTGTGTCATTTAGTTGGGCATTTAATTAACACAGTATTATGTTCCTTATCCTGACTGAATAAGTAAAATTTTTCAGTGGTTGGAAAGAAAGTCACTGTCAACACCAAATCATGAATATTCACTTAGCATGACTTTTCAGTGCCCACAAAAGCTCACAATGCTTTGAGGACTCACCAGTATTTTCATGAACAGAATGATTTATGGAGTCATCTTGGTGCAGTTACTCATGCAATGTACACTGGTACTATGAGACTTCTTCAGCCAAGTCTCTTTCCCAGTTGTTCCATTAGCCAGTTCTCCAGTTGACTCCCAGTGCTTACCTACTTCAACTATTTAACATCTGCATGATAATTTGGAGCTTGAGAATCAAAATTTAGGTGGCAATATTTTTTTAAACAGTAACAGTTTTTACAGAAAAAAACCCCAACCCTTTAAAACATTCATTTAATATTTCCCCAAGAACTTAAATTCCTTTTATACCCTGTCACATTAGGAAATGGGACAAAAGCATCTTTGGCACATCAGACTGTGACTGTTTTAACAAAAATAAATAAAGGACCCCAAAGCTCAATCACTGCTTTTTATTCTGCAAAGCATGCAGTGCTAAATACTGCAGATAATCATTACCATCAGTGTGCATCTGCAATGGAGCTTAGCAGCAAAAGACCTGAAAAATTGATATTATCCAACCTGAGGCACCTTCCCTGGCTGGTTAAATTGGGGAACAAGTTTCGGTAGGCTACTTGGGCTATGGAAAATAATGAGTCTGCCCTGGCTGTGGGCTCAAGTGTTTTGAGGACACATATTTTGTTCTTTCTGCAGTGGCTCCACACAGGGCCAGAGAAACTTTGCTCTTTGATCACTTCATGGAAAAACTGAGCCCTTAACTGCTGCCTGAAGAAGGTCTTGTTGTTCCAAAAGCAGAACAAATAAATATTCACTCGTTACTTTCCCCTTGAAAGGGATCTCTGCATTCACCAAATGGTCCTGATTAGTCTGCTGAAATATTCTAGAATCAAAAGTGACAGGTTTTGTCTGGTTCTCCAGAGGATGCAAACTATGAAACTATTTAACATCTGGGTTTAAATGCTTGTTCAGAATAACATTCTGCATGCAGCTCGTGCCTGTGTGGGTGCATGGATAAAGGTACAGGGGTTAAAAATGTGTCTGGAAGACAGGCTCAGGGCACAGCCTTCTGTCTGCAGCACCAGCGGCTGCACTTCTTTCACTAATTAGACCTTGATCAGATTAATCATGTATGCAGTCCCACTGAATGCAATGGGACTACTGCTGGGGACAAAAGTAAAAAGCAAGTTTAAGTGCTGCAGGTGGTTAGATCATCAATAACCGGAGCCAGAACCTTTCATACAGCAACTCAAGTAGGGAGAAGCTATCTTCTACCCAGCATTTCCATACCTATTACTTCACCAGAACCATTAGGATTGTTATACCCTGAATATCCCTGAAACAGCAAAGTATCATTATAATGGATTTTTTGTTAAGAGTTCATAGCATCCATAAGCCTATTCACACAGCAATGTGCAGCCACAAAGCTTTGAAGAGTGAGGTTTAGAGAGTGGAAAAGTAGCACAAAGGTAATTCAATAAGATGTTGGTCTCACAAACAGTATCAAAAGACTAACTTTTACATAGATCGTGACATTTACTTTTAAAGCTAAGAAGATTTTTTCTTATTCATATTATTTTCATTAGAAAGCTACACTTGTTACAGATTTTTTCCCACTTGGGCACAGATGAATGAGATAAAAAGCCATATATTTAAAACATTAATATAATGGCCTGATACCCTGTAAATAAAGCTTTGTTGATTACCCATTTGCTTTAAGTCTCTCTTTTGTTAAGTCACCAGTTTTCAGGTCATCTCTGCCTTTTAATCCAAAATAGCTGTAACAGGTATTGGCCCTTGAACATAAGCATCACCTACAGATGTAGGAAGCAGATGGCAGGTGTGTTCATTGTACTCTGCCACGAGGATCTTTGCAACTTTTAAAAGGGATATGGTGACACCCAGGGTAGGGTCTACGTTGTCATCCATGCTAAAATGAATTTTGAAATAACAAAAATACTCAGGGACATGCCACTATAAAGGCTGTCAAAGGCACTGCCACAGTTTCCTACATTATCTTGTTTCAGCCATATATATACTTGTTTAGCAATGGACACATTGGGGGATGGAGCTCCTCTCCTATGAGGAAAGCTTGAGAGTTGGGGTTTTTAGCCTGGGGAATAGAAAGCTTTGGGAAGATCTTACTGTGGCTTTTCAGTATTTGAAGGGGCATTTTAAAAAGAAGAAAAAAGTTCTAACAGTAGGAAAATGGGTAACAGTTTTAAATTAAAAAGAGGGTAGGTTCAGATAAAATATAAGAAAGAAATTCTTTATGATGAAGTTGGTGAGACACTGGAATGGGTTGCCCAGAGAAGCTGTGGATGTCCCATGCCTGGAAATGTTCAAGGTCAGGTTGGATGGGGCTTTGAGCAACCTGGTCTAGTGGAAGGTGCCCCCTCCATGCCTGCCCATGATAGGAGGGTTGGAACTAGGTAATCTTTAAAGATGCCTTCTGACCCAAATCAGTCCATGAATATATGATTTTATGACGTTGGCCCCTTCTAGCCCAACAATCATTTAATTACTCCATGTACAATGCAACAACTTCAACAGGAGAGCTCGAAAGAAAGCATCTGAGAACATGCTGGTGAGTTACAACAACTTCCAGGACACCAGACATGGTATTTCTCAAAGCATGGAAATTGAACCTGGTTGTCCCATGTCCTTGGTGATCTACAGGTCAGAAGATAAGGCATTGTCCATGGACAATGTCTCCAACTACTGTTATTTTCCTTTTCTTTAAATCTGTCTGGTGGATAAAAATCTACAAGTAGGATAAACTTCAAGGTTTTAGTTCCCAACTTGATCTCCTGATCTTTTGTGTTTCCTTAAATATATGTGACTTAATCCTCTTTGGCTTCCTTAGGCAGTTCCTGGTCAGTTTTATGATTCATATATTGTACCTGCAAACCCTACACACTGAATGAGTAATCTGCATGGTGAATTTCTCACATACAGGCTTGGTTAATAAACTAGTTGTCATGACTGAGAGTTTTTTTAACTAATAACACATAGAAAAAAGTTACTTTCAGAAACAGTGCTTGCTAATTGTGTTGCCATTATTCTAATCACATTGGTGAGAAATTAAATCTGCATTGTATCTAAAGGAATAATCTAAGTCACAAAGAAGTAGTTTACTCCAGCACCTAAAGTATCAGGAGTTTTGTGAACAATTGATAGATCCTGAAAGTAGGCAAACTTTGACAGAGAAGCCTATTTGAGGCAAAAGTATAGGCAGGCTGATTGGGAGTGAAGGAATCCATGATAGTTTGCCCAACCTTTTCCTCAAAAAATGTGTGATTTGAAGTGAGAGCAAGTCAGCGTCTCATTATGTGCTGGGCCCTCCTCTCACAAGTCACATCAGCATGCTGATTCCCAAAGTGCTGATTCTCAAAGGTGCAGCAGACCTGTCCAAGCTGTTCTGAGCATCAAGATGCATTTTATATAACATGATATTGGAAATAACTTCACCCAAAATGTCAAGTTTATCCTAAGTATATTTGATAGCAAGAGTTCCTAATAAATTGCAAGACTAGAGAAGCCCAAGGAAAAGGAAGCTTTGTAAGTCCTTTGTTGCAAAGGGACTAGCTTTTAATTTTTTTTTTTTTTCCTGAAGTTATGACATTTTGCCTTTGGATGAATTTCTTGGCAAATACTATAGACCAGTGTTGGAAGGGAAGGAGAAGTAGAGCAACTGTACAATACTTTCTGTTATATGCACCACACAGTGCCTTTTGGTTCAGTAGACATAAACAGCTTTAAATTTCAAGGCTAATTCAAACTGGATTTTAGAAACACAGAGTCTTAAAATACTTGCACCAAACTAAGGGGTTATACTCTTAGCTTATCCTTAGAAAAGTTTTTGAAAAATATATGGTATCTCAGATTTAAATTGGGTCTTCAAAACCATCTTGTCTGTAGCTGTGTCATCTGCTTGGTTGTCAAAAAGGTAAAATGTTGTATAGAGAAAAGGATTTGCATAAAATGCTATCACCTGCTGGCCATCCAGGTTAATGAAAGGCAGGGGGAAAAATAAGGCAGGGAGCCTTTGAGTCTAATCTTTCTTGACTGCTTCTGTACCAAAACAGATGAGCAAAATATTACTGTGGTGTTCTTCTTAACTTGCATTTCCAACCTGGGCCTGGCCTTTCCTATTGCTATCACTGAAATCTTATCTCTACCTACTGAAATCAGTTATCAGAGGGTGGAGAAACCTTTTGACTGCACAGATGCTTTTAGCCTTGTGTTCCCCACAGGCACCAGAAAAGATGTAGTACAGGAAACCGTGGGAACAAGCTGTACCAAGAGAAAATTCCCCTTAGTGGCTTGAGCAGAGCATACACAGCAATTGAATAGTCAGGCCAGAAACAGCAACATGAACAAAAAGCACATTAGGGAAATGCTTGTACTCCTAAATTAATTGAACACTTGGTAAAGATGGGTTAAAAGGGCAACCTACAGCACTCTGCAGCAACCTAAGGGTTAATGAAAGGTGGCAAAGCCAAACTCTTTGCAGCAGTGGTAGATGACATATGAGGACTGTGGTCACCAGCTATAGCTGGGAGATTAGGATAGCCCAAAAGAGCTATCCTAGGAGGGATTTCCACCACTGGTGTTTTCAAGGTTTAGGAAGACCAAACCAGGACTGATCTGAGAATGCATCGGCAGTAGCTGCAGTTTGAACTGAAGTTTGGCCTAGGACTGCTCACATCCCTTCCAATCACCATTTCTGTGACCCCAAATAATGTTAAGTGAAAGTTAACATGGTGAATATAACTATTTACACAAAAGATAATAAAAAGTATAGCTATTGTGAAAGCAGTAATTTTGTTCTGAGGGATAAAGAATGGTTCAGACAAATTACTACAGCATAAGGAATTTTACCAGTCATGTCAAATGAATTGGTTTTTATAGTGTCTGTTCTTTTCTGTTTAGACAATTCTCAAGAAACTACCATTAATATTCATGGGTATTTTATATTTGCATCAGAAGAGCAGATAAGAAAACAATAGAGAACACTCACCTAGAGGTGAGTCTCGTTTCAAAAGGAGTCTCCAAACTGCTGTCTATTATCTAACATAGTTTACCATGTATGACTTTCCAAAGTATACGCTTTTAGGAGTGCAGCTGAAGAAAAGGAAAGCTGACTTATTGCTGAGGATTTTTAAACAGTTGGTGAGATTGACCAAAGCATAGCCTGGAAATCTGAGAGAAGAGTAACTGCACGTGTCAGACTATTCTGCTATAACAAACACATTGCCAGATATATTAAAACACATTTAACTAAGAATGATTATACTAGTGAAGCCATGGATTATGCCCTGTGAGATGGTCTCTACATGAAGAAGGTGTTTGAGGTCCATCTGCATTATTGTTCATGGGCAGATCACTGCTGCTGTGCTGGGACTGCTGCTGGGTTTGTCTCAGCTGCACCCAGCTCACTGCACAGGCTCTGCACTGCAATACTTGGGTTTCTTTCAGGGAAATCTCTGACTGATCTGCAGGGGTCTTACACCTGGCTACATGAACGAGTACAAAAAGTAGTGCAAGGGATGCCCACAGAAGGTTAATCCATTCTCAGAAGTTGCTAAGTAACAGTACCTGGAGCTGAGGATCACCCACTACTTGACAGCTCATCCCAAAGACTCTGATGTGTTTTTTTGGCTGAAAACTACTATTTCTTGGTAGTCTGTTTGGGCAGTATAGGTTGAGGAGGGAAAGAGAAATCCCTCAGTTGATTTAGATCTGACTTGTCTCACAATTGTGAAGTTTAAATTAACATCTCTGTAAAAACTCCCTAGTCATGAGAAAATGCAGTGGCTTCTGGTCTGGTATATGCTAATATACCAAATGTTACTCACTCTGGCTACAATAGCACTATCTCTTTAGAATGCAGAAAAATTCATTAGAAGGCAGGTGGAGTAAATTTGATTTTGTGAAGCTATCATGTGAGTGCAGTATTACATACAGAATGGAGCACACTTATGTTTTGCATATCCTAAGTATGTAATTTCTGTTTGCTGGAGGTTTTTTTCTGTCTGCCAGGGATTTTTCCTCCACTTTTTTAAAGAAATAATCCATCAAGTTCCCTCACAGCACACAGGTAAATAAACATTTACCAGCAACGAGATTAAGGTCAAAAACATAACCAATGTTCTGTAAATACCCAAGATTTAAAAAAAAAAAAAAGTATCTTTATTATTTCTGTTAGAAAGCTCTCAAATATTTGAATGCTGTGACATTTGAAAAATAATAATCTTTTTGCTCTCACTGACATGTGCATTTTTGCCATCAAATACTCTAATACATGGCTTTCAGATTCCAAATAAAGTTTTAGCCAACCTTTATGTAAATTAAAAACAAGACCAAAGCCAAAGGATCTACCTTTGGCTCACAGTTGCCATTCTAATATTAGTGAGTAATGATGTACGAAATAGAATATTAGCTAAAGCTTATTTGATGTAAACAAAATGGCTATTTCAAAAGCATTTAAAAACATTATAAAAGACATCAATTCATGTAAAACATAATGAACATGTAATTCCTTGTAGTGAAAAACATATTTTACAGGACTTTCGCAGACAGCATGTGTGTAACTGAAATAAAAATCAGCATAATTTGTTGTATAACTTAGACATAGCTTTATCCTCTTCTACTCAAATTAATATATGGGTTAGCAATTTATATGCCAAGTCTTAGCTCTCAGGGATTAGAAACAGCTGAGATATACGGCAACACTGAGGTTTATGATGTGAAAATGCTGACAGACTCAAATAAAACGGCACTGCTGCTGTGTCAGGTTGGAAACCTGATCCATGAACTGGATCTGGTTGGGTGTAAATGCTTGAATCCCCAGCTTCAGTCTAAAGGGCTCACATTTGCCCAGATGATGTTGCCTAGCCTATATCTCTCTGTTTACAACACTCCTCAAAGTGATATTGTACAGTAAGTGAGCTTCAAATCGGCTACTTGTGGAAATATGCTGTAGTGGATCACCAGCACAAGGCTTGCATGACAGCTGAGCCTGCTTAACACCTTAAAGAAGGGATTAACAGATGTATTTTCTCAAGCACTGTGAGTGAGCCTCCTTCCCTCTCCTATCCTTGTCTCTGGGTTTGCAGCACTGCGGTCCCTGCCCTGCTCTGAGATACCCCAGTGTGCAGCACATCTGGATAATGGAACCAGCTTTGCAATTCAAAAGCACCCCAATGGAAAAGGACTTTCTTTCTACATATATATTTTTTACTGTGGCCTTACCCTGAAGCTGAAATGCCTAGATTATGCAGAAGCTCACAGCTAGACCTTGGGTTAATCCCTCTGGATGAGGGGATGTTGTAGTTTTCACCATGTAAAGTTTTTTGTCAAAGTCATTTTACAGTGCAGCATGCCCCTCACACTGAGGAGCTCTTCTCACAAGTCCTGGCCGTCCTGGCCATCCTGGGCAGTTATAAGGGAAAACTCAGCCTCAGTCACTGCATTTGATCCCCACAGAGATGATTATGTTTTACTGGTTCCTCAGGACATGGCTAAACAGGGCTCGTAGTACCTTGGGAGTATAAAGATAGATTTTTCTTTGGAGGGACACCTCTGCTCTGCTTTCTACAGTACTTCTCCAAAGTACAAAAAAAATAACAAAATAAAAACAAAATAGCAGGAAGTAGACTCCGAATGCTGTACTAAGCACAAAATTCCCCGAGGTGTGAGGTAATTGCAGCACCTAGCTGTCATGGTAACAGGCATGACTGCAATTAATACAATTTAAAGTGCACTATATGTGGAAGATGGTAGGTGCAAACTCCACGAGCCTGTTTGTTTACAGCTCCTGCAGCCTTCCTGCTTATCCTATCTGAAAACTTTCCTGATGCATCTTGGCCGGGCATCAGATTTCCTTCAGGGATTTCAAACCTTTGTGCAAACCTGCTGCCAGCCGTTCATAAACAGAACGACACTAAATTTCCCTGCCCTGAGGAATAACACCAAACACTTATAATTTGGAGAACAGAGCCTTTGGTTTTCTGTAATGTGTGCTCTCAAATACCAGGAACTAATCTAATACTGCATAAACCTCCTTTCAGTGCTCAGCAGCCATCACATCAGCATGGCTCTCCAGCCAGTGTCATGCTGCCCTGGAACTGCAAAAATCAATGAAGGTTAAAATCACACACATGAAGGCATTGTGTTGATCTGTGCTGCCATTAATTTAGGCCATTTGGGGAGGCTAAAAAAGCAACCCAATTATTTTCTATTTGCAATTCTAGTGTAGGGCTAATACACACAGCAATACCTAGTATATAAGGAAATGTAAACCTGTCAGTTTGCTGCTAAGTGACCCATCTTATACAGATGTAATTAGAAAGTTATTAAACCAGAGTCCCTTTAGCCATGGCTTCAGCTGAACAGCTCAGCTACTAATACTATCCATTAAATTGCATCCATTTATAGCTGGAGCACTATCACTTTTTAATAGCTCTACTCCTAACAATCAACCAGCATATGCTGCTTTAAGCATTAATCCTTGCATGCCATTGACTGCTTATAAACACAATATAAGTTAAAATTAAAAGAACTGCGGCAGCACTACCCTTGCAGGTGGTGATTAGGAGGTACTCCCTCTCTTTGAGGTGTGCAGGTGCCAAGAACCAGACCTGATCTCTCCTGGTCCGAGCAGAAGAGGCCAGAGGGGCTACATCGTGTCCCTGTGGAAGCTCACCTGGGGTGATGGCCCACCTGAGCACAGGATTGCACTGTGTCACCTGCAAGTGACCTGGTCAGCCTGGTGGTACCACTGAGGCCTTTCTATGATACCTTCACACTTCCTTTAAAGAGTCTGTGACCAAGAGAAGGCAAAATTTAGCAGAAATCAGACAGGTAAGTCTTACATAAAAGTGCAGCTGATTTCTTTTCTGGGAGAAGTTTTGTCCCATACCAATCCTTTTTGAGAACAGACCATGAGATCAAAGAGGAACCTGATTCCAAGTGCTAGTTAAACATGGAGGGTTTTGGCATGTAATCTAGTGCCAGATCTCCTCTGTCTAGTTCTTGAGAAGGGTTGAATCCTACCCCTAGGAAAGATGTTCTCATTCCACTGAGCCCTCTGGACATTTTTGAAAGCCACACCTCTATACAGATCTGTACAAGAGTTCATTAGATTCACAGAAAAAAAATCTTCAAAATAGGTTCAATTGGAATGCAAATAAAGGCCTGTGGCAAGACGACAAACTTCCTCCTTTTGAGTTGACCTTTTCTATTTCCATCCATACTGACTGATCTGTATTAGCACGAGACACAGTATAATTTCAGTTGCAGCACTTTTTGAAATCAGGTATTTTCCAAACTCCCTGCTCTATCAGTAGGAAGGTACATCTACTAGAGATTAAATCTAGAATCATCCAGGCTTCTGAGGTTGTACTGCATGAAATAGTTTAATTAGGTAATGGTACATCAGTATTTTTAGGAGAACTTTAATTTATTACATGGAAGTGATCATAAAAGTTGAATGAGTTCTGAAAATAACTTGTTCTTTTCTGAGACTATTCAAAAACCTCATCTTTATTTTTAGATTTAAAATCTGTCTTAATTTTAAACTGTATAGATACAGTGTACTTAGAACATATATAATTAGAAAGGAGAAGTCTAGATTGCTCTAGATCAGGAGCAGTAAAATTTTCCTTAAGCCTGGGTAGAGGCACTGAGTGTGGTTTAGCATTGGAGAAAAAATATTTTTTTATCATAAAAGGACTTGCTTCTCAAATTCTTTCAGGTATAATCTTCTGTCAGCTGGGTCTGCTGGATCTAACTTCAATTCTATAGATATCTTGACTAACAGAAATGGAGGAATTCTCACCCTTTAATAGCCTCTATGTAGCCTTTTCTCTCCATCTTCTCTTCTGCATAGGGTGTGATATTGAACTCTCAGCCCAAAGGATACATCAAGGGACGGTGCCCACAGGTCCAATGCACTGTCAGTCCCACACTTCCCATGCATCTGTGGGGGGACTTTCCCTTCCCTGGAGACTGTAGGAACTGTGTTTCTGATCATGTAGCTTTCTGTATGGATTCCCTCTGAGAGCTTCCTCATTTTCAGCGAGGCACCTTCAAAATGAAAGTGTTCAGCTCCTGTGCTCCAAAAGTATGAAACACTAAGAGGCAAAGAGAGAGTCTGGGTTGCAAGCATTTCTAAGAAAGATCGTGAGTTCCAGCAGGTAAGGCTACCTGGCACTAGACAGCGGAAGATCTTAAAAGTAACAAATCAAATGCAGTTCTAAAATACTACTAACTGCACAAGAACCATAGGTTTTGAAGCAGTAAGTATATGTGCACTTCTCCAACAGAAACATGTGTGTACTGAAAAGATTAATGTGGAAAGAATCAGTACAGACAAACCTCAGCATACTGGAGTAGGCTGTCTTTAACAGTGGAGAGGAACAATCCTTGATCACAGGTGAATAATCTTAATTGCCCTGATCTTCGAAATAGCAGAAAACTACAGCACAGAGCACAATACGGCATGATTTTAGATAAGCTGCACAAAATTCTTGCACTGTTGACTCACCAGTACATACTCTAGATGACGCATATATTACAAAAGAAAATTTTACTAGCAGGAAAGTCTCTTTTTCAATTTCTATTTGTTGAACAGTGATTGTATCAGCACAGAAGATGCTACATTTCCTGCTGAATTAGATGTTTTATGGTTCCTCAGTTATAGCAGCTGACTACATATATCTATATGTTTTACAAGTAAAGGGCACAAAGGGTCCTATCCAAAGAGAACTCCTGGGCCTGCACATTGCCCCATTATAATCCATATAACCAGGTCTGACCCGGTGTGGCAGCTTGCTGATAAATTGCAGTAACAACTACATATACACATTGTAATACAGTTCAGGCTATTACCAATAAAAGTCAGTTATTTGGCCTCTGACATTTATACAAGTCGTGAATATCCAGAAATAAGAAAGCTAGATGTTGCTTTCCTACTTCTTGTCTTGATGCAGGTTTTTTTTCAAACTTGTTAACAACCCTGTGTCCAAGAGCTGTTCAGCTCTGTGCAGTCATTGTGCACATTTCCATTTGCCTAAATAAATGCAAAACTTTCACTGAAGCTCTTTTATAACGATTTTTCCCTCTGTGCTTTTGACACCTTGGTTACATTCTCTCTACA
Source organism: Brachypodius melanocephalos (assembly GCA_013398615.1). Lineage (NCBI taxonomy): Eukaryota > Metazoa > Chordata > Aves > Passeriformes > Pycnonotidae > Brachypodius > Brachypodius melanocephalos. Next base: position 4,231,964 of record VZSR01001283.1, read on the forward strand.
TTGTAAAATGAAAAAAAATCTTTGATGCTCTGACAAATAGTCCAGTTTTGATGTTTGTATTGTGACGTGCTTCTCTCCCAGGTATCATTTATAGTATGAAGCAAAAGCTGGTAGATCAGATCAAAATTCCTTTTTTTTTTTTTTTTTTTTCGTACACTGCAGCTAAACCATTTCACAATAAAAAATAAATGTGAAACAAAAATACATTTTCTTAAATTTTGCAAAGCAGAAACACAAGAATTTGTTTTAGAAAATCCAAATGTTATCTATTCCAAGCACACTTGGACATATTTTGTTTTAGATTGACTTCAGCCACTTCAATTGTCTTCTACCAGGCATCTATCAAAATTTTAAATACTTCCATTCAGCCTTTGCACAGAAGCTCCTAGATGAACTTGGATGGTTTAATACCTTTACCAAAACATCTTAAATCACTTGGTTGAGATAAAACTTGTGTAAACAGAGAGAAGCCTCATGCCATACTCAAACAGTCCAATCTCAGCAGTCTGATCACAGCACCAAAACTCACTCAAATGTGCCTGATTTCAGATTTAAAGGGCTGGTGGGACCACCCAACCCATCTAACTTTAGACATGGGGTAATGAGCCCTTGGAGAATTATGCCTGTTTTAACACTTAAATACAAGCTATGCTGCCCAACCTGGTTGCCACAGTTATAAATGTGGGCTTGTAGCTGTAAATCCCACTGACCAGGCCTGAAAGAGACACAGCCCTAAAGTAAAACTCCTGACTATTGTAAACGTATCATAAAAGAAACCTGTTGAGACTGGGAGAATCTACACTCTGCTCAGTGGCTTTTTTTTTTTTTTTTTTTTTTTTTTTTAATTGAATGTAACATGATGTATTTTGGGAATAGCACATCTACTCTCCTTCACAATTTTAAGGGGAATGTTGGAGGTGAGTTTAAGGGAGAAAAAAAAATTATTAAAGGCTCTTAAACACAAGGCTATCATCTATGATGCAGGAAGTCCCTGGACCACAAATCACCAGAAGATGGGGAAATACATCAGCAGAATGTCACTGGCCCTACTCCATCCTTCTGTTGCCTGCAGCCGGACACAGAATTCCATGGTCCAAGAAAGACCATGTTTTTATGTGCTCAGGTAGGCAGGGGCAAATCATCATCAATATAACTGCATCAACTACATTTTTTTTGCTGGAGTGGAGTTGGGGTATGCGTGGGGGAAGAAATTTTGAAGACTGAAGTCCTACCACCTGCTTCATAAAACCACAGCTTCAGATACCTGGCATAAATGCCAAAGAACTGATCGACGGCATCAGTAGACATCTTCCAGAACAGCACGGTCTCTGCATGGGTGTCTCCCCATAAAGTTTAGGGTAGTGCCTTTTCAAATAAATGCCTCCTAGCCAGAGAGAAGATGGTGATGGTGGGAAGAAGGGGTAACACCAAGCACTCTGTCAGAGGGAAGGCAACAGGGAATCTACAGAGTCCACTGAATTAATGGAAGTGGGGAGAAAAGGGGACAAATCGGAACAGCACCCCCATCCCTGCCAACAGAATACATGTGTTTTGCTAGAGGCACCACAGAGCAAACAAAGTCCCAGAGGGAAAACTTTTAAGGCCTCTCTTAGCAGAGAAGACCTGAAAGGACTGAGCTGGGCCATGAGTTTGGATGGCAGATGCCCCAACAGAGAGGAGCCTCCTGATAGAGTTTGTATGCAGGCTAAATATCCCTACTGTCAGGAGATACCGCTCCTTGAAAGCCCCTTAACAGGGGGCGCAGAGTTAAATAACATGTGGAAACTTGCTAAAAGGCTAAAGAAGATCATTACATTTCTGAAAAACTTTCAAAATACAGGGCCAGACTGTGCACTGATGGAGCAGTGGAGCCTGTTTTTCACCTAGAAGTGCAGGATCAGTCAGCGTTTGCACTGGGGTAGCACAAACCTTGGGACCTAACACAGTTGTAGTGGAAAACAGATGTGTTTCTTTTACGACCCGAACGTGCCTGCTCCTCATCTCAGACCCCAAGTGCCAAGGAAGGGAGGGTGCCTGCCACCAGGCCCAGACATGTGGGCAGGAGGTGCCTGAGGCAGGTGCGGAGACACCACGGCGCGGGCGGCTGACACGTACCACAGCCCCGAGCTGCCTGGGGATAACCTGAGCATCTGGCAAGTCTATCTGCTGCAATGTTCTACACCATTTGTCCAAGATATTCTCTTCTCTCCCTCTGTGAGTCTCTGTGCAGTGACCTGGTGGACCCCTAGGAAGAGTCCAGCTCCAATGCAATTAGCACGAACATCAGAAAACGTCTCCCTGCCGCACAGCTCCATACAGCCAGGGCACAGCTTGAACATGTTTATTCTGTGCAAAGCTTATGAAGAATTTGCATTAGAAAACAGAGACAAATGGAAATTTTGGCTTTCACTGCTGTTTTTAAAGGAAGTGCCACCCAAAGAGCTATTTACCTATTATCTAGATTCTGTTGTTGATAGTGCTAGCTTTGCAATATGAATTTTTGAAATTTGTTTAAAGCAATATTAGGAAATGCATTTTACACCATGTAATTATATTAATAAAGAAATTTGTTTGATGTTAAATATTTATTCTTCTCTCCCTGTAATCATACTTTTGATGCCGCATACATTTAAAATGAAAAAATGCAATTTCAAATGTCTTCAACCTAGCTTTATGATTGTTTGTCAATCACAATCTATTAAAACATTTAGCTTTTGCCTGGAGGGCTTGGGTTTTGGTGTTTTTGTTTCGTGATGTTTTGTTTGGATTTTTTTAATGGTGGTCTCTTTCACTTTGGTTGGCACAGTAAAGAAAGAAATCTGGATTTAGCATGTAGAATTTAACTAAGCTTTATTTATTTTATTGTCAAAAGCAATAATAGGGAGTAATTTAAGTACTTTGAAAATGTGCATTTAGCGGTCTTTGAAGCATAATCCCATTAAGATTAATAATGGATTACATCTGAGAAAGACTATGTCCCTTAATGTTAATGTCTTTTGCAAGGTAGATAAATTACTCAATTAAACAGCAAAGACAAATATGCTGAGGAGCTGTAGTTGCACTGGTTTATTTGATGTTGGGAGGGTCTAATTTTGGTTTTTGTTTGTTTTGTTTTTGTGTAGTAGTGACTCCTGGTGATTGAAAACAGTGAGGTTCATCAGGCCCAGCATCACCAGCCAGGCAAGGAGGAGATTGTCCTGCTCTGTTCTGGGCTGGAGCAGCATCACCTTCAGTCCTAGGGGCAGTTTTGGGCAGCTCATCATACAATAGATATAAAGGTGTTCAAGATCTCCCAAAGGAAAGCCATGAAGATGCTGAAGGGTCTATAGGGAAGCTGTGTAAAGAGTAGCTGAGATGTCTTGGCTTGTTCAGCCTGGACAAGAGGGGACCTAGGGGAGACCTCACTTCAGTCCTCAGCTTCCTCATGAGGAGAGGCAGAGGGGCAGGCACTGATCTCTATGACAAACAGTAAGAGAACCTGAGGGAATGGCCCGAAGTTATGTCAGAGGAGATTTAGGTCAGATACTAGACAAAGGTTTTTCACCTAGAGAGTGGCTGGGCACCAGAACAGGCTCCCCAGGGAAGTGGACACAGCACCAGCCTGACAGAGCTCAAGGAGCCTTTGGACAGTGCTCTTGAGCACATTTTGTGACTCAGGGGCTGTCCTGTGTAGGGCCAGGAGTTGGACTGGATGATCCTTCTTGGTCCTTTCCAACTCAGGAAATTCTGTGACACTGTGATTTGCATAAAGGCATTCCCAGAGATGACCAGCTCCCTCAAATAATCACCATCCATGTCCCACGACTGCAAATCTCACTGGAAGAGTTTGACCATTACCAAAGGCTCCCCAGCAGGTCTTGGTCATGGTGTGCACAGAAAGCTTGAAACAGACAGGATGGGCTGAAGACCTAAATGATGAAGAGAATCAAAACTAGCAGCCCTAGTTCTAATTTGGCTTAATAAACTGGGATTATTAAACTGTAAAATTAAACTCAATAAAATAAGCAACCTATGGGGTCTTTCACAGACACCAGCATTCAGGATACCAACTTCCCTCAGAGCTGCTGCAGCGCCCCAGAGGAAAGAGATTCTCCTTCTTTGCCAGGAATGGCAGCATGTTTTGTGATGTGCAATAGCTATGAAGTACAAGGCAGATCAATATTAAGCATGATTTGACTCTTTTAAGAGCAAGAGGAATGCACCCAAGGACAGACAGAATCTGCAAAGGAAAGCCCGAAGTTATGGCTCACACTAGGCTGAGGAAGAAGCCATTTCCCTTTGGCATCCTTTCAGGTCCTTGTAGCAGAGACCTGGTGGGACAGCTCTCCATTGCCACTCAGGAATGATAAACGTCACTGGCAGGACACCAGGCAGTAGTGCCTCCTGTGCCCTGGCATTACATTTGTGCCAGTCAGCTAAGTCTTCATCCTGTTTAATTGATAAGAGCTAAAGAGATCCACATTATGCACTGGTACAACCACAAAATCAGTGCTGCTTTGCCCAGCAAATAATGGTATATGTCGCTTCTGATCACAATTGGTTCAAGGGGGCAACAAACCTCACAGTTTGTGCAGCCTTCAAAGCACCTATTAAAAATACACTAATGTTGTAATTGCTTACTAAAAAAGATGCATCGATTTCTTTCCCTCACATCTGAGAAGCAATTGCTCAGACCTATTCAGAAGAATGCACATAATATACTCGGAAAACTAAGCGTGAAAAATCAGTTTAGATTTCACTGAGTGTGAATTTGGGGAGAAAAATTATCCCTCCACCTTCTCACTACTAATGCAGTAGGGTTTATTTTTGAATGAAGGCAATATGAGCTTAAATTAAATGTCAAATATAATTTAACATTAAAGCATGAAGTGGCTGAGCATGTGCGTGTCAAAGCTAGCAGCTCTTCTGAGTGGTTAATTGCTATCTACAAAATAATAACCTATAAAAAGATCTCTCATTTTCAGTAGTGAGGCTTAAATTTACTGTACTGGAATAATTCTAACAAAATAGAGCTTAGAAGCCTTTTTAGTCACCCCATGCCACATGAAGACACACAATGACAAATAAAAACATCTGCAATCTGGCTGCCTACTTCTCTGGGAGATGTCTAGACTCCTTTTATAATCAGCAATGAGAAATAGACACTTCTAGGCTGTAGTTCATCTTGTCCTAAACTAGATATCTAAAATAGGCCAGGAGAATCACATCTGAAAAATGCCTGTTTCTCTCCACTGACTGTAAAGGGAGCCAGCAGTGATTAATTCAGAGATAGAAAGCTACAAGGCAATGTGTAGTTTTGATTATTTTCTGCCAACATGATCAACTGACCAATTCTGCAATAACATTTTTTTTGCACTGACATCTGATAGGTAATTATTATTAGTGATAGAAAACAACTATTTTATGCAACATGCTGCCCACTTTAGAAAGCAGTGAAATCCTTGCCAAAAGAAACTAAACTCCCAGTCTGAGACTTTAGCTTTGGGGCAGGACTCCAGAAAGACATTACAGGAGCCAAATCAGCTAAAACTGAGCTAAATAGTCCCAAGGGACCTAACCTTCCATGCAGTTGCTTAATTCTAGCTACACAAATAGTCCCATGGGGCAGATATAGATGATTTTTTAAAAATGAATTGTTGGCTACCAGTGGGCAGAGTTCTATGTGCTGTAGTACAATGGACTGGCTGGAAACCACCACTAAACCAACTGAGTTCTACTTGAAGGAAGGGGCAGTTCCAGCAGGAGAGAAAAACTGTCCTCCTCCAGAGAGGACAACGCACGTTTTTTAAATAGGTACATTTCTTTCTCAAGGTTAAGTTATGAACTAAGTTTTTTTTTTTTGGTTTTTTTTTTTTTTTTTTTAAGTGGTATTCCTTAATCTGTAAAAGTAAATAATACAGAAAATCTGAATCAAATGCATTAGGAACAGCTAGACAAAATCCTGATGTGCAAAGTTAACAACAAATCTGTCACTGACTTCAATTGATTCACAACTTCAATCCTTCAGTGTTTAGAACAATTAAAAATCTAAGATTTTTTTCCAGAATATGAAGTAACAATATGTCATTATAATATCTCTAGGCAAATATATCTGTAAGAAGAAGGAGGAAGAAATTTGAGATAAGGAAAATATTAAATGGTTTTTGTAAAGGCATTATCACTGGGGTCAATGAACACAAAAACAATAAACTATAATTTTCATCATGAATTCTTGTTTGTTTCCAAAGTGTGATATCCACCAATACAGAAGTTTTGATATAAAAGTTGACAAGTGTCATGCAAGTTACGTGATGGAGAGTGTTGGGAAGTTAAATTAACAGAGAAATCTGAACATTAAATACACCTTAAACAGCAAGAATTACTATATAATCATAAAACATTGAGTCAGGCTTCTAAATGCTAGACATAATGAGGAGTGAGTAATATGGATGAAAGAAATGAAGAGTAAGCAGGAATCACAGGGGAACGAGCACACAATCTTTGCCCAAAACTTTCTAGCAAAACAGGCCCCTCTAAGCGAGGCCGCACTGCCTTTTTACTTTATGACTAAAAGCTTTGAAGTCTGAGGAAGGCCTAAGTCTCATTGAAAATCGCTGTGGTGTTTGCTCTCCAGTGTCCAAAGTCAGCACAGACAGTGGGCAGGAGCCCAACACGGGGCGAGGCCAAGGCAGCCTGTGCCCCGGTGCCACAGCCACGCTCTGCACAGCCATTGCCAAATGTGCGGATCTGCGGGAGGATTTCACACACGAGGAGCCCCGGGCACAGTGCTGACATCCTCTGCTGCTGCCAGCTTGGCCAGCCGGTGCCAGCCACGAGCTCCTCCTGCCCGCCGGGTCTGGGCTCGGGGAATGCCGCGCTGGCAGCGGCGTCTGGGCACGGCCAGGGCAGCCCTGAACCACCACACCCGCAGCAGAGCGAGCACAGGCCTTGCTGTGCCACAGCTACAGGGCCTGAGTACAGCTGGGGAGGCACTGCAGCCATGGGGGTGAGCCCTCATCCCTGTGATCTCTGGCTGATAAAGACACTGAGGCCCACAGCGTTATTTCCAGCCCTGGCGCGGTGTGCACAGGACAATCCTCCTCTGCTGCCACCCCTCCCTTTGACGTGTCATGAACGAGCACAGGGTAATTTCCTGCTCCCAGCTAAGGTCCAAGTTGGTGTGGAGGGGAAACTGTATGAAGAGTGGCCTGGAGGAGACTGAAAGGGAGACCTCATTGCAGTTCCAACTTCCTCATGAGGCGAAGAGGAGGGACAAGGACTGATCTCTGTGATGGACAGTGACAGGACCCAGGCTTGAAGTTGTGTCAGGGGAGGTTTGGGTTGGATATTAGAAAAAAGCTCTAGAACCAGAGAGAGGTTGGGTTCTGGAACAGGCTCCCCAGGGCATTGGGCACAGCACCAAGGCTGACAGAGCTCAAGGAGCCTTTGGACAGTGCTCTTGGGCACATGGTGTGACTCTTGGGGACGGTACTGTGCAGGGACAGGAGTTGGACGCGATGATTCTTGTGAACCCCTTCTAGTTCAGTTAATTCTGTGATTCTTTGTATTCATGATTTCTGGTTTGATGACTGCTAGCAGCTTGCTGATGTGTCTCCTCCTCCACACGTAGCTTGTGTTAAGTTGTTAAAAACCTCAGTGCCTTTCCTGCTCTGTGACTCCTGCCAGCCCTCTCCTGTATGGGCTCACAAAAGGATATGGGACTGTCTGCCCTGGTAATAGGCACAGGTCCACAGCACAGAAAGCAGAAAGCTGTGAGAATCATATCTTCCTCATTTCAGAGGTCTCCTGTGTTTTAATACCTTTTGCCAGCCCAAGACAGGAAAAAAACCAAAGAAAGACAGGCACTTTACTGGGTATAAAAAACACCAACTCAGTTTACTAAAAAAGGGGATGCTTTTCCCTGTGGAGTGAATTGCATTGAACTTGCATTTCAAGAGAGACAAGAATGTCCCTGTGCAGTAACTCCATGATTACATGGTGAGATCAGAAAGTGGGTCAGAAGAAAAGGCCTGTGTGGAAACAATGGCAGTAAAACTTGGGCAGGGCGAATGTTACTTAACCTGGCACAAGGTCTGCTGACAGCAGTCTAGCCAGGAATATTATCTATTTAACTGCTAGTAATTCAGGACTCATACAGTAGAATACTCACTGATTTATATCATCTGGTTGCTCCTTTTTAGCTTTGGTTCTCAGGCTACTCTACAGACCTAGAGATCTCTACACCTGCTACCTGGAGTTGGGTAAGATGGTCCCATTAATGCCATGATGTCTCATTAACAAAATTCACCAGCAACTCTGTCTTCTGTATACTGAGGTCATAATGAATATTTTAAAATAAGAAGTAAATACTTTGCCCAGCAAGAGAGAATCTGCATACCTTACATCATATCAAAAATCTACCTGCAGTATTTGTTGTATGGTCTCCTAGTCTTCTACAAGTTAAACTTCATCATAAATAATTAAGAACTTTGAAACCTCAAGATTTGCTGATTTAACAGAAAAGATATGTTGTAGCAGATGAACTTCAGCAAATTTTGCTGAGGTGGTTTAGATGTTACTGCTCTCAGTTATTTTTCCCATCTTTCTGCCAAAGTTACTGCCCCTGGACAGAAGGACAAACTAAAACCTGGGCCTGTATCTCAGACAGCCCCTTCAAACTGCTGAGATATCAGTCTACAAAGGGATATCTTTGAAGTGCAGGTGTCCAGTCTTTTTCTGTTGACCTTGATACCAGGCAGAATTGAAATAAATGTCTCCATCAAAAGCCTTAATAACAAAATATATAACTCCCCAAATTTATAAAAACTACCTCAGTTTTCTCTCCCACTTGTTCTCAATGGATTAAAGTCACAGCCTTGTATCTCTACAATTGTCCTGTCTCTGCTAGCTGCTAATTTTAGCCAGGGTACTCCATTATAGGGCAAGATGAAAAGCAAGTTATGAAAGGATGTGAGACATAGCTTTCCTAAACCTTTTATATTTTTAACTTCTTCACTCAGGTCCCAAATACCTTTTCTAGTTCTCTCACAATTCTAGCACACAGAATGAAAACACAAAGTGCCAAACAGATACAGCTATTTGTAAGAAAAAGCCAAAACCTTCTGTCCTCTCTCAATGATCTCTGACTTTCAGAATCTTGCCTTAACATTCATCAAATATTCCCTTTGTCTGCTGTCATCCCTCTTAAATACATAAAGAGCTCATTCATGAATTTATAAACTTTTATCAGTCTCTAAAGTAAATGGAGTTTTCTTTTAAAATGTTTTAAATCAAACTCACTCAGTGCGTGGTGCTCTGTACTGTTATCCTCCTTTCTTCAGAGACTGCATCTGCTTTTGATCCTTTATTCCTAACTTCTCCCTAGCACTGATTTCTCTGTCAATCTGGGAGCTGTGCCCTGTGTTAGTGTTTAGGCAGAGTATTTTGATGTTTTTCCTGTCTCACTTCTCTTAAAACTGGTGCTGATAAAGGTTAAAGATACTCAAGGATAATGTAATTGAGGCTTTTGTTCTCCCCCACCCTCAGCACCCCATTTTATGAAGAAAAGGTCAAGTAAATGCTGAGGGACCAGAGATTCCATTTGAGATGCATCAACCTCTGCACCTGCACAGATAACAAAATTTGGTTCATCCCACTACAGTATTAGGGCCCAAACCCACAAAGGACCAAAGACCACAGTCCAGGAAGAAGTTTCCCTTCAGGAAGCAGTACTCAGTTTCTAAATCTCCTACTTGAACCTATTACATGCTGAGGGAAATATGATCTTGCCTTGCTAAGCCGTTTCTGTCATGCTGTGCAAGGAGACCACTACTTTGGATTCAGGAGTCAGGCCACCTCTTCCCTAAAAACATTCAATCTGCTTTGGACATTGCTTTGTGTAATACCTTTCTCTAATGGTTAAATCATCTTTATTCTTCTAGTGAGAAGACTGGCAACAAAGCAGCTGATACTGAATCAATTTTAAGACAGAACATGGCTGAAAGATCAAAGAAATCTTTCTTCGGTGTATGTGTGTATATATACACACATTTATTTTTGTATAAACTTTTGTATTACACTCACTTGCAGAGATAGAGACGTCTCTGTTAAGAAGCAATGGAGAACTCTGAGATAGAGTAATTGGAAACGTGTCCTTCTGATGCTCCTATTCACTGCTGGTGTTCAGCAATAAAAAGAGAATTGCAACCATGAATCACAAACACTACTGTGCTGTCTTAATACTGCCTTTCAAGAACTGAAAAGACAAATACCACTTAGTCAAGGAGAAACCCTCATATATCTGATACACCTCCAAATGTTCTGTGATTAATCTTTTTCTTAAAACAAAAAAAAACCCCAAACAAACAGTGACTGAACAAAAAAAATCCCACATACGACAATCCAGATTTCTAAAGCTTTGATGGAATGAGGCCACTGGTGAGCAACAGTAGAACTTTACATAGAAAAAGACCCCAAACACTTTACTAAAGCTATCAAAAGAGCTATTCTTTTAGGTAGTTTTGGAGTAAATAAAACAACACTTGCTCCTTTAAGTGATTTGTTTGCATTAAATGATTAATTTGCATTTATTTGTCTAATCCCAGAGAGGTTATTATGCTGGAGCATACTCACACATTCAATTGGGCTATTCTTTAAAGCCAAGTGGTGTGGCTTCTAAAGTGGGAGTGTGGATGTTGGATTGCAGCAGAGTTGGAATCCACTACATAAATTGAAAGAGTTGGCTATTCTGTATTGTCCGTATCATGCTTGCTTGTTGAAAGAGCATCAACCTTTCAGCAGTGGGAAGTGGGTGGCCTGGGGAGCAGGAAGGATTCCTGAGGCATCATGTGGCCCTGTGGGAATCCCTGTGAGATGTGCTTGCAAAAGCTCTGGTGGCTGAATCTGTTCTTGCTGTGAGCACTTTTTGAACAGCTTCCATAAGCCTCTTCAGGACTATGGTCTCATAGTGCTTAACTGGAAGGCAATAAGAGTTTGTAGTGTAGATCCTTCCTCAATGCCATGAACAGCCCTGATGCTCCAAGATAGGATGGGAAGGTTTTGGTTAGGCTGGCTGCCACTGCCATTTTTGCCTGCATGCTCTTGCTGCTTCTCTTGCCCCATCACTGGCCCTCATCTGGATCAGGGAGCTGAACCAAGAGACTATAAAGAATACAAAGTCAGCAGAATTTTGTCCATTTAGCATCCTGGATTGGTTCACCATGATTGATCATGGGTTTAATGTAAGCAAGAAAAAGGATGCAGATAGCTGAGATAGGTCAGAAGAAAGTTTTTACAATGGTTTAACTATATTCTTAAAAAATGCCCTCAGTCTGTCTATCATCCATCCATCCATCCATCCATCCTCCCCCATGTGCCATGATTTAGGAGTTGTGGTTGAAAGAGACACTTACATAAGTGCTAATGCAGTCTGAATAAATGGTGGCATTTAGGCAGGGGCAATGTGGGGGTGAGGCAGCCATTACATAATGTAATTGGAGATTTACCACCAAAGCTTTACGCTTGGAGTGGGACAAACTGGATGTCCCAGAAACCAGCAGTTAAACAAACACTGAATTTGTAAACCCATTCAGAATTTGTAAAAAGAATTGTTGTTTTATTACTGTTATTTATCTTGATTGCGTTTGTTCTGCTTAGAAGAAATAAAACACAGGCGTTCTTTGCCTTAATTGCCAGGCCTATTCTTTAGTAAACAATGAAAAGTGATTAGAGATGTTTTTTTGGCATGCACAGTCCAAAACCACCTAGTGAGAGTTCAAAGAACAAAGCAAATGCTTATTGAAAGAAATTACTCAGCTAACTAAACTTGTATATCTTCGAGTCAGACATTTTTTCAGCATCTTTACCCCATTTATCAATGCACAATTACTGTCACTATTGTGTTGTGTCATTAGGCGTAAGGTTACAAGTGCCAGTCGGAATAAAAAAATTGCAGTAATGTTGGCATAATTTTTCATTATCATCTTCATTAACCACAGCTAGTGGGAGTAAGAGTTTATCCTTGCTGTTGTCATTGTCATGACAACGCTTCCAAAGCTTGTCTGCCGAGAGTTCACCAGATACAAAAAACTGAATGTCCTCATTATTCCACTTCTCACACTCTCACCCATGCCAAGGGTGATCTGAGATGCACAGGGCCCTTGATTTATCCCCTGTGATTTCTCTTGACAGCCTGGTATGGTGTCTCAGCTTAAGGCAATCGGTCTGATTTCACAGTTTAATTACTGCTAATCTGAAGGAGCGTGGCCAATGCTAATGAGCCAGCAGCAATCAAAGCAGTAATGGCTAAACTCACCCTGTTTCATTCTTCTTTTTTTTATTAAAACATCTCTATCCTGAAATAAGCAAGTAATTTCTCTTTTTCTACACAACTGCAGCAAAAGAACAGATGAGCTTCATGTACAATTTGGTGTTATTTCAGAAGCAGACATTAGATTCCTTTCTATTTTGCACTTAAACCTCTGCTTAATGTTAGTTTCCAAACAGCTTTGAGTCAAGAAAAGGATCAATAATTAGAAAAGACTCATTAGTGGATCACTAGCTCAACTGCAGAACATTCACACTGGAACACTGGGGCCAAATTTTGGATGGAGGTCTCCTGACTGAGAGAGCTGGGCATCACTGAATTATGCAGCAAATAAAAATATCTATAAAGGCACTGCAAAAGAGAACCCTAGAACACCCAGAAAGGGCTTTATTGTAACAGGAATTAATTACAAAACTAGAAAACAATCTACCCTGCAAAATGAGCTACGCCTTCAGTTAACACCATCCGAGAGCAGCAACTTGCACACTCTCCCTTTTCTTGAGCTTCTCTCCTATTGCTGAAATAGATGAAGAAAAGCATGGAAAAAAGTCTTCAGAAGTGATTTTTGTCAATCATGCCAGTCAAATACCTGGAATAACTATGGGAAAATAAAAACAATTGGGTAGGCCTTGTATCTGCTTTTCCATACATCCTGCAGCTGTGTTAGAAATTTCTTCAGAATTTTTCCTTGTTTTCTTCTTCCTCAGTAGAACTTCAATTTAAAATATTTACCAAACTTCATTATTTGATTAACATACAAAAGCTTTCACTCTTTAATGATTCTCCAAACAGGAAGTCACCTATTAGAAGCAAAAGCCCCAATACCAGTGTAAATCCAGTCTACTTTAGCCACCTTCATACAGATACTCCATGATTACTCTGGTGAGCTGTATGTAGCTCATTTGAATGGAACTCTTACTCTTTGGAATGAAGAAGAAAAGCTGTGTTTTGGTGCTACTCTGTGTGATATATGATATATAAATAGAAGGATAGGCAACATTTTGCTGGTTAGATGACATGGGAGGAAGATGTATAAAGAAATCCTCCATAAAAAAAGGGTTTGGAACAAAGTTTGAAGAATATGAACTGCTTGTCTCAAGCTTGTCTGCCATTACTTAAAATTTGGTGTTGTTCAGTTAACCTGAAGGAAAATAGTTTTTTTCAAAATTTTGTGACACCTGGGAATACCTGACCAGTGCACAAAAACACATCTTCCTTGCAGAAAAGGTATTTAATAAAACTATAAATATTAGGATGTATGATTTGCTTTTTACAGCAGCATCATTTAAATGTGTAATATAGCAAGACAGTGGCCCTTTGTAAGATTAAATCCATTATAAATCATTTAATCTCATCCATTCATTAAAAAGCTGTTCCATCAATGATTGTTTCACATTCACAGTGCTGTATTCAAAAATACAAACATTCAGATTGTAATGCTACATGCTACAGAGATCTGTTATTTTGCATTATTTTAAAAATTATATAACTTCCTTTTCCCCTTTTCTTCTTTTTTAATGTGTCTCAGTACAAGGAAAATAATGCTATGGGTACTCAAAAATATGGCTATTTCCATAAGATATATGAGAGAAAGAGAGTGCCACAAGAGGGGAACATCATTCTAATAATATTTTGTACTTCATCATAGCACTGTCAGAAGATGCCAATGGAGACTCTAAGTCATTTTAAAGAACCACTTCATTTACAGGGAAGGAGTTCACTCCTAATTAAGTTGGAAAGCCTCCAGGGCTTTCTCCAGCCTTTGCAATTCTGATTTCCTTGGAGAACTCTTGGTAAATCTAAGAGATCCAGAGATTTCAGTGTGATTAAGACCCTATTGACACAGACATTAAAATGGCAGTAGTCAAACTATGCCATAAATCTTACAGAAAAAATAATAAAAAAAAACCAACAAGAAAACCAACCAACCCAACCTGTCGACAACAGCTCAGGTAAACTGAACTGGAAGTCTGTTGGAATGACAATTATACAGCATAGTTATGAAGAACAAGTGGCAAAAAGGAAAAGAAGAAGAAAAATCTAGGTCCAAATTATTTGCCTCCCTTAGTACAGCTCCTCCTTGATACTCATCTGTCTTAGATGGCTGAGGAACTGGGAAATCTTGATTTAAAGTTAAAAAAAATGCTAAAAAGCTAGGAGCAAAATTCAAACTGTGTACGAAAGAGTCACATACTCTTCTCACTTAGAATGATTCTATATGGCAAGAATTTAATCAGGTGCCATCAAACTGATGTTGTATAGCTACACAAAAGATCTGAAGCCCTGTAAATAAAACTAACATTTCCATATAAGGCTAAATTCTCTGGTTTGGTTCACTGAGAAACTCCCCAAATCTATCAGTACAACAGGCAGAAGAGAAGAAAGGTGGCACAGTAATAATAATAATAATAATAGTAATAATAATAATATACAACTCTAAGATGAGAATCAACCTGATTTCCACTTACACCCCTATTACCTCATTCTGAGCTAAACTGTTTATATCTAACATAGCAGTGGACTGTTCATATATACCCACTCTGACCCAGAAGGCAAGGAAATATGCATTCTTATTTGTAGTTTGTCGTTTTTTATTGAATATCCTTCAGAAGGTCTAGGTTGATAAGAAGTTGTCAGTCAAGAGTAAGTAGCAAACACAGGGACTTGGGTAAAATTGAGGCCTTGTAAATTTGGGTCAAAGAGAGCAAGCTGCACTGAAAAGAAGTAATTTTATGTCATTCTGAATAATGGAAAGTACAACAGCCATTGAATTATCCTTCTCTTCCCATAAATGGGAATTACTGGCAGAAGTGGAAAGCCTTTTTGTTACAAAAGTGATAGAAGCATCAAGTTAGAGATGTCATTAACAAATGTAGGGTATTTTAGTGAAGTGTGGTGTGATGGACCCTGTGACAAAGGAAACACAATGATGAGAAAAGACTTCTAAAAAACGATGCAGGGACACATTAATCACATGGAGGCAATGAAAACCAAAGAACAGACTGTCAAGAAATCTCAGTTGATTTCCTTCTGGATGTGGTGAATTAGGAGGTCATCTGTTTTAGTCAGCTGTGGACAGGCATCCTGGTACTCTCCCCCAAAAGGAGAACTGCTCAGATAATAATCTACCATAGAGACCCAGAGATGCTGAGACTGCACTTCTTGCACTGGTAAAACTGCCCAGTTTTTAAGTTACAATAAAGCAACTGCCTTCTATTATTCTAAAATAATGTTACTGCTGAGGTTTTTTCATTGCAAGACAGGAGTGAGACTGCAGTATCAGGTCACTGCTGTGGAAAAGAAGGGATCTGAGTAATCACGCAGGAGAGTCAGGAGAGGGGGCATTTGAAGTGAACACAAAGGGAGAAAACTAAAATGAATAAAATTGGAGTGATCTTCAAACAGAAACAAACGTCAGAGCCAAAGGAAAATAAAAGAAAGCAAACTTGGTTTGTTTAGCCACCAAGACTAATTCCCCTTCCTGTTAGAAAAGACCTTCATAGATCAAAGTATTAGAGTGCTCTGAATTTCACTTGGGCTACCAGTGATATCCTGATTAGATTTGTATTTAAACAGAATTCTCATACATTTCAATTATCAGAATCATTGGAGCCAAGTGCTCTTTCAAGTTAGACCTAAATTATCCATTCTCTAACAAAAAGTGAAAAGGCATACAATATTGATGCCCAACATTGCTCTGCAGACCCATATATACTTTCAGCAGTCATGAGCACAAAGAGAAGTGTTCTGTATTCATACAGCTCCACTGGCAAACTTAACATTTGCTACAGCAAACAAAAGAAACCTCATTCTTGGCTTTTAATTTTTTTAATATCCAAAGGCTAGCCTTTCATCCTAGTCTTCAAAATTGTTCTTTGGAATAATTCCTCCTGTGTGCTCAAAATGATAAAAGAAAATAATTAAAAGATACTATAAAAGGTACTGATTTTCATGTATTTGGGCTAGGAACCTTCTAAAAAAATGCCCGTGATGATGAGCCATTTGAGGGGTAAAACCAGAGGTATCCCAAACCAGGGTCTCTTTAAACAATGATGTGTGATCTAGGGAGTAGCACATTTCCATACTCCTAGCAGTGAAGAGGAGTCTAATATCTATTGATACAGCCCTGAAAGACGGACATAATCAATGCTACTGACAAACATCATAATACCACCCAAACATGACAAAGAGAAATGAAAGCTATCCCTATAACAGGTCTGGGCATCAGCAACAATTGTAGCTGTTACTTAAATGCATGTGGATATATACAGTGAGAACATTTGTTTTTCACTTAAAACTCATCAGATTATGAACTTTGCAAATATGTGCTATTCTAACTCAACACCTACATTTTGACTCTAGGATTTTAAAATTACAAAGACTTTTTGGTTTTTTTGCAAAATGGTTCCATATTGTCTTAACTTTTACTTGCTGTTCTTCACTATACCCTAGAGGTCATGCTGTTACCATGTCTTATGCTGTTTGTAAAATTATGAAGAACATGCAGGATAATAGGGAGAATTCATCAACACAGTTTTTCAGCAAATAATCTTCCAGATTATACCATCCTTTTACCATCCATTATTTTACTGCTCAAAGATGGTTCTGAATCACAATACAGCAAGAAAGATTTCATCAGTGCTTGATGCTATTGTGGACATTGCATATGTTGATGCTTAGTGGCTGCTTCCATCCTCCCTACTCTGCTGCTGAAAGCAGCTTCTTTGCACTCACTGTGTTTTCTCACAAATCCCTTCCAAATTATCTGCACAAGGTCTTATTTCTACTTCCAGACACTTTCCTTATTATAGTAATTTTCTCTAAAGGGTGACACTGTCTACCTCATCTGCAAGATAGCAGAAAGTAAAAGATGCTTAAAAATGTGAGAGTCACCCAGATATATCCTTCTCACATATCTCCTGCTCAGTTTCATCTTTAAGTTTCAATTTCTGTGTGGGATGACATGCAGTTACCTGGAACAGAGACCAGATATTTCCCCATCTCACAAGATGTATCTTTGAAACCTTAATAATAATGCACTACAATAACAAATACCAAAGACTGCTTGCAACTTTTTCCTTATAATGATGAATTAGCAAATGAAACAAATCAGCAATATATTTCTAACACCACACCACGAGCATTCTGAATTATGGTTTTCTCTTGTCTGATAGTTTAAATAATTTTAGGAAAATGTTAGGTGAAATGTTAGGTGCACACCTGCTATTTCCATGGAATACTTTGTCTGGAATGTAGGATAACCCTACCCACAGTTCACTGTTCTCTTGCATAGAAAAATAAACAGAAGCTGCAGTGTGAATCTACCAGTCAGGTTCAGGCCTTATTTCAAGTAGATAAAATGTCTGGGCCGGAAAATTTAGATGTAACTTGTATGTGCAGTGTGTCCTCTTGGGATTCTGTAGAGTGTAACTGTCCATTACCCAGCTCCACCTCACCAGGTGAAATTCCAGAGTCAGAACCTCACTTTGCTTCTCATCAGTGAGAAGGCAAAACATCAAAGGACCTTCCATTGCTAGAGAGAAACAAGGTCATCATCATTATCAGTGATAGCAGCTCTAAATGGATGTACAAAACTTTTGCAGAGTTGGAAATGCAGCACAAAGAAG
The DNA here is from genome assembly GCA_013398615.1 of Brachypodius melanocephalos. NCBI lineage: Eukaryota > Metazoa > Chordata > Aves > Passeriformes > Pycnonotidae > Brachypodius > Brachypodius melanocephalos. The sequence goes on from VZSR01001283.1 coordinate 4,249,895, forward strand.
CTCAGATGCAAACTGTTTTGTATTATCCAAAGCCTCTGTGCACAGCATTTTTCCTTTTTAACCCTTCTGTACCAAACAGCACCTCTTTAAAAGGATGCCAGCACCCTCCCTGCCATTTTTGTGGCAATATTTAGTATTCACAGAGTCATGTTTCGAGGTGTCAGTAGCTGCAGCTGTCCTTATTTGTGTGGTCCCAAAAATAAGGTTTGAATAGGACTTCTACTTATATGGCCTGGTGAGTCTGTCAGCCTGCAGCCCCAACATTTAGCAGATGGTCATGTTTAGCCAGTGAGCCATGGGAATAACAAAGAGCAGGATCCCTCTCTCCTTACACCATTCAGAAGGCACTAAAGCACAATTCTGAGTAGGAGCTCCAGAGTAGTCATTTATATAAAGGGGGAAAAAAATCATTCTTAATTCCAAAGTGTTTAATCACTTCAGTTGAAATTATGAGTGAAGGCAGGCCATTCTTCCTGCCCCTACTATTTAGTTGTCTCACACAACAGGCAGTGTCATCCTCTACAATAATCTCTGTAGGACAGAAAGAAAACCAAACACACACCTTCCATTTCCAATTATTTTTAGTAAGTTGTATGAGTCATCTTTGTCAATATAACCCAGAGGATAATGAAAGCCTTCAGAAAAGCTAACTCAGGTTACTCTTTCCATCACAACATTAAGCATGTCTAGAATTTTTTAAGTCATGCTCTGTAATTTTTTTTTAAAATGTTGTTAAACTTTGAACCCATGTTCCTCAAATAAGAAGAGACCTGATTTTTCTTATATATGATACTTGCAAAGATGAAAAAGAAAAAATATGCATGATCAATCTTTAGGCTCCCTGTTTGGTATCTTTGCTTTATTCAATACATAGCAAGAGGTACAACACATATGTTTAGAACTAGCTTAATTGCTACCAAGGAATTTTTTTTTTTTTTTTGCATTTGCTCTTTCCCAGCTGTGCTAAAACAACAGCAGTGGATGGTAACAGGTATGTCATAAACATTTTATACTTTATGTATAAAATACTATGTATTAATATTCTCTATTTGTCTCCTTTAAAATCTTTAGCAGTAAAAGAGGCAATATCATCCTAACTGGACATCAAGTAACTCATCACTGCAATGAAGGCAGTCTGCCTCTTTCTTGTTTTAGACCATCTTGTGACTCAGACAATCTCATCTTTTTGGTTTACACTTAATTTGCCTCATTATCTTTTCAAGCATAAAAAGACGATAACTTCTTTGCTACATAAATAGAGACTATGGACGCAACAAAACACTCCCCATGGACAAAAAAAAAAAAAAAATCCTCCTGGTTAAGATGCTTTTTATTCTATCTTTGCCTGTGAAAGCCATAAAAAAAAAACCCAAAAAACAAAAAACCCCCAAACAAACAACAAAAAAATCCAGACCACACTGTGAGGATATTTCTCAATTCTCCTTTGCCTTAGGCCAAAAACACCTGGGCTACTGAAAAGTAAATTGTCCCTCATCAATAACCAGTTTTGGAGTTGTACCCCTTCATGGTTGTTACTTGAGCTAGTTTAACTGCTTTTTAGCTCTAGCCAGAGGGTGTGCCTGTTCCTACCTCCAGTCCTCTTCCAAGAATTCTCAACTTAGCATAAAGAGAGAGTGTGATGGAAAAAAAAAATAAAAAATCCAAAACAGCTGTCTGGGAAGCCAGAAAGACAGAGAACAAATTTGTGTTTCTTGACATTTACCAGAAGAGCACACACTGAAAGCAGAGTGGGATGGGAACCTCTTTCCTTCAGAAAGATGTGGAAGGTATTAAAATAATAGTAATACCATTTTCCAGGCTTGAGCCTCAGTGGTCCATTCTCATGAAAGAAAGCATGTCAAGTATCCAGACAATTGAAGGCAGCTGAAAAAAGGATTTTACCAATCTGTCCCCATTTGTCCCTAAAGTTGCCAGATGATATTTCCCTAGCATAGACTTCTAGCTTCTCTCAGTTAAAGATTTTGTGTTTTCCTGAGCTGGAATTGTAACCAGACCACTATATTTATCAACCTTTGCTACACCTTTCTATCTTGAATTTGTCTAATCTTTTCTTATAGCTCTTTAAACATGTGGTATCCAAAGCATCCTGTATCAACGAAATCCTCAATTTATTTTGCATTAAGAATTAAAAATGCTTTCCTGCTGCCTAGCAATTTCATGGTGCCCCTGATTCTTATTCTGTGGTAGCAGGAGATGATCAATGTCTTCCTGCATCCTGTAGATCATTTATAATTTTGTACATCCCTTTACATCTTTGCTTGTACACCATTATGCACATCATGAGACTCCTTTTTCCACAGGATGAAGAGATTTGGTGCATTCAGTCTCTGCCTGTACAGAAACTGCTCAACTCCCCTGTTCAGGCTGGCACCTTCTCTACAGCTCTTCCAGTTCCATCATATCCAGCTGGAGACAGGGTAACAAAAGCTGCATATAACTTGTGAAGCACAGAAACATCACAAGTTAGAGCTGGAAGGTATTTTCTTCTCTGTTCCTTTTCCGGTAACTCCTTTTTGTCTGATGAAGTTGCATTTTTACAAGCTTCTGGGCTGTGTGCCAGCATGATGTGAGATGACTTGATGGTTTTAGTGTTATTCTTCTAAACTCTGATTTCTCAGCAGTCATGTGTCCTGTGGGACAGCTTCCTGGGAAAGAAACGAATTGGCCATGACTGAAGTGTCACTGCTACCTGTGTACCAGCCACCTCTGCTACAGATATCATCTCAAAGCAAGTGTTGCTACTCTGGAAAGGTCCCTGTGGGAGAAGGCAGGTCCACACCATGGTTGAGCAGCTGCATTAGACGCCACAGTATTCTAATGTAATTAGAAAACAGCTGGGAAGGAACAGTCAATTGTTTTTTGGCAGTCACGGCCAATTTTGCACCAATGCAAATGATGAATCAAATCCTGCAAGTTTACAATATCTGCTGAGAGCATAATGGCAGAAGCCATGCTAATGATTTTAAATCTTGTTTATGCCATTTTTGGCTGATGGAGTAGTCCCCTGTCCCCAAGAAGCCTCCAGTGTGAAGGAATTCCCACACATTGCACCATAACACCTACTGGGACAGGAGAGGAGAGCCAATCAGTAGGGTATGGAAATCAGGCAGCCGCCTTTCAACTACAGACTAAACATAGTGTGTTTCTTCCTTTCTGGAGCAAACCCCATCCTGCTGAGCCATGTATCACCCAGCCTCAGCAAAAACCCACAAAATTTTCAAGAGAGAATGACACAAAGTACCCCATTACTACCAGGCTGCTCCTCCCTGACTATCCAGCCCAGTCCGCCCACTATATAGTAATATATTAAAAATAGTCATGCAGGAGAAGAGTGTTATTCCTTTAAACATATTCCTCATACCAGTTCTTTTAACAAAAATTTAGTTCTCTTAAGGCTATCAAATACAGCCTGTAAACAATCATCTGCTCCTAAAATGTGTGCAACTTTACAATCTCAATGATGATGATAATCTCTAGGGCCATGTCCTCTTGCTGAGGCCCCCCATATGATCTTTTGAAATTATGTGTCAGCTGGGATTGAAAATGCTTCATGGGAGGATAAGTGCTAAAAACATATTTTTGTGTTTGTAGCAGTTTCTGTTAACATGAACAAATGGAATCCACTTAGCAATGTTTGCATAAGTGCAAACTTTGAGATAGAGATGTTAGAAACAACATTTCAAAATGGCCCTTTGCCCTTGTTCTGGCCCAAAAATAGCTGCATGTAAGTCTGGAGACAGCAGTACTTTTGGCCAGATAGTCAATAATTTTAATAGAATTAGCATGGGACAGAAATGCCATCCAAAAATGGATTCATGTTTAATCTGGTAATCTGATCCCATATGGCACTTTAAAGAGTGGGAGGAATTAGTGTTTGCTGCTTAAAGAAATTACCCAGAAAATGACTGCTGAAGACAGACCAAATAGTACCTCATCAGCATTCAGTGTGAAAAAGGCAAACAACACAGGAACAAGAGAAGTTAAAAGGTGAGCCAGCACAGAAAGCCAAAATTTGTTCCTGCATGGCTGGGAAAGGGATAACAATCAGACGCTAAAGGCAATCTCACAAAGTACTGGGTATAAATAAAGACAAATTGGAATATATCACACAGGAGGGTAGAAGATAGTTTAAAAACCCAAGCTAACAATAAGGCAAGCTCCATCCTTAAATGCCCATTCACCTTCTCTGCAGTTCTGAGGTGTTAAGAATGCAGTTTTGTCCAGAGTTATTCCTAATCATCCTAATAAGGGAAGCAAAAGTCTGGGACACAAGGATCATAATGAAAAACTTGGTTTTGACACCTCACTGTGCTTTACGCTACAGTTTCAGGACACATTTCTGGGAGGAAAAACAGGCCAATGTGGCTCTTTCTGCCTTTGTCCCTCAGTCCTGCAGATGTTTGTCTGTGTGACCATGTGGTGAACAACATTGAGAAACTGAACTTGCAAGTAATCCTGTTAAAGAATTACGAGAAAGGACTGAGTATAGTTTTAATATAGCTGAGGTCAACCAGTTCATCTACAGCCCTGCAAAAAGTGGCAATGGCACAACTGAGGAGCCACCCCTGGAGTGAACAGTTGGAGCTAAATGGAATAAACAGATGGAGTTGAAGAGGAGAAAAGAGGGAACAGCTCACGCTGCCTTTGATGCCAAGAGCGACGTCCGCAGAAACACGGCCTCAGAGCTCCCAGTTTGTGCTGTCTCTGGAAGCGTGTTGATATCTGCATAAACACAGTAAATACGGCCTTTGTGCTAAAAAGATTGTAATGGCCAGAGAATAAAAATAGCTGAGGGATGAAATGTGATGAACATCCAAACCACTTCAGATTCGGGCAGGCAGAACAATAACGTCATGATGCCTTTTCTGTTCTTCGTCTATCAGGAGGCTCAGCTAGCCTGACCTGCCCCGTGTTGGCAAACCTCCTTTCATGCCATCGACCTCTCACTTGGCCCATCTCCAAAAATCCTACAAGATATGAGGAGCCCTTCTCTTTTTCTGAAATTATGGAAATTGAACGGCACCAAAACAATGGCTAGTGAAGTTGCAGATAAACCAGTGCATGGGTTGTGGCTTGCAAATGTATTTGGTGTTTCTATAACTTGAAATAGACATGTAGCATACCATAAAACCAAAGAAAAGCTATTTTCTCCCTTCACACCTCTCTGGAAAAGAAAGCATTTAGCAGAACAAAACTGCTGTTGTAAAATGAAATAAGATGTGACTGTTTCCATACGGGGATTACACAAAATACACCCCTAAAGAATTATTCTGTTGCTTACTTCTGGGGCAAGAATACAGGATTTATCTGTAAAACCAGCTCAGGGCAGTGCAGTGGCTAATGAAACCCATGCCAATATATGTCCAAATCCTTTCCTTTGTGTCACCAGTTCAAGCACACCAATTTGTGACAGAGCTCTGAAATGAAAAATCACAGCCCAATGCACAGAGATAATACAGACAATAACTAAGCTTTTGCTGCATGCTTATGCACACATGCAACACCCAGCATTCAGCTCAGGCAGAGCTTGGCTGGCTCACCAAAGCAAAAAGCCCTGAGATAAAGAGTCCAAACTGGGGAGTGAAAAAAAAAAAAAATCTCTTAAGTGCAAGCTATAAACACAAAAACTCACAATACTTTTCAACTTTTATCCTGTGGTTCTGAACAGGCATAGGCTCTGTGTTCTGAACCAATGTCCAGTGGCAAGATTAGTGCTATGGTATTTCATCCTTAAAATATATAATTTTCTATTTTTATATATGTTCTCTCTTTAAATAATATGTTCTTTACATATTTTCTATTTTTTCCTCTTTATTTCATAAAAATAACTTTCAGAATAAAACATTTTTTGTTTTGTTTGGGTGGCAGTTGAGGCAAAGGGAGGACAATGTCCCCTTTTTCTCTAAAAAATTACAAATTCTTGAGTGAGATCTGGATGTCAGAGCAGCAGCTATCACCTCTGCACATTTAAAAAACTTCTTTGATGAATGAAAGAAAAACCCCTACCACATTTATGAGAACGGTATTTACTCACCAAGGGGGTAAATCAATGCAGGTGTCTGTGCATGTTCAGCCTTGCCTGCCCTTTCATACAGTTTTCTATCTGTTAGATGCAAACAGACTCTCGGGGTCCCTTTCACTAAGGGCTGGCCACTCCTGGCAGTTCCTCCACTCTCATGCCACACCAGACACATTTACGTGATTTTATGTGGATATAGCTTAAGGCAGAAAGGTTACTATTTGCCAGATTGGATAGAGCCAGGCTAGAGGCCTTCCATAATTAAAAGCACCCAGGTATCATCAGGGACATCTTCCAGGCTGTACTTGATTTCCCTTCTTCCATTTCCCCTTTCTCTCCTCTAAAGGCCTTGTTTAATTTAACTCTTTGCAGAAAAATAACAATAGGTGAACTGAGCTGACATAAAAGCAATTTCCCTACACTCACATTCTTTGTGCTCAGTTCAGCCAAGATTTCCTTATTTCACCCAAGAGAAAGGCAAAGAACACGTTCCTAAACTCAGCATTTTTTTTTGCCCAGCAGTCTATTGGGTTGTGCCACTATTAGAACATCCAGCTCACTAACAGCACAGTGGTCACTTTCCATCAGCTTTTGCAATAAAGTGTTTATTGACAGGTCAGAAAGGCAAAATGGCAGATTGAATAAACCAGAGCAACTGTAACCATAATCATTTGCTAGACATACCCCAGAACTGTCCTTCACATTCTGCAGTGTGATTATGAGTGTCAATAAATTATGGTTTTTATTTCAGGATTTGGCTAAAATAAGGATGATATCCAGCCTTTTTGACTGCGGTATTAATTTTTTTTATGGTCTTTAGATTGTGTCCCTTGTTTGTGTTCTTTCCAGTTCAGGAGTTCAAGTTCCAAGGACTTTCTGCGTGCCAAATAGAAACATCACCACTTTGCATCCCTGAAAGGAATCACATCTAGAAATCAAAAGGTTAAACGCTATTATCCGGAAAGACCTAGTTCGCCTTGTATCTCTGCAAGATGACTGTTTTTATGCAAGTTCAGATTATTACTTAATATGAAATGCACAGGCTAGAGATGGGACAGGAGATGTGCAAGACATGTCATGAAAAAAGTTGGAATTAATGGATGGGTCTCATCAATCTCATCTTGTATTTGTGATGAAGACAGTGCAAAGTGAATATACACCTTTAATAAGAAAGAGAATGTCAAAAACATGACAGTTATAAATCCAAGGTCAACTGTAGCCTTTAAAGAGTTTTCTTAAGCAGTTATGATGGATTCCCAAATTGCTGCAAGTTTTACTTAAAACAGCTTGACACTATATTACCACACCTTTCACAGCATAAGGATTTCAAGGCTTTCTGTGCATACATCTGAAGGAGATTATAAAACCTTGGCCTCATTCTTGGTTACCATGTTAGTGAAGCCATGAAGGGATTCCCAAAAACAGGAATGTTAAATTTTGCCAAGCAATGGCCATCATTTTATCTTTGACTATTTATAAACAACAACTTAGTCTAAGCCAAAGCCCACAAAATTCTTGACAATATTACCCATGATTTTCAGAGAAAACTCATAATGTCCTTTCCATCTTGGAGGCTATGTAAGCATCCCACACCTTCATACAGTGGTGATGTTCAGCAGCTTTCAGGCAAGTGTAAAACTTAAGTTTAAAAATTTAGAGCAAACCTACACAATTCTTTAAAAGCACACGTGAAGTCTACTCTAAAACAGCATTTCCAGGGTTATTTTAGGTGGGTAAATGTAATCACTTTCACAGATTAACAGCATATGTTTTGCCTTCAATCTCTATATAGTCCCTCTGAGAACATAACCTTACATAACTTTTTTGTTGTTGTTTTAAAGATAATCCATGAATAAGCTTTATCTTGTTCTCCCACAGCTCTCTCAGTGAATCCCAAAGTCTCTGAAATCCACGTAAAGTCTCTAGTTTTCAGGGAATGACACAGCAGTTCAGAATATGTTTCCCAGAAAAGACGGCACCTTGAGGCTGCTGCCATTAAGCACTGCTCTTTGCTTCAGTTCCTGTAACTTCTTCCCAGCTTCATCTTCCTCCCCAAATCAGCATCATTATCTCTACACTGTTAACACTGCAGCTCATTAGCTGCAGCAGTGGGCAACCTAGCTCTGTATTTTTCTCCTTCCACTGGTTTTCCATTATTCTCTGCCCACCCAAGTATGTTTGTTCATTCCTAGCTCTTCTACAGGAGTTTGTTCATGCTAAATCAGAGGACAGATGTTAGATACCAGAGACACAGATGTTTTCATATGTGGGATTCCTCCCAACCTCCTTTATGAGAAATGATTCTTTTTCCCAAGAATGTATTGGGAACTAAACCAGGAAAGCAAAACACAAACAAATATTAATTCTGCAGAATTACCAGAACAGAGCATTTACACTTGTACTGTGGCTCATACTGGCATCAGTTATAAAACAGCACATCCAAGAACTGCAGCATGTGTCATGGTCTTATTTCTAACCATAGATTCCAAATTTTGGTTCTGGTCTGAAAGACAATTTCCGTGGGCAACCCATCTCCCACTTGAAGGAGCACAACTTTTGATGCAGTCTCTTTTCAGGGGACCTGATCCTTCACTGCCTCTCCTTGATATCGATACTTTTGCACAAAAGGTATAATGTGCTACACTTCCTGCTGTAGCACTCACTGCACTCTCCTCTCCTGCTGAGCAGGTGAAAATGAACAAAGAAGCTACAAGGCTGCAGCAGTAAAAATCCTTACACTTGCATTTCCAAATCGTTTCTACCAGAAACATAGCATTTAAAAGTCCTAGCAGAGGTTATTTTCAAAGACAGAGAAATTAAAATTTTCTGTCAACATTTCAAAAATTCAAAGGGCCCTGCATAATTTTAATATTATTTTACATTTAATGAAATTCTGGAAATAATAGTTACACCTTTGAAAAAACCCAATATTATTAGCTTTTCAAATGAAGCTTTTCAAATATTTCCTTCCTTGGAAATATATTTTAGAGTTTTGGTTGGAGGAATAAAAAAAGTACCCTTTCCTAGTTTGACTTCTCTCTGGAAGGGATTTGATCTTCATTCCAACCACTGTGTCGCCTTTGAAGCTCCTAAATGAGCTCTGGACTGATCATGGGAAGGGGCTTGCCAGGTAATGGCAGCCAGAGGCAGCAGGGGGGGCTCACACATAGGGTTACTTTGCTGGCCTTGCATATTTTCATTTTCACTCTTTACTGATGGTAATGGCAGAAGACAGAATTTCCATAGCAGTACTAAACTTTGGAACCTAAGTTTTCTGATAATTTTCCTTGGAATTTCTGTACATGAATGCTTTTGATGATAATTTATATCTATTTCTTGCATTGAGACATTCATCAGTAAATCTCAAAGCACTTTAGAAAGGAGATCAATGTCATTATCATCATTTTGAAATTAGCTTACCAAGAGATTATTATTTCTGGTACAACGTGATTGCTGTATAAAAGCAGTATGAGTGCAATAGCATTTGCCTTTGTGCCATAATCTTAACACTGCTATCTAAAGATTTCTTCAGCCAATTCAGAATAAGACTGCCTTATAGTCTTTTCTTCTATCTTGAAAAAAATAAAACAACTCACAAAAACAACAAAGGAAGGATTGAAAGAAATATGAGTCTTTTGACTAAAGGAAGAAATACAATTTAACATACTATATATTTTACTTAAATCCAGACATAAAATGCCAAAAAGACTGACAGACATCAAAAAGAACCATGCTCACTAAAGGGAAGCTTTTGCTGCTTGGAGGCTTGCTGAGCCCCATCCTTCACAGAAAGGGCTTCATTGATATATTGTGGAAAAACTGGCCCAATCTTGAATGACACCGTGCTTTCTCCCTCTAAACAGAGAAAAACCAGAGGCCTTCAGAGAATTTTGTGCTAAAATATCATATAGAAAGTGGTTTGCTGTTTGCCATTCTGCTGCAATGCATCCATGACATGGCTTAAATGTTACCCTCACAGTGCAATGCAAAACTCAGGGAAGCCCCAAGAGTTCCCTGCAGGAGAGGGAAGAGAAAAGGAAAACAAATAAGTAACAGCAGCCAAAGGATCTCTGAGCAGTATGTTCTTTTATGAACACCCTTAGTACAGCACAGATCTATGATGAATTTTTTGCTCTTTTTTTTTTTTTTGCAGTAAGTGCATGAGAAAAAAAGTTAGTTAAAGAGAAACCTATAATGGTTAGTCAGAAATCATAATTTTTGCACTGCCAAAAGAAAAAATGCAGACAAATGTGTGTTTTGAAATGAAGATACACGTATTGTAAATAAAAATTAAAGGTGTGGGGTTTAATAACTTGACTGTTTCTACCATTCAAGCATCAGCCTCAAAACAAAAAACACACAGAACAAGAGAAAGTTCTGTAACTTTTTCAATATTCTTCATTAGACTCCACCATTCACAGTCCCCAGAGGGAACTGCATCATCAAATCAATTGCACCAAAAAAGCCTCCTCTGATTTATGAAAGGCCTCACCATGGAGTTTTCATATAGTAGTTATTTAAGTACTGAAAAGTCTTACCTATAGATCCTCAAGTCATTACACACTGAGAAAGCTCACGCAGAGCAGACTTTCAGCAAAGGGAGGCCACTGTAGGAACAAAAGCCTTTTTCCAGCTGAAATCAGGCATGTATTACAGGTTTGTGTTTTTATAGGGCTGCATTAAGAGCTGAGCCCCAAGACTAGCACAAAATGAGAGCAAAGAGACTTCTCCAGTGATAAATCTGAAGAGATATAAAGGAATTTCCAGGACTATCACTATGATAAAATCCAGGTACAGGATTTTCCTTTTCAACTCTGTTTAAATAATCATTTGATGCCCTGCAATGGCAAAAATATGTATGTGTATAGTAGGTGCTACAAACATCACCTTTCTACAGTTCAGTTTGGATTTTTATTTTTAATGTTTTCATCACCTTTATTTTCCACCCCCAACTAGCACAGTTGAAAAGAACAGCCAAGTTTTTGCTTGCAGGAGTAGGATCTGCTGCACTCCTGCTTATGGGATTTGGGCAGTGGATTTCCAGGGGAGCTTCCCAGCCTCCATCCTTGTGGACCACTGTGTCATAATGGTCTGGGTAAAAAGAAGGCTCATCCCTTTTCTCTGAAACCTGTCCTTCTAACACAGCAGACTGGAGCTTTACCCACTCTGCAATAGAATAAAACCAGCAAAAGCAGCAGCAGCATCCTCCTCTTCACCAGCAGAAACTATTTTCTCCCTTTCCCTCCTCCTATCCAAAGTCTCTCTAAAAAATTACTTGGATAAGTCAATCAGCCCTCACCCCTTGAGAGAATGTAAAAAGACCATGTTTATCTGCTTTATCCCCTTCTTAAAAAATTATACACAGTTTATAATCATTGACACATGTTTATGCTCATTTAGGAGGATGGGCAAACAGAAACTTTCAGGATCTTTGCACTGAACTCAAACAAACATGATCCCTCTGATCATCTTCAATCAGTTCAGATGACAGCTGTACATTCACTGATATTTTGGAAAATTTGCTGTATTTTGTGACTCCCAAAGAAACTACACCCCCTCAATGGCAACACCTACATCAATCTACTCTGCTTCAGAGTTAGCTGAAAAATAGTTATACATCATCAAGTTATATAGAAATACATTTTATATATGTTAAATCTCTACAAACATGCAAATGTAATTTTAATACAGAAGAGTGAGCTATTGCATCTCGGTGATGCACCTCATGGGACAACTCATGTGAGCACAGTCACAAGGCATTATGAAGGCACTGGTTTAGTTCTTACCTCTGATGCAGTGATATATTAATAAAGTTACCATTTCATTGATATCCCAGGACCTACAGCTACTTCTAGGTGTCCTATTGTTTACAATTATTCCAGGTAATTAAATATCACAGACTGTGATACAAAGATGTATCTTTGGTTAAAATCTACCAAAACAAAGCCTCTCAGCTGCTGCATCCTAACCATTATCAAATAAAATCTTAACCTAGGCCCCATTTGTTTAGAAAGCATATACTAATGTATTATGGGGAGATTAGAAAGAAGATTAGATACTCAACAAAAAAAAAAGCTAAAATATCTAAAACTGCCTGCACGTGGGCTTAATAAGACATCCTTGAGTTTTAGCCTGCATCAAGGTTAAGAACTAGCATGCAGTCAACCATGTATGTACAACCAACTTGTAGCTAGCAGAACATTTTTGTTTTAAATTTTTTTTATAAAACATTTTGAATTATATCTTTTAGTCAAAAGTCAGAGAAAGCCAGAATTAATATTGCTAACCTGAATAAACCTCCTTCCTACAAAGTGAAAAGGGTAGGAATTTTGAAATGCTAAACCCCATGAATTTGCACTGTACTTGTGTTTACACAGATCACTGTCTTCTCCTGGGTCACCTAGTGGATGCTCTGAATGTTTATGAACATATTTTCCTTTGGAAGCTGAGACCTCATTGTAGTCTTAAGATAGGGATTCAATCTTTTGAAAATCCTAACTCCATTTAGGATCTTTCCCATAAACCCTAATCCTAACTGCTTGATGGGGTTTTTCTCTGGATACTCTATCTTTACTATTTTTAGAATATACAGGCAGCAGAGCTGAGGTTTGGGCTCACCTAATAGAGCTCAGAATAAAAATGCAGCATCAGGTCACCAAGATTTTGCTCTCAGAAGTGACTGATGTTTTCTGATTTGCCATTGATCAATGTGCAATTTATCTTGGGGAAATAAGAGTGACACAGTATTTTCCAACAGGTGTGACTCACTCACCGCTTTCCCCCAGCGAACTTGCAGTAACAAAATCATCATCAGGTTTGGCACTGGGTGTACTGGCTCTCCTACAGCTGCTGTTCCTGTGGTGTTAATGACTTGTGCTTGTGTTGGATCACACTGAATGGCTGTGCCAGGAGGCTCCCTGTATCCTGAGGGATGCTGTAGCTCTCCAGCAGCACATCTATTACCTGATGTCAGACAGCACTGTCTCCAAGAGCAGCAGCATCCATCAGCTGCCACGAGCCAGGGAAAAAAGCAGCCGTTTCCAAATCTTTTTGATAAGATGTGCAATACACTCAAGTGAACCTCCCTTCCTCTCCCCTGGGATATATTATAAATATTATGAATTTGTATTATTAATACTGTATGAGTGTTGGAATATTTACTGTAAATGTGGGGCCTTAACATTTGTACAACTCAAGTGTGTCTAGGGAATCTCTCACTAAGTGCTGATATGCAACTGCTTCTAGATAAGTGTAAATATCACAGGACAGGATTGCACAACAGTTTAAGACAGAAAGTAAAAAAAAATGTCATATTATCCTACAGAGCTGATGCTGGAAAGTATGCAGCTGTATGACAGGCAGCCGAGGGTGAATTTTGACAGGGTATTAGGCAGCCAGTGTAGCAAAAGTGTAATAAGATCATTAACGAACAAGAGATCAATAGCCTTTTAATTTCTCCACCTGAAATAATGTAAAATGCTCTCTCTAACGTGAGCTTTTTCAGGGAAGGATGTCAACTACTCACTAATCAAAGCTACTTTCTGCAGCAGTGCTGCGCCTCACAAACCGCCCTCCAAGAAAGTGTTCCTGATTTACTTGTGAATCAAATTGCTCTCACAGTCCAGTGTGGGATCGCTGTAATAGGAGAAAGCAACAAGGGAGGACACCTACTGATACATTACTTTTCTATTTTATTAGCAGGAACCGTGTTAAAGCCAATTAAATTTCACAGAACTGAGATCAGTTGCGCTCTTCTGGAGATTCCTGTGAAGGTTTAAAGCTAAAATGAAGAGCCTCCCACAGAAACCGTTAATTATAATTGTTCTTAATAAAGAGGGAGCATGAATGCAACCAGAATTTGAAACTAGTGCTGCTGATTTGGCAGGTCTGCTAATAAAGTTTTGTTTGTAAAGTCTGTTCTCAAAACTGACTTTAATAGTCCAGTAACATCAAAGCTGCTCATCACAAGCAAGACTGTTTTCTGATTTTTAGTGCACATAAACGTATGACATTTTTAGTTAACTAAAAATTTCTCTCAAAACTTGGTATTTCATATTTCCAGCTATCAGGACCAGGAAATGGCCATTGAAATGTATTTTTCTCTTTTTGATGCAAAGCACAGATTGTTCTGTTGGACCTTTCATAGTTACTTGTGAAACAAGTACATTCTCAATTCTTTGTAGCTTAAAGCATTCAAGAAAACTAACCTAGAAGAGAGAAAGTTTAACCTAAAATCCTAGATATATAGTTCATTCTTTTGGAAACAACATTTTGGATTTTATTTATAACTAAACACTCGCTTTGTCAAATTTCCCCTCCCTCCCCAAAAAGAAAAATTGCATTTTTCAATTTTTTGAATGGCATTCTTGAGAAAATGTGATCAGGTGTTGCTCCAGAAAAGAGCAGCCATCCTTGTCAAGCTGCAAGTATTTCATAACTAACTCAAAATAATGCTCAGGAGAAGGAAAAGCCAGACCACCCCAATATATTATCACCAAGTTGCCAACAGCTGCACAATTCCTTCTGACCTCAGCAAGCTCCAGCTTTTCAGCTTTTGGGAGCTGCCACCCACCTTCTCCCACATGCCAAGTCACCACTTCAAAAAAACTCTCCCACAGTTTCAAAAATCAGTCAAAAACCCTCTCATTTTAAAAATTGTGCAGAAGTCTGCTTCTATCACCATCATAGTCTCTCCCTCTCTTTCCTTGTTTATTTTCCTGTTTCTTCTGATAATTTTTGATCACTGGGCATATTTCTGCTCTGTGGCACAAGTTCTATAGCCTTACACTGGAGTCTTCCAACCCCAAACCAACTGCCACATCAGCCTCCTCTTTGGATTTCAGCCACTTAGACCTATCCCAATTTGCTTTGTCTTGGTTTCCCATCTCTTCCCTCGACAGACTTTTTTATTTTTTAAATTTATATTTATGTATATATATATATATGCATGGAAAATAAATATAAAATAAATATAAAGAGATATATAAAATATCTTGACTTTTTTTTCTTGTGGAAAAAACTTTAATACCATTAGTAGAGTTCAGAACAAGATTCTGATGCTACTCCCAATTCAAACATGGGGTGCAAGTAGGGGTGCAGTATCCCCTTTCTTCTCTGTCATAATCTTATTTCCCCTACACAGAGGGTTCACACTGTGGTATTCTGAATGTACCATGTGGTAGTATGAGCTCCCCAGCTGCCACCTTCTGGAAAAACACGTGCAACAAACTGCTTTAAAATTGGTTTCTATTTATTCATGCATTTGGCACTTTAAAGCTGTGATATATAATTTAATACAAAAATATAAAATCAATACTGATTTAGTTCCAACTATAAAGCAAGTTGAGCACAGATCAATTTTCATAACATGCTTATAATCATTTAAACACCAACTGATGCCTGATAAAAAAATTGGAGAAGCATTTTGCTGGTTGCTGACTTATGGAAATAGATGAATTCTGTGAAATAAGGGCTCTGCATTCAGTAAAACAGACCCTTCATTCTACAATCCTCTTCCTCCCCAACTGTTATTGTCACTGTACAAGAAGCACCAGATTAGAACTTCACAAAGAGCTATTCTACTCCAGCGTGTCACACAGGATTAGCAATTTTTAGTCCCAGAAGCTTCCACAGAGCTGTGGACCTGAAGTTACATAATCCCAAAAAGGCTAGATTAGGTGGGCCATACAAACTCGACAATGCTGTGGCAGGGACAATATGGGTCAGCCTCTGCAAGCACTGCCAAGAGTATGAATCAACAAAATGGAGACAACTGGGCTGCTTCTAGGCAAAGGGACCCATTTTCATAGGGTTCTCAGTCAGTTCTTGTAAAAGAAATGATGAGTACTAACATAAAAATACGAGTACTAATGTACACTTGAGAAAGCCTGATGCGATGTTAAGTTCAGAGTCAGCGCCAGCAGGACCATCTCATTCTCAAACACAGCATCAGCCTCTAACTTGATGTATCTGCTGCTGTTACAACAGTCTTGGGCTTCTGTGACACCCCTGTGCCCTTTTGGGCTGGAGCCTCCCTCCAGCTGACCTGGGACATGGAACCAGAATCAAATCCACAAGGGAATGTGTGAAGGAAGTTGCCCAGAGGTAGCTCATCACCTCTCGCTGAAAAGACAGGTGTTGCACTGTCAT
>VZSR01001283.1:4266183-4356215 GCA_013398615.1 Brachypodius melanocephalos
AAGATTGTCTTTAGCACTATCTCTATCCACATTGCACCTCTGAGGTAGGTGGCTTAGACTTAAAATTCACTCTGAAGGTGAATGTGATGGATGCCTGGGCAGCCTATTCACCAAGATGAGCAGAGACAGCAAAAGGTTCCAATGCTTCAAGACTAATTTCTATGACAGCACAAAATACTAACCTCCACTGCTGTAGCTACTCATCATGTAGTGAAAACTCAGCAATGGTGAGACTAAGATTTCTGGAAAGGGTGACTTTCAGAGCCTTACTGGGCCAACCCAGCCTTGCACACAGCTCTGGATACATGGGCAAGTCTCTATAGGCTCAGTGTCCTTGCAGCAGGCAGCTCTCCTCCTCTTCCCAAGCATTTCTCTTTCTCTACCTTTGCAGTAGACCTCTGTTTGCAGCTCCTGACCCCTGCCTCACCTGCAGTCCCTGACATCTGAGATTTGGTGTCCTGATTTCTGCCAGTGGAAAGGGAAACAGCCTTTTTGGAGAGATTAGAGCCAGGATGAAGACCTCCAACTTGTCATTCATCTTTTTAGTAAAGCATACAACACGAGGCAGATAGCCTGCAAACAAATAAACCAGCTGATTATACCTTTGCCAGAGTGAGACTAATTTCACACCCTTTCTTCAGCAGTGTTTCATTTTGAGCTAATATAATGAAGGATTAGTTGACAGAGGAGTTGCTATTCAGTTTTGGGTAAACTTGGATAAGTGACAGCTAACTGAGGTCTACAGCTGCCTCAGACATTATGATATATAATTAATCAGATATCCTGATAAAGAGTCTTCCACTTCAGACCAAATTGACAAGCTCAGATCAGGGGAAGGCAAGATTTTGCATTAGCAAAGTCTTTGCTGGAGACCAGCATTCCTCCATGAAGAGGTGTAAGCTGTGGAATGGATCCCCTTTTCCCACTGTTTCCTGAAGCTTTAAATGTGACTCCATATATTTTAGTCAAAAAATTGGCAAAGCTCCCAATACCCTCAAATCCATGATATCCATCTTTCCCCAGTAAACTGCATTTTGATTTACTCTGGGGACAGAAACACAGATCAAGAGTAGCAATCATTTCCCCATTGCATTTTTTTATTTTGATCTTATTTCAGATTAAAAACAGGAACACCTTTTTAAACCAAGAATTCCAATAAAGAGATGTCACTGCTGCAGTGATATCTAGTGACATAGATATTTCTTTACATAGAATTGTATTTATAGACCAAAAATTATTATCTCAGTAATGCATAACTGTCCTAAAGGGGCAGCTCAGCAAATTTTTTTGTTAGTGCTGACGATTTACAAATTCCTCATATTAACACATTAAGTTGTGGGGGATTGTGTGAAAGCATTTTTAGGATCTATTCTGCTTATCTGCATAATAAAACTCACTCTTATACATTTCATGTCATCTAAAAGATGTCAAAGTCCCTCACAACTTAAAATTAATATTCCAGCTGGAGAGACAAAAACTAATTCCTCACTGAAAGTCAGCATTGGTTTAACAACACACACCACCAAATAGGAAATCATCTTGTACTCTCATACCAGCTTCTGCAAAACGTAATAAACCACTAATGAATGGAAAAAGATGAGTTTGTTAGAGTGCAAGGGAAGCAGTTAAGATAGTCTGTTGAAAATATGAAATAAATTGAGACATCAACACCAGCAAAAAACCCCCACTTCAGTCATTGATGACTTACCAGAATTTACACCCCCTTCTAAAAGTCATATTTTTCCAACTTTAATGGATGATAGATGAAACTTTAACCTTTTGTGGGGTTTATTCTCCCACTGATACTGGGGTACCCCACCACCAGCCTGGAATGAGTCGCAACTGGATGAAGGGAGGCAGCCCCATAAACCCTTCCAAAGGGAGGGCAGCTGGGGCAGAGCAGGTGAATGGAAGCAAAGCCTTGGCTGACAGAGGGACAGGAGTTATTTTGCTCTTTCAAAGATCGAAATGGGCATTTCCCAAGTTTACAAACAAAGGACAATCCAGGACCTAGATATGTATGGGAGGCCTTGTTCCTCAAGGTCTGCAGGATACACATTCCCAGACCTAGAGCTTTCAGTTCAAGTCTTGCTTGTTCCATCCTTTTGGAATAATTTCTGAACTACATAATTCTTTTCTCCAAATTTGAACAGACCTGCAGTCTTTGTTGAGAGTGCATTTAGAATGTGGTGGGTTTTTTTTCAATAGAAGCACCAATTTCCCAGAGGGTGACTATTTGCTACAGCGAGCTATATAATTCTTGGCAACACTTGCATATTTTAAACATTTTCATCCTTAAATAGTTATTTAGAAGTACATTTTGTTCTTTATTGACTTTGCTCTTTTCAATTGCATTCAACAATATTAAAATCAGGGTGTTTTCAATGTTTCTTGCCTTTTTGCAAAATTAAAGTCTTGAAAAGAAAGAAAAAGCAAACTCTTAAAATTTCGTTTTAAATGTATTAAATCCATACCATTCATATGGAGGGCATTTGATTAATGCCATAATCATTCTCAGAAAGTCTGTGTTTCACCTAAAGTGCACCACATAGAATTTAAACACTTAAATGCAGAGCAAATATTGTCATATAATTTCATTTCCAAAGCATCAGTGTGACATTTTTCACCTCTAAATAATACAAATGAATCCAGGAACAATCTGCTTATAAATAAGCATGAACCTCTGGAAGCCCTGAATGATGAGCTACCACTACAGGCAGTGGAAGTGTTTTCATTCACGACACTAGGGGCCTGACCCAGACCCTTGATGAGTATTGTAATTCCCTGTGTACACAAAACAAAACAGAAGAAGAGTTAGTGACTGGAATCAAGTTCTGTGTCATAGGTTGTCTTAGGGAATGGCATTTTTCAGTTCCCTCTCTTTTTGGGTGTTCAAGCCACACCTCTCTGTCCTTGTTCCTTTTATCTCCCTCTTGAATTTTATTTCAGAATCAGAAATGTTTTGCTCGGTCTATTTGAAAAAGAGTTGTCTCTCACAGCTACAGTTGTCTCCCACAGCTACAAATCCACATTCGACCTTCACAGTGCATTTCAGTACAGCACTGCTTCATTTTTCACACATAATCTGATTTCATTATACAGGTCAGAATTAGTCATAATGAAAAGTTGAACTAATAACAAGGGGCACCATGGATGCCTCTTGTCTCCTCATTAAAGCACAAGATTTTAGTTATGATAAATGGAACCATAACCAAATATACATGCATAGGTATCACCAGATATTTATGCTTTTTGCCTTTTTTTTTCTTTGTATTCTTATTTTTCTGAATAGAACGTAATCAACTTGGTTTATTTAGTTATATTTAGATTGGAAACACTTTCATTTATCTGTTTGGGTAAGATGTTCTGCTCACAATACAACAGCAGCAGCACATTTTTTAATGCACAGCTCTGCATGAAAACAGAACACAAATCCCCAACTCTCCACCCACTGTGCACTGGAATCTGTGGGTGACAAAGTGCAGTCAGAAAAGCACATTTGCAGCCTGTAACAAAACAAATGTTATGATGGAGAAGAGATGAAAAAATGGAGCAATTTTTAGAAAGGGTTTAAACCATCATTTACCCTAGCGGGAGGATGTGACTGACTTGCCACTTTAAGGCTTTATTGATTAATAAGATTTGAGGATACAGCATAGTAAGAAAAGTTTCCTTCCTTTTTTAAAATAAAAAATAACTTCAAAAGATGGTACACAGCTATTCAAAGTTGCTCATATTTGCTTTGGGATTGAAATGAAGCCTTTGAGCATCAGGAATCCATTCCAGTGGGAATGAATGATGTATTTTGATTTTTAGACTTGCTATTGTACTTTTAACACATCTTTTGGCAACAATTCAAGTTCTTATTAGTTTAAGTTGGAAAGACTTGCTTATCTGTGGTTGAACAGACCAAAGCCGAGGAGCCAGAGTTTCTATATGCTACTGTGGAAAATGGGATGCTCACTGTTTTGAAAATACAAAACAGGGCTCCAGACCTGCAGTTGACTCCAAGTGTGGAGCCAGCATAGATTGCAGTTATGTATTATTTAAAAGTGATGTTTTTTTATTAACCTGAAAAGAAACAATAATTGTAAATGTGTGTAAATTGTAAATTATTTTCACATGAAACCCCTGATCTTGGTTGGATCCAGTCAGTGTACATCTTCGTCTGAGAGAAGGCTTGACTGGCAAATCTAAGACCTCAGTCTCTAACAAACAGGTCTAGAATAAAAAGAAATTAATAGATATAAAAGAAAAATGTGTAGCTTAATTCTACATCAGTTGAAGAAACAAGTGTTTTCACAAATGCATTTAGGAAAAGCAAATTCTAATGTGAGTGCCATTGCCCAGGCTAATCTAGAGACTTGCCCTGATGGAAAGCTGAAGCCAGAGAAATCTAAGACCAAAAGAGTTTTCATTTCTTCCAGCTATATTCTGTTTCACTTATTATTTCTTTTATGTCATGTAATAGAAAGGACTCCCTTTTTTACCCTCCACAACACTTTCATTAAAAGAGAAATAAAAAAACCCAACCCAACAACAGTAATTCAAAGCTCAGACAAAAAATAAAGGACACCAGATATCAAGAATGAAGAATTTTTTTTTCTTTCCCTCTTAAAATGTCCTGGTTAAGAGTTCAAAGCCATTTTTTTTCCTTATAGGCTAAGCTGAAATAAAATGCCATGCCCAAGATTTCAAGTACAATTTTGAAAGTACATGTACAATTCTAATTGGCAGCAGCAGGAGAAAATGCATACCTAAGAAAAATATCATTTTTCTTCAGAGTCACTAGCCTTTGCAATTTTCATTCTTTAAAGAGTGTGGATCAGAATTTAAACCACAGTAACTAAGCTGCATTTTTCACCCATTTAATTTTAAGACACTGACCTAGACCTATTGTTTTCCCCAAGGATGCAGCCACATGCAGTAGCATCCTTGTCATGTGGTCGCAAGCAGGCCAGTAACAGAGCTGGGAAATGAACAAAACCCTGTGCCCCAAAAGAGAGCATTGCATTCATTAGGCAGGACAGCATTCCCATTTGTGAGCAGACCCTTGTGATGCTTCCAGTGTTGCATAAGAAATGGAGTGCAACTAACATATCTTAAAAATTTGAAGACTCTCCCTGCATTGAAATGAAAGCTGAAGAAGTAACAAAAAACCTGTCAAAGAATAACTATTGATGTACAGAATTTTCTTTGAATTAAACTGAGATGGCAGAAACCCATCACAATGGCTGTCTCTCTGCTATATCATTTCACTTACCAAATCTGATCACTCTATATAAAAGCTGATGTTTTCTCTCTGACATTTAAAACAGTCCAGCCACCTATTAAGAGTCTACACCAATTTTTAAATCATAATACTTACAAGTGCCACAAGAAAGGGGCTCATTCTAAATGTAGGAAACTCTTAAGTGAAGATCTGTGGCACTAAGGTTGTTTGCTGCACTATGGACTTCACAAGGGCTATTATTTGTAAAAGCCCCCTATGGCCAGCATCCAAATTCCAGCTATCGATCACTATTGAGTCCTTGGGGAAACATAATAAACAGCAGAGTTAAATAGAGCTTTTTAAGAGCCTGGGATTTGGGTTATGCCCTAATTATGAAGTTTGAATTTGTTTCTGTGTCTGGCTGTGAAAACAAAGCCCCATGCAGGCTATACTATTACAATCGCCACCAGCAGCAGAATGAGCAATCTGCACATTTGCTGTGACTCTGTGAGTGTCGCATCACTTCATAAAGATGCCTGTCATTTCTCAAAAGATACAAGAGCACCCTGCAAGAAACCTCCACCACTCTAATTCTGATCTTTTTTCTCATCTGGAATGTACTAAAGCCTCATGTATTCCTGTGTACAGACTTGCTCTGTGTGACAACATGCATTCAAGAATGGTTACTGTTCGAACCCCCAACTTGGGGGTCAGTGATTCAAAACCATTCACAGACTCAAAAAAGAACTGTTTGCACTGTAAATGCTGGTGAGCAGCCCAGTACGAAGGATTGCTTTTAAAGATTTTCATAACCTCTCTCATTTGTGGGGTTTGTTTTACTCCTTTGGATATTTCAGCTGTTGTGCTATTTAGCTTTCTGTTAATACATGAAGTAAATCGTTGTTGTGCATTAAAGCAGCCACATTTGGCTATTTGAATGCTAAAATGACCAGCAGTTTCTGTTTATTTTAGAACTGACTAGAAATCTGCCTTTTTCACCAAAGCAGTATTTACAGGGTATTCATGTAGCAGACACACAGTGTAATCTTCTTTCTCTGCAGCTGACAGCACACAGAGATGTTCAATGTAAAACTCAATGATGTACAAAGAATTTGACTGCTATGAGATAACTGGTCCTTTTCTTAACCCTCTCCTGATGGATTATGGGAAGCAGACAAAATAGGGATCTGCTACCAAGCTGATAAGTCATTTCTGTTCTCTAAAATAGGAAAGCAGGGCCATATTAAAGGTGAAACCATTTATAAATATAGTCCTGTGGAGAAGGAGATGGACAAAAGGTTGTATGTGATGTTCGAGTACCTGTCAAAAGAAGCAGGAACACAAAAACTGAACAGATCAAAATATGCCTGTTTGCATATGCCTATTAATTCTGAGACAAACTTTTGAAGAATACTACCCAATATATTCCAGCCTGAATTGAGCTAAATTCACAGCAAAGCACTTAAATAAACCACTTGATTTTCAGAGGATATTTGAAACTCAAATACAAAATATAATTGCCTACCTTTAGGCATAAAATAATGAAGCTGCTGACAAAATTACTAACTCTCAGCAACCATGAGTTCAACGAAGCTCAAAGATTGAAACCAAACATTCACACACAGGTAATAATTATTTTTTCTTCCCCCCTCCTTCCCCCATGTTTCTATACAACATCATATGTGATCCAAACGTTTACAAATACATAATATTGTCTTAGCACAGCCATACCTGAAACTTAGTTAATCTGATAGAAAAGCTCACTGTAATTGGCTACTGCCTCTGACCTGAATCCTTCCTTTGGTGGAGGTTGTCACAATAATATAAATTTTCTCCTTTAGATAAATTTGCAACACTTGCATGTGTTAATCTCTAGGATTTAAGAGTGTTAATGAGCTGGTATCTTCCCAGAAGGCTTTATATATATATTTACACGCCTGTATACACACTCACAAGCACATGTACATGGGAAAGTTCTCATATATTTTGTAAGATTTTACCTTGAAATTGTCCTCGCTTAAAAATATTTAATCCTCTGAAAAAGCCCTTGTGATCTTGATTTCACCACAATAAACCAATGATGCAGGAGGAAGTTGATTTTGGGTGCTCTGTTTGGAGGCCCACCTCTTATCTGGCCCACCAAATTATTGCCAAATTTTCATTAATCTCTTTTCTACAGTTTTTCAGAAGAATGGAGATACTGAAAGCACCATAACAACCACAGAAACTAGGACAGGCCCTGTTTCCAAGTGAAAATGATATAAAATTATTTATCAACAAAATATATTTTTAAAAACACTTTAAAAATAGTTGTGTGGATATGTATTGTGGTTCTGCATTTCTCTTATCTTCAGTTAAACAGTTAATCTCCTTACTGCTATGTCCAGGATGGTAGCATTGAGAGAGAGACCTTGAAAATCTTATTTAAAAAATGCAGAAAAAAATTCTCTTTCTTGAATTTTTATAGAAGCCTGTTCTGACAAAACCTTTATATTTTAGATCTAACACATTTTCTTAGGTGCTCTGATTAAAAAGGACAAACTTCCTCGACACATTTTCTTCTCCACAGGAGCCAGGGTTTGTTTTGGTTTCAAACTTCACTTGAAGCATCAGACATCAAACCTTTGCCCTAGAAATTACAGGCTACACAGACAGTTTCTGAAGGATGTGCAGGAATTTTATTTGCATGGGTTTTTTTCTGTTTCTAGTACTTTGCCTTTACTACAACAGAAATAACCACTGTGCAGAGAATGTGCAAGCTTAAATAAAGGAAGCTGGAGTGATTAAGATCTGAGGTGATATTTACTGGATATTTAAAGCCATTCAATTTAGTAATTAAAATAAATCTGGTGACAGCCACCCCAAATTTCCTTTTTAAATGCTTCAGGTAGTCCCTTTCAATTCTGATTTCTGAATTCTTAACATTACTTACATCAGTAAGATAACTTGCATGAGAGTGGGAAGAGAAAAAATTCTTTCTGTAAATTGGATCACGGGGTAAAAAACCCCTTCACTCTGCCTTCTATCAGAAAGGATTATCCTCATGGACTGACTCTGGTGCTGGAGAGACAAAAAGGCAATTTGGGTTGTTACTTGGTGCCCAAAAGCCAGGTAGGCTCTTAGAAGCAGCAGGGTTGGGAGCCAGTCATGCCCTTCTGTTGCCCACATTGACTGACATGCTACACACGCAGCAGAAATGTTTTAAATATTAAGATTACAGTGACAAGTGCTCAAAATTTAGGAAACACCAAAATCCATCTAGCTCATTAATATGTATTTTGCTCCTGTCGTTAATTACATGGTCACAGACCCCCTTTTCACAAAGTCTTCAGCTGGTGCTCTCTGAATGAGCAAAACTGAATATTTTATCCTCACTGCGTAGTTTTTGCACTAAGCCTCGGGGATAAAGTGAGAGAAGGTAGCCTGCATTATCCTTGGACTCAAAATACTTGAGGAAATGACTGCTGTGAAGTAACTGAGCATGCTTTTGGTTTGCTCAGTTGTGGTAACTCTTCTGTAACCTACCCAATTAATTGCATTCTTGGAAGGTATCAGGTGGTCCTCAAAGGTGTCTCCTGGGCCTGATACTGTCCGACATCTTCCTAAGTAAACTGGCTTTTGGGATTGAAAGCACCAATTTTGCTGGTGACACAAGCCCAGGTGGTGAGATGAACACAGCAGAAGGGTGACCCACCCTACAGACAGCCCTGGAAAGGCTGGGGGAGTGGGCAAGGGAGAACAACACGAAATTTAACAAAGGCACGTGCAAAATCTCACACTTGGGGTGACATAACCCATGAGTCCAGCACACACCAGGTTTTGGGGCAGGGGAGCAGCCTTGTTGAAGGGGTCTGGAGATCCTGGGGGGGTCACAGCCCAACCAGGAGTCAGCAGGGCACCTCTGCAGCAACAAAGGCAAAGCAGAGCCTGGGCTGCAGCCTCAGGGCAACACCAACAGGGACAAGAGCTGTGATCATCCCACTCTGCTCAGGCTGCACCTGGAGCACAGCCCAGGTCTGAAACCACAGTCCAAGAAAGACACAGACAGACTGGAAACAGCCCAAAGGAGGGCCACAAAGGTGATCAAAGGGCTGGAGAGCCTGCCTCATGTGGAAAGATTTAAGGAGATCTTTTGTCGTTGGAGAAAAGAAGGCTCAAAGGAGCACCTTGTCCCAGTATTCCAGCACTTATGGGGCAGAAAGAAAGAGCATGCAGTCCTTCTCTTCACAAGGGGCCACATGGGTACAAGCTCCAGGGAGAAAGGTTTCATGCCAATGTAAGAACAGTCTAACTGGAACAACCTCCCCAGGAACATGGGGGAGTCTCCATCACCAGGGGTTTTCAATATGTGGTTGGACAGATAATCCAAGGCCAGATAATCTCATCTGGGTTCCCTTTCCAATGGAAGGATAGACCAGATGATCTTTCGTGGTCCCTTCCAATCTGGGCATTGTAGGCAATTGCAGTGGTAGACAATGCTGCCATTTTTCCCTTTGCATTAAATGTCTTGAATATTTTGGGTTTATTTATTCCCTAGAATTAAATCCAAGTGATGAAATAAGGACAGAAGCCTATATAGAGGCAGGTAAATTAAATTAATTTGAGGAAAAAGAATAATTAATGAACATATTTTAATCTGAAATGCTAAGACTTTTCAAATGAAAACATATTGCTGTTCAATGTTCAATGAACACAGAAAGGAGTTTGTATGAGGAAAGATAATTGTATAAAAGTAATTCAAAAGTAAAAGATAAAATTTAAACAGCTTCAAACTACCAAATACAGATTGCCAGTTTTTGAAGACTTAGAGCTGTCTCTATGAATACAAAAGAGTTATCTGTATGTAATTGAAATTATTACTGCTGAACTATGCATAAGATAGTGATTCCAACAATGTTTCACTGGCCTGGTTAGTTGGGTTGAAATACTACTCCCATCAAAGTTGTTAGAAAGTTACAGGTTTCACTTCAGCATTACTGAATTTCTAAAGCAAATTTAGGAGTGTGGTGACTCACATGGTGTTCAGGCTTGATTTGCAGTGAAGATGCCATTAGTGAGAAAGAAGATAGAGCCCTAAATTGCTTTAACTCTTTTGAGTACTTGATTCTTCACTACATGACACACAAACCAACAGAACTGAGCTGGAAACAGTCTTTTTTGCCTGGTGCAAAATTAAGAGGTTTCAAAAGCCAAATAGTATTCATTAATTCAAACACAATAACCTGCATTTTGCCCTATAGCAAATTTTAATAAATTATTTAAATCACAGTAAACACTTCATTTAAATAAGGTACAATGATTCATTGCTGTTTTGGCAATTTTTAAGTTCTAGATTAGACTTATTTTAAAATTTCAGAAAACAATATTCATGCAGTTATGCAAACATACCCAAGTGTGCATCTCATAATTCCAAAGCTTTTTTTTTAAAAAAAAGCTTTAATTCAAATAATTCTTTGAAATTGTTTTCCATTAGAAAAATTTTAAAACCATTATTTAAAACGATTTAAAAGGAAGATTTTTGACTAGTCCTGTGAAGTGTATCACATGTGGTGCATAAACCTAAATATTAATTCTACATATTTTACTACGTTTGGAAAGTAAAATTCTAATTTATTTATAACAGCATTTTTTTTTTTAATCTTTTGGTTTAGGTAAAATATCCAGCCTGGCTGGGACCTCAGGTCACTTCCCAACACCCCTGGCTGCTGTGCACTTGTTCCACAATAAATATCCACATCCATGCCCTGCCTCCCTGGCAAACTGGAAGGCAAGTGAAGAACATCTGCCTGTGCATCACTCCAACAAAAATCCTTGTTACCAGCAGAAGCACTCCTTGCAATAAGATCTGGTGGTTTCCTAGTCTGCCATGAGCCTTCCCAGTGCTCAGTTCTCACCTTCCCAGTGACTGTTTCTCAGGACTTGTGGTAAAATTAACAGATCTTAAAGAATAAGTTCTCTTGGTTACACCATTGAAGGGCTAACATGTTCATTCTGCATGTAGCTCTGTTATAGTCCAATTGAAGCACAAGGAAATACATCCAATTTGGGAAAACTGTTGAAATGCAGAGAAATTGTTCTCCCAGCATGAATAAACGTTAGCAGATTTTGGCTAATCTGAGTTTTCATTAATAAGGGTTAGCAGATTTAGTGTGTATTGTAACTCCCAATTTCAGACATTGCACTATTTATTGCCAGTCTCTTTCTTCTTATTTTTAATTGCAATGTTAGAATTCAGGTAATGAACAAGAGCATTTGTATACCAAGGACGAAGACGGGACTTCCCTTGTCGCTGTGCCCCTGCAGCCTCCAGCAAATCTCCTGCCAGCACCAACCTCCCAGACAATGCCACCTCCCTCTCACACACAAATACTTGATACCTGTTGATATTCAACAGAGGAATTAGAGCAGACCACTTCCATTTGCAGCTATAAATCAGTGCTAGGGAAGCAATTAGAAGTGCCCTAAAGTCTGATTTAGTTAAGACCATAGGAATTACCCAAGAGCCAAAAAAAATCATCTTGATTAGCACAGATCTGTTCCAGCAGAGCCCTCATGCAAGCATGGATTCATCACTGCCTTTAGCAAGAGGACTTGCAAACACAGTTTGGTGTGTCACATACAGATGATTGCTTTTGTTTGCAAATAATCCTGTGTGCAGGATCTGAACCGTGCTAGACCAGCACACTCAACTCCCCCTCAAAACCAACAGAAATAACTTTGTACTGTAGCTCTGCAGCTTTGGATGCAGTCTCAGCTTAATTAATAACCAACCCTTACACTTTGGAGGGCCACCTCTGAGCGCTGTCACGCATTTCCTTCTGTACGCTTGCTTGCTTTTGGAGAAATAGCTGCAAGATTGACAAGTGCATGTGACAAAATTACCCCCCTCAAACCAGACAGAAGGTGTCCTCTCAAGGTCGTGCTCAGAAAATGGCATGAGCTGAGTGCTAAATCTCCAGTAATTTACCTGGGCTCGGGGTAAACAGAACCCTTCAGTATCCTGTGAAGCTCTAATGCCAACTCCTCCTCCTTTTCCTCCTCCATCTCCCATATCAAATTCACTGTGAAGTTTCAAGGGGGAAAAGTACTCACAAAGGTTATTCTAAAGCTCAAATCTAAATGCATTTTTAAACACTTCTGAACTCACTGCAGATGCCACACAGCAGACAAAGAGCTGCAGAAGGCCCACAATAACACACTAATTCCATCGCTAGAAGAAAGGCAGAAGACTTCAATCAATCTCGAAATTAACTTTGCATTTAAAACTGTAACAGCCTCTGCACTGCATTGAGTGTCAATTCTTTTATCATGATTACTTGTTATGTGTCAAACCATTTAGTCTCACCTCCTATTGTGCTGTGATTGAGTTCATGACAGCAAACATACTGGCCATAAAAACAATGGAAGCTTGAATGCTGTCTGAAATATTTGTTTCATCGAAGCTGAATAATCAAATGCACATTATGATTTTTTGTCAACAACTTTAATTTAGTTCTGTTTAATTGATTGCCTATGCCTTACCCATTTTTTTCTCCATAAAGGAGGCCTGTAGGGCAAACAAGAAGCAAGCTAGCTAGCTAAAGCTCATACTCTGTAAATAAAGAAATGGCTGAGAACTTTCTTACAAATTTGTTTCAAAAATCCTCCTCTTTTCTTCTAGTATCCCTTTTGTCCATTTAAAGCTTCTGTATCTAGCTGGTGGCTTTGAACTTTATGACATGGATGCCTAAAACATTTTTGGTGAGCTACAAGCCATTACTTGGATTACATCTATGAACTTGTTTTTTTTAGACATATTTTGGTGGTCCAAAGTCTGAAAATGTCTGGACTTGCTGGAGTTTACCAGCAGGATATGTGGGATGGGCAAATGTACCATTCAAAGGGGCTGGAGTGACAATGGAGTCCAAGCTCCCCTCATCTGCTGTGCTGATGAGCCCAGATGAGCCTGGCAGAGAGGATGTCAAAGCCTGGGGGTCACTGTGCTGCCTGGGAACACCTTGGGAGCATCTCAGTGCTTCTGGCATCTGCTATTGGACTGTCCCAGCCCGCTCCACACCTCTGGGAGTGCAGAAGGTGCAAAAGCATAGAACAGACAGAGAGGAAAGTTTATAAGTGACGTGGCCAAGGAGGGGAATAAATCTTCCAGCACGCTCAACCATGTTCTGATGGTCTTCTGATAATTACTGTTTGCCATAGCAGCAGTAGACACGGGATCCTATGAACTAAAGTTATCTTGGGGTTATTTGTTTGTTCTACTCTTTTCAACCATTTCTTTTTAAGATGTGGAAAGCTCTGAAATTTGTATTGCAACCTTTTAATGATGTCCCTCTACTTGAAATCTTGTGTGAAAATCATTAAAGTTTTGCTTTCTCTAACAACTAAAGAAAGGCCATGTCCTGTAGCATACTTTTTATCGAATTCCAGTTTGATTAAAAAAAAATGTTTTACTCCTTCTTTGAAGTTAGGTGCAAATTTTACCTTCCCTGTTTATAGCAAAGACATTTTCACCTAGAAAACTTCAGCCTTGTGGTCCCAGTGTGAATATTTGAATATAATCCCACAACTAGATGAAGAAATATGCTAAGGTGAATATGTATAGAGGAAAAAAAAAAAAGGAGAATAGGCTGTTTTGGCTGTAGTTAAAAGCAGAAAACAGGGGGTAACACAATGATGGAAGACATGCATTGTTATTCACTGTGAATTTCGCAGATCATTTTCTCTGCTCCACAACCTTTAAGTGCTAGTCCACTTTTTAACCTGCTCCATGGATCTGAGAGCACTGCAGATCTGCCCACAATACTACTTTATTAACTGCAGATAATGAGCTATGCAGCACTTCAAATAACAATACATCAGTCAGCAGAACAGGGAGCCAAATGCCTGGCTTGGCTTGGCTTTGCTGTTTACCTTCGCTCCAGCAATTATAACGGCTTGAGGCTGAGGCTGGAAAAATAAGAGAGATGGGATAATTTATCTTTTTTTTTTTTTTTTTCCTTTCTTTTTTTTCCCCAAAGAAAACCTTTGTAAAGAAGAAAGATAATTTTATTTTAAAATTGAATTCATGTTTCATTTATCCTTCATCGTGAGTACATTTTTGTCCTACAGGCAAAGTCAACCATGGCCAGAGATAATCAAAGGAGTTTGGCTCTTCTGCCCGCTTTGACCATGGCACAGCACTGACCATCCAGACTAAGAAAGGGAAAATTTAGTATGTGACTCCTGCTAGGTGAAGGTTGGAGGACACTATTTCCACTGTGTCCAGATTTGTTCCTCACATCTCAGCAGGAAGGGCTTTATCCTCTCTCTCTATCCCTCTGCCACACTTGGCCTGTTCCCTGGACTCTGGATTAACAATTTTTTTTTTAAATTTAAAAAAATAATTAAAAACTATGACTGAGTGGTGGCTCCATTTTCTATGTATTAACCTCTGAAGGATAGGATGGACAGGATCTAATTTTCCCAGTTAGACGATCAGGCCCCTAACTTGCTGTGAGAGAGTAAAAAGTGAGAAATATTGGGAAGATGAGTTTAAGAATAGAGAACAACTACATTGAACGTTTTTCTACTTTGAAAAACTATAACGAAAAAATATTTTCATGCATTTACTGGCTTATTTTTGAAAATAGATATTAAATTAAAACTGTTTCCTATACTGTCCAAAACTAAAATACTCACAGAACAGCCATCCCAAAAATAAAGTAGCAATTGTACACTGGTGTTTCTAAGGTCTTAAAAAAATGTAAACAAATAACTGTTCTTCAAATCATGCCATGTTCCTGATGAAGACCAAGCATTTCTTTATGCTCAGCCAAAAGAAAAAGACAATTAATTCTTTGAAATTTTATTTATTTTTGTGACATTAATGTTTTCTGTCCATCTGGATTTATAAATATTTTAGACCTAATTCAGAAACTATATAGGTGAGGGGATTATTTTAACACATTCACAATTTGGTTACAAGACACCTTAAATTGCCTCACTGAAGAAAACGATTTCCCATTTTTAAAAAGGAAAATGGGGAAAAAAAAATCACCCAATCCCAGCCTGTGGTAATTTTTCTCTGTTTTGTCCACATTTTCTGTCTTACTCACAAACCCCATGATTAGTGAGAAAAGAATCCTCTGTTTTGCTATGCTTTTCCATTCAGAAACCATGGTATAATCTGGACTGTGTTTGCTTTATAAGCACAAATTGATGAGTGAAGACAGTTCCAAGACTGGTACCATTTCAGAGACAAAACTGAGGATAAGCTGGAAATGCTCATTATATTATTTGGATTAGTTACAGAACCAGAGAGCTGTTTACCCACAAGAAAGACCTGCTGATACTTCTCCACAGAGGGGCTGGAAAGGGGCAGTGGATCCCTGTAGATGATGTGGGTTGCTGCTCTCATCCTCACATGACAGAACCAATGCCTGAGTCACTGGTCCTCTTTATGATTACAGGACAGGTCTTTCAACATCCTGCGTGCAAAATCCCACAGTTAGAAGGGCAGAACCTCCCTCTTAAGGAAGTTTCCACTCCTAATTCTGCAAGTCTGATCTCAGAGGTCAGACACGCACCATGTAGTTACCCACCAGAGAGCTGGGATTCCCTCCTTACTCCTCCTGTTGCAGCTGTCTTGATACCAGAAACACTTCAATAAAAGAATTCCCAACGTCAAAAACACATTAGTTGCATAAAATTGTGGTTCAAAAGCCCAACCTAACATGCCAGGTTGTCAGTGTTTCTACAAGCAGTGTATTTCATAAACCTGTCTGAAAGACCAGAGAATATCTGAGAGCTGTTTGCCATCATCTTCATAATTAATCTAATACTTATCCAGTGGTCACTAGCTGAGATTGACCGTTTTGCGATAGAGGTGTTGTAGTTTTAGATTCCAAATCAATTTAAATAGCAACCACAGAAAGACTGAAAATTAATGGCATAAGGAATGGTTTGTAGCATCAGGTTTGAAGCTAAAAAAAGTTATTTTCTGCCTGTATTGAAATGGAAAAATCTTGCTGTATTGATATGGAAAATTCCTCTTGAGCACCTAAAAGCAGCTAGGGAGTGAACAATAACTACAGATTGCAAACACCAAGATCAATGGCAAATGAAACATATGGTAAAAAGGGACAGTCTCCTTTAGAGGAACACTGAGCCTGGCCTAATTTCCATTGAATTGGCTATTGTGTTTGAATTCAGACTAGGGAATTGCAACTGCAATTTTTGGCCTTCCAACCTCCTCTCTTTCAGTTCCACAGCTGGAACTCAAATCCAGAGATTGACCTCCTGGCTCAAAAGGGTGCTGCAGAGCAAGAAGGGAGACAGCCAGACGCCCACCTGACACTAGCAATTCTTCCTAGCCATGAACTGGCAAAATAATGTCTCTTTTGAAAAAGAAGGGAAGCCAAAGAGATTTTGGACTTCAGAGATGTTTTGTGATTAAATATGTAGGAAACTAATTTTGCATGAAGCTTTGTCCCAGTTAAGTTCAGGACTATGAGACCTGAGGGAAAGGTATTTGCAAATGTGTGTATAAATGTAAGAATTTAAATTCTGATTTTCAGTTTCTAGATAGCTGTAATTCTCATTCACCAATTATTGCTGGCTAACTGCTGTCATTTACTGAAGTCTTTTAAATTAGAACAGGTGAATTTGAAAATATTTGCCAAAGCACTTCGCAAAATTTGGACTCACAAACTTATGTCCATAGGAAGAAGTACTCTTTGTGTGTTTACAATGACAAAAGGAGGAACTAAGATCTGCTTTCCTCCTATAAATGCATTATTGTGGTCTGCTGCATCAAAGCAGTGGTGACCAATAAGCTGCTGCAAAACTCAAACTAATTATGGAGACAGAAAATACTGACTGAGAAAAAGGACAGGTAAGAAGGAAAACACCAAGGTAAACTTCTCACAAAATCCATATTTTGTGTTGTCAAGACCTTTTGTGAAATGCTCCATCTCTGCTCTTTATATACATAGAAAATTAGCATATCATTTGATGACCTATCAAAACCTATGCTTTGATTACAAGCAGCTGCTTTTGATTACAATCAATGAATCACTAATTTGTGCTCAACCACATAACAGTTGGACTCCATCTATTATTCATTCTTGAAGTGGAGGTCCTATTTAGGACTGGATTCCGAATTTGACTAGAGCTTTTTACCCTCTTGGCTATTAATAATTTTGTTTTGAAGTTAGGTCTCTAAGGTTTCATGATGGCCTCTTTTGTTATGATTAAACTCTGAAATAATATGCTCAGCTGTTGCCCAGATCTATACACCTTTCTCCCTGACTGAATGTATGGAATGGGCTTATTTAAATTTTCTAACAATCACAGGATACTCCTTTGATTTTCAAAATCTTTGGTTTTTATTTCCAGTGTAGACTGATCCATATTCACATGGGACTGGTATGACATTTATTGTCAGTGGTTGTATGACACGAGATCTGTAGATCTCTGGATTTCTTTACAACAAATATATATATATATCTGACATGATGAAAAGATATACAAATGTCACATGGCTTCTCAGTTCAAGGTATTTAGCCTGAAGTCATGGGATGTAATCCACCTTTGTCATTATAAAAAGTGTGCATAAACAACCACATTCTTCAGACAATTCCAAACTTTTCAAGCTCCCAGATGTCATGTTCAACAGCTTTGATTATATTATTGCTAGTTCAAGATAAGGAACAGTATGGTTTTTTTTCTTAGATTACCAATGATATTGTTCATAAGAGTGTGTGAATGACTTCTACTGTAGAAAAAAACCTCTCTGGTCTGAGCTGCTTCCAGAGTAAAACTGTCTAGCCCACAAATCTGTGTGACCTCATCAACTGACACAAAGTTTCACCACATTTGATAAATGGATGATGATTAGACTCAAAATGAAACTAATGCTCAGTGTGCTGATTTTCTATCAATCTCAAAATAAAAATAATTCACCATCAAGCAAGTCAATTAATTTATGAGCTCAGAATGTAAAAAAAATGCCCTGTCATTCTGTTTGGGTGGTGGAACTGATAAAGGCATGCCTGTAATTGAAAAGGTTTTATGCTAAAAACTGTTAAACATGTTCAATCTCTGCAGAAATACTTCATAAAGGAGCTCACACCTCGGAGTTTGAGTACTGTCCTTAGTCTAAAACTGAAGGCAGCAGCTCAGGACTGGGGCTCAGCCTTGAAGAGCATCCCCAGTGCTTGGTGGGGGTGAACACAATCTTGCTTCCCAGTCATGAGTTCCCTTACCCCTCAGACCCTTTATGAAATGTGGCAGAAACTGTGACCCTGAAATGCAGCTGAAAAACAGTTTCAAGTACCCTGGGATGATTTCCCAAACTGTAAACCTGAGGGAAAGAAAATATTGATATCTTGCTTATAGCGGAGGAGTATGGAGAAAAAAACCCCTCAGTTTTTACAAGACGGTCTGCTTGGAAAAAAAAAAAAAATCTTCCTTAGATTTACTCCTGAATTGCACTCTACTTCTGTGTGTGAGATTAACCACCCATGAGAAAAAGCTGAGTGAAAGTGAGATACCTTTGCAGTCCAAAATGATGGGCAGGAGTAGTTGCAAGTGTAAAGTGGCACCCACAAAACCAAAGATGCAATTTAAAATTCACACTTCAAGCTTGACAAACACAGGCTCCCAGGGACCCCAGTGTAATCCATGTCTCTAATGAGTGCCTCCTGCTCCTCCAACCTCTGCCCATTGCAACACCAATCATTCCTCATGATTTTTTAAATAGGCAACAGAATGCTGTCATCTGCAACTCTTACTCATATTAATAAGTGATTAATCATCTCAACAGGATCTAAATACACATTGGGACTGCTCCTGAGAATAAATCACTTCCCATTGAACATAAGGACTCAGGCCCATTTTTACTCACACATTGTATGTGAGATTCACAAAAAGCCTGTGAAAACTCAGCCCGAGGTCTCATTGCAAGAGTTGCTGGGAGCTCAGTGCCCCTGAGGAGCTGGCACAGCACCAAACAGCTGACAATCAGTCAATCCATGAGACAAATTTTGCCCTCAGATGTGTGTTGCTTCCACTAAAGTCAGCAAGTTACACGTACTTCACCTGGGAATTTGATCATGAAATAGCTGCTAAAGCAGACTGGCATTTTAGAGTTCATTTTCAAGCCAGGTGGTTCGTTAGAAAAGTTGCCATGTAACTAAATGTTTAACCATAACCACATAGATTTGAAAAGTCAGGGAGGAATACGTCTTTGCAAGCTTTTTTGCTTCCCATGGAAAGCCACATAACTCACTAGCCCTTTTACAAACCAACCAACCAACAAACAAACAAACAAAGGAAAAGCAATGGCTTTTTCTTGCCTGCTCAAGAAAAACCTCTGTGAAAGAAGAGTGGCTTAGTGGAGCCACAGAGCAATTCAGCTACAGTGGCCAGTAGCAGACTGAAATCTTTGCAATAGAGTTGTTTCTATTAAGACTCAACATCACCATATGCTCTAATTACTGTTAAAATGCAGTTTATCACGTCTGAAATCTTTCAATTTATAAACACATCCAGAGCCCAAGGCACAGGTAGGTACACAGTGGCAGCACACACTGAAATTATTATCAGCAAAACAAATGTAGGAGGGAAAAGATCCTCGCCAAAGTGACAGAGTTTTGGTGCTCAATGCCCTCAATGTGGGACCAAGCCCAGGCAAAATCACAGCCTCTGCTTTGTAAGATATCCCCTAGAAAGTAAAGTTGAACCTCTGTGGCTCATGGCACAGATCTAGGCTGAGGGAATCAGGTTAATGACATCTTTGGGTTGAACATAAAATGCTTTTCTAAATGTTTTCTGGTTTAGCTGAATTTGCCTGAATGCAAGTGGAAACCAACTTGAGACCATGTAAAACTGAACTCAAGGGTTCTTGAGTGGCTCATGCTGTTTCAAACACATAAAAGATATAAAATCTTGGTGCGATTATAAAGGTACTTTCCTATGGAGACAAAACCTAGAGGTGGACAAAGTTTTCATTGATGTGAGAGAAGTACTACGAATTATCATTATTTGCTATATATATATTTACTAA
This sequence comes from Brachypodius melanocephalos, assembly GCA_013398615.1. Classification (NCBI taxonomy): domain Eukaryota; kingdom Metazoa; phylum Chordata; class Aves; order Passeriformes; family Pycnonotidae; genus Brachypodius; species Brachypodius melanocephalos. Next base: position 4,286,439 of record VZSR01001283.1, read on the forward strand.
ATCTGTGTACTCAAAAGTATATATATATATACTTTTCTTTTCTCTATATATATTTTATATATATACATATAAAAACATAGTCAATGCTAGAAAATTGATAACCCCATCAGACAACGAGGATCAAGTGAATTCACTTGAAACCAGGTTCCTTTCTGGTTTACAGGGGTACTAAAGAGCTCTGGTAGGTTGCAGTATGGGGGTTTTGCTATCAAAATGTGCTACCAAATGATGCAATACAGAAAACACCTTAGTGGAGGAACTGTATTTCATTATGAGGATTTTGGATTATGGTGAGTCATTCCCTAAATTTCTAGAAGCCTGGTGTTGGTGAGATGTGGCCGTCTCTTGAAATTTCTTTTTGTTCATTTAAAATTCAGTTTCTTTAAATGAAAGGCAGACACAGAAATATCTACACACTAGATTCATGTGCTCTTTCATTCAAAGTTTATTTTTTCCTCCTAGTTTTCATGAGCATAAGCAAAAAACTTAAAGACAGTGAAGAAATAACAAAATCATGTAATTAAAAATTTAGTAATTGCTAAATTTTGAGTGGTGCTTTAGAACATGAGTGGGGTGATATTCTAATGCAACTATTAATGAAAGAAGTCCTGTAAGTTGGATTAATATGATATGCAGCACTGAAAGACAGATATTTTCCAGCAGTAGCAATTATCTCGCATGAGATTTAAAAAACACTGGTGAAACATATGTGACTTGACTTTCACATGAGAGGTAATTGCACCTTCTCTAAAGTTCACTGTGGTTCCTGGTGTTCTGATGCTTTCTTCTGAAAATTGACTTTATCAAACTAACTATATGAAAGACAGAACCTTTTATTTAATAGCTTTCCATTAACTATCATTTTGTCATCTTAGTATAATCTTTGGTAACATGTGTGACCAATTTGCCATGGGAATAAGAAGTGAATTGGGAGAGGCTACCGAGAGGAGCAAATAAGCTTCAGAATCTGTAGGTATCTCCATCAGATATTCCCCAGTCTGCTGTATGCCAAGAGACTTCATTCCTTTGTTTCCCTTTTATCTTTATTTCTATTTAGACCTTCCTTCTTTAACTGAAGGCCTAGGGGTAAACCAGATTGTGTGTTACCATCAGATATTTCATGAGAATGATAAAGAGAACAGGATAAATGCTGTGTCTGACAAACGGCATAAAAGCACAAAGCAAAATGGAAGGTACCTTCAGAAAACGGAATTATTCCCACAAAAGCATTTCCCTGCACCTTGATGAGTATTGGTCTTTCTGCCATCCTGCAGCCTAGTGCTGGCTGGTTTTCCTGGTGGTGTATTGCCATAGCACAACCATGACGTAATTCCAATTTAAAAAGTCCCAAATCTGTTGTTCCCTGATATCCATGGATTGGACTGACTGTGAGTGAGAAGGATATAGATTAAAGTTGAATTTTTAAATATTAAACCTGCAAAGATCTGAAAAGCTGGGCAGCAGGTACCATCAAAATGGACAGATATACACTCCTCAGGGGTACCATTCCCAGGGGTGGCATGCTGCTCTTCCTGCTGACTTCCATGTCTGGGAGCACTTTAAAATCATTATTAAGAGTTCTAGAACTCTCAATATCCACTGCCTACTGCCTGGTGAGCAAAGTGAGTACAGCTGCATGGGCAAAAAACTGGTTGTGACCTTCATTTTCCAAAGTTTAAACCCGCAAAGAAACACAGTCACCATTTTGTTTCACCTTTGTGGAAGAATAGATGAGAGATCAAATCCAGCTATAGTAAAAGTTTAATTAACATAACATCAGCATTTCATATTGCCTTTCCTTAAAAAAAGAAGATGCATCAACAAGGAATCTTGAATAATCTGATAGAATTTTTTTTTTAATCAGCTTGTATTCTGATGCTTGAATTGGTCTCAGAACCATCTTCCTTTTATTATAATTTTCTTTAACAGAGGGAAAGGAGGAGCAGAAGGCATAGGTTTTGAGAGAAAAACAAACAGCAGAGACTAAACTTAGGTCTGTGTATTCCACCTGTGATGCCAAAACAAGCTGATTACTACATAAAGGGAACTAAAGGCATGACCTATACATTTATTTTTGCTCATGATTTTCCCTGTTCTGTTGGTTTTTATTGCAAGACTTAATTAAAATTAATAGCAAGTCAGCCTGGCTTCAGATTGTTTGGAAACACTTCAGAACAACTGGATTGTATCTCCACCTACTGTTAGTACTCAGCTTGAGAGGGGTGTAACTATGGCATTTTAAAGCACAGGCATAAATGATGCTCTGGGATAGAAGCTGGGCAGATCATGAGCAAGAAAGCAGCAGCCTGAATTAATGGAGAAAACTGAGTTTTGGCTAAACCCCATATTTTACTATTACTGTAAAAGGGCTGCAACTGGGAGCTTTGAGCTTCTTCTGTCTACTGTTTCCTTTCTTGTGTCAAAATCAGGTGCATTCATGCAAAAGGAACAAACAGCCTTTCCTCTTATTTCCAGACATTACTTCGGAGATTTTCTCCTTCTTTGTATCTATGGCAAAGTTTCTTGTGAAGCCAGGGCTCACAGAAGCACCAGCATGCTTTGAAGTGCATAGTTTGAACACACTTCAGAAAAGGTTTCTCAGGAGCAACCTTGTATTTTATATTAATGAAAAGCTTTCCTCTGAGATTATGCATATTTCCCTGCAGATGCTGCCTAAGAATGTGTGGACTACATCTTGCCATTCCTAAATATCCTTTTTTTCCCCTTAGGCTAAATAGCCAAAGGGCATTTGGTAATTTCACTGCAACAACTTCCTTCTAGATACCATCCTGCCAAGGGCTTTTCCCAGCTCCGAATTAGGCATTTTAGGGTAAGAAAAAGGCCAGACTGAAGGGTTCACAGCTACCACATCACTGGATCTGCCCAGCCTGGCCAGTAGAAGATGAGTCTGACTTCAGCCTGCCTCACTCAGAGCCTCACTTGCACAGAGGCACTTAGCTGCATTGGGGACTCAGGCAGCTAAACCCATTCTTCAGGTAAGCAGAGGAGGTCTGGTCTTCTCTAAGAGCAAGATGATAGTGCCCTTTGTCATCCAGTAGCTCAGTATTTAAAGCATCTGACCAGATGATGTGGGCCCCTGCCTTGATCAGACATCTCCCCCCCACCTCAGGGATCCCTCCTGCCAGACAGCTGGAGCCAGCACAGCTGGAGTGTCCCATGGAAGCTCCTCTTGCTCCATCCTGATGGCACTCTTCCACTTTGTATGGCCCAATTAAATATTCATTGGGCCAGAGAGTAATGAGCATCCCACTGTAGCTCAGCAGTTTCGTCAGCCCATAGGGACAGAGCCCCATCTCTGCTGACGTGGATGTTGAAGTATTTTCTGTGATGGATTTCCCAAAACTGACACGTTCAGGTAAATGCACAACAAGAGGGGGCTGAGCACATGGGTCAAGTGCTGTGATGGGGAGGAGAATCTGGGCTTTGTATCCTGGATCTGGGGTGCAGGCTGAATCAGTTTATATGCCCAAGGAATGACATTTTTTTTAGATTTACCTGCTGCTCTCACTTGGGAAGTGAGAATTCTGGGAAGCTTTTCTTTCATTATTGGACTAAGTTTGGAAAATAAAGCACTCAGTGTCAGGAAAAGCCAGGATTATGGCTGCCTCATCAAATCTCTCTTGCCCTCTACATGTGTTTTGAAATAGTGTTTTATAAGGACTCATCTTTACTCAAGGCACAGTATTTTTTGCACCTATATTTGCATTTGGCCATTGGTCTTATTTACCTCACATTACAAAAAGCCCTCTGTGATGGCAGATGTCAACTTTAAGGATAGATCAATAATTTTCAATATTTTCATTTAATTCTTTGGTACTCATTTGCCTAGTATACAAACACTACATAATTTTAATGCATTTCATATCCTGCTAGGACGTGTGGGTATTATTCACTCTGTACAAATTGGATTTGAAGCACAGAGAGATTTCTGTCAAAAGGTACTCATTAATTTTGGGTACAGTTTGAGCTGTCTCTTTATTTTTTAGTATTTCATATATTCACATATACTTCAGTTCATATACTTGTTGTGTGAGTGCTCACCAAACCCATGGGTCGAGCCCTGTATGGAAGGTCTTGCACCTCTAGAAAATGAGAAAGAATTGGCAAAACTGGTGTCAGAAAATTGCCTACTGTCATAAAAGTCTCTCTGATAAAAACAAAATGAATTTTGCTGTTTTAACCGAGAGACTATCCTGTTTCATTCACTCTATACTTTCTGACTTAACAAAGAAGGTGAGGGACTCAATCATTTGCTTTGCTGCAAAGTCCTAGTTCACTGCCAGACCTGACTCTTCCTGCATATGAATGAAGCATGAGTCTGTAATTAAACATGCTAGCTTAATATACACGGGAAAATGAGACAAATTAAGGATGTACAAAAAATATAAGTCAGGCATAAAATTTTGAGGGCTTAACTTTACATTTATTTTCAAAGAAAATATTCTTTTCAGAATAAAAAATTATATCCACAAGATTTTGATTCAGAGAAAAAAGTACTCTCCCCTTTGTAGTTTAAATCTTTGCCTTCATACCAACTCCAATATAGCTTGTCACTTGACTTAATATCCATTGTCCAGACCTATCTCATTTAGGCTACTGGAATAAAGTACAGAATCAAAGAATCATTAAGTCCTTTTGGTTGGAAAATACTTCTAAGATAATTGAGTCCAGCACTGCCAAATCCAATACTAAAACCTGTCCCTGGGTTCCACTTCTACACATCTTTAAAACAACTCCAGAGACGGTGATTCCAGCACTTCCCTGGAAGAGAGTCAAGGTATCATCATTGGTTCCACATCTCTCTGCTGATGCAGGGAGCCTCTCAAACAAAAACCTGTGACTTCAGAACACATTAGGAGGAAATTATTCTACATAATGCCTTCCAAATCCGAACCCATCTTTTTCCAGACCCCTGGTTCTTCACCTACCCTGTCCCAGCATGAAAATTTCTCTCCATGGTTGTATCTTTCGTGGCCAATTCTCCTGCAGGTCAAGGTGTGTACTACCCCTGGTGGCCTTTGTACATTTCTTGTTACAAGATGTCATTCCTGACACCTTTCCAAAATCATCTTGGCTGCTGTGTCCTATGGAATTGCTGATGCACCAGGGAGATTAAAGTCTCCTCTATTAACCAGGCCTGTGTTACAGAAACTTCCTTGATTTATTTAGAAAATATCTCTTCTATTTCTCACCTTGATCATGCGGTTTATAACCAACTCCAGATCGTGGTCCACAAGCTCTCAACGAGCTTTTTGTCTACCCTGACCAATGATGGGATGTATTGCCTGGTGAATTCAGATGCTAAAATGCCACAAACTTCTTCAGTGCATGTGCAAATCATAGATATACAGAGATTCAGAACTATCTTGGAAAGGGTTTCCTGGATTTCCATTAAAAAAGGGCAAAAGATGAGTCCTTGTAACACAGCTCCTCCTACCAATCAGCATCAAACAAAGGTAAAAGCGATGAATCACTGGGACAGTTAAAAGAAAAAAATACCCATAGCTTTTTCATACTGGCTTAGGTTCAGTTTTCAACAGTGCAATTTCAGAAATGACTGAGCTGTTTTTGTTGTAATTTTCCTAAGAAAATTCAGCCAGAGGCAGAGAGTACGTTAGGTATTTTCAAATTATTAAAGTTTGCAGCTGAAATTTCTAACAAGAAGTGCCAAGAAACTTTAATGGTTGGTAATGTTGTCCAAGGTATAAGCCATAAACAAAATAACTAAGAAAGAAATTTCAATATGCTTTATGTGGCATCTTTTCACCATATCCTGAAAGTTACCATGAACGGAGACAGTCTGTACCTCCATCAAAAGTGCCTTTTATCTTCCAGAGAAAGCACACATCATACAAATGTATCCTCTGTTCTGCTTCCAAAAGCAGAAAAACTTAAAAAACAGATTAAAAAAAAATAGCAAATACTCAATAGAATTGTACAGTTTTGAGCTCATGTGCTGAACTGTTTCATATTCAAGTGAATTCATTTAGCAAGTGCAGTTGTCATAATTTTTTGTTAAGCTCTCAGGACTGGTGGGGACAGCCAGCTTAAAGAAAGACTGCAGCATGTATAAACACCTAACTGTACTTCTGTCAGTCCCAAAATTAAAAACAAAACTTCATTAATTTTGTGGGGTCCTCATATCAGCCTGGTCTTTAGTATAAACATGATAATGGATTTAGGATTTTGATTCAAAATGGGTGCATAGCTTGCTTTTTATTTATTGGTTATGCTTTCTGGGTTATCTCTTTTAAATTAAGTCTGTGATTAACTTTGATGTGTCTATCAACACTAGATCATAGGCTTACTCATCCAGCACTTCTGGGAAGCTGAAATATTTTAATGACAATCTAGAAATGAGAAAAACACTGAAGAAAAAGAATTTACTAAGGCTCCAAGAAGGTAACACTACATTAAAGCCTACTTCTGAGATGTCCATATACAACTCAAAAATGCATTCAAAGACAGAAATGAACTTTAAACTTTAGTGTTGCTACAGAGTCTGTCAGTTATTGACTATCATTGCTATAATGAAAAAAAAATGTGAATTGAATGACTAATAGTCAAAAAATTTGATCTTTGCTACAATATTACCAGATCACTACAGAATTAGTCAATTATGAAGATACAGCCCAACTGTCACATCACTTATATTTTCAGATCTTATCCAAGCAACAGTCTGTAACTTTAAATAATTTTTGTGAGAAAGTCAAACAAGTTGAGTAGATCTCCTGAAGTGTCCTGGAACATGTATTCCTGGTTGACTGCAGCAAAACATGAACTATCTTCACAAAGAGTTATTTTAATAGTCCCAGGAGTCAGTTTTATCTGCATAGCACTTTAAAAGAAAACTAAAAAAGCTAATGACTCTTTTGTGTCTCAAAAGTGATGCAAAGATGATTATATAATTATTTAACAGGGGTTTTTTTTTGTTTGTTTTTAATTAGTATTATATCTTTTAATTTGAGCAATTGGTATCTCCCAATGTGCTAGGCAGGACTTCCTCCTCCTGCAGCCTTCTGCTCCAAAGCTGACTCAGAGTTATGTGTTGGAGCCAGGAATCTGTAGGAAATGCAAGTACTTAAGAAAATCAGCCTTGTTGTCAGGAAAAAAGTTCTGGCTTATAAGAGCCCCTCCCCGATACTGTAATTGTAATTTCAAATGTGTATGGGATATCTCCTTTTACGTTTTCCACTGATTGTGCTGATAGCACAAGACAAAGAAGAATGTTTTGTTATTGCAAACAACTATAATTTTGATGTATATAATTCATTTTTAATAAGGACAACTTATTAAAATTTCTCCACATATTTCTCCTTAGAAATGTATTTAAAAGAGTCTGCAATAAACTACATTCTACAAAGCAAGGCTATTTATAGGCAAAAACTGAAACCCAAGTATGCTGGTTTCAAAGAAATTGCTTAAGGAGGTGCATACTAAAAAGCTGAGCTTGTTTGTGCACAAAAGCTCAAACAAAGATTTTTACTGGTAATTCAGAAACTTGGTGTGCATGTAGGTGGGCTAAAAAATAGCAACTATACAGTATTTCCATATCAAACAAATTTTGATATCAAAGATTGCTCCTGCAATATGTAAAAAAGCAACAACTTTCCCTATAAATAGATATCCTGTCTTCCGAAACAAGTTTTCAGGATTATTTTACTGGAAAAGGAGGTGGTGGATAAAAGATCTCAAATGAGATGTCCAGCTAAAGCAGCTTAGTGTGGTATTTCAGTCCTGCCCCTTTGAAAGCTACCCCTGTGTTTTCCAAATTTGAATCCCTCAGCTTTCCTCTCCAGAGTACCTGATGAGAACTGTATTTCTTCTGTTCACAGCTTCCACAGAGGAGGTAGAATGTAGTGCTTTATGCCATGCAATGATGTCCTTCCACTCTGACTGATAAACTCTCAATAAACGCTCTTTACTGACACTTGAACAATCAGGGGTTTTAGGTTTGGATGTTAACACAAATCAGATGTTGCTGTACATCTCTCTGCCTTTAGGTCCTGCCCATCCACCTCCCTGCTTCTCAGCACTGGTTAGGATTTCACCCTCTGATGAGTGTGAAAAAGGGAGCAAATCCATCGAGGAAAACCAACCCTTTTCAGCAAATCCACTCATCCTGGGCTGGGATGACTCCCTGAGTGGTCCATTCCTTGCAGCAAATGAACATCGCAGCAAAGAGAGAAGGAAGAATGTTGCAAGAGCAAGGAAGGTGTCTATTTTACCCCTCCCCATGATTGAAGAAATGAGAAATGTCATATTGGCATTCAAGATTTGCCATCTGCCTCATAACAACTGTATAATACGCTCCAGGATCACCTTCCCTCTGTGTCCTGTTCCTGCTGCCCGGGCTTGGCCCCTGCATGCCGTGCTTGTATGTAATTAATGGACAGAAGGCCACTATGTGATATGCAGGACCAGCCAGCAAAAGTACATCAAGTTCCTTGGATGCTTCAAGGAAGAGAACTGGATGAGACATCCATTGTGGCCTTCAGCACTCATTTAAATTGGGATGATATCAAGAACAACAGAATAATAGAAATTTAAGAGGGAATGAATGATGACTCATACGGGTTAAACTCAACTTCTGAAAAATACATACTTGACATAGCTGGCCTGTAGCCTGCTGTGCATTTTTACGTTGTGTTTTCATAAATAAGAGGATTTTTTTAGGTTGATCAGAGGCAGCTGTACTTTTTGAAATGGCTTATACTGTATCTGTACTTTACACTACACTAATGGACTTCTCTGATGCAGGAATCCTAATCCATTTGGGCTGCTATGGATGGCTACATTTCTGTAAACTGGAGATAGTTTTGTTCCCAATTTAAACATGGATTTGAATGAACATTAGTGATGGGCAAACTGAAATTCTGGAGCTGCAGTTCAGTTTGAAAAGGACTGACATATTTGTTTATCCAAACTTCCTGGCTTTACACAATGCATAACTGCAAATGACCTCAGGAAGAGAAAAGCCTCTCATGACACTATGAGCACTTCGTGTATTCTGTGAAGACTAAACCCACAGAGGAAGGAAGTGCAAGGGGATGGAAACACATAGTTCAAATGACTATTTTGTTATAGTTTTGGGCTACACCAGTCTGCCCAAACTCGAATTCTTATTGGTTCACTTATTCATATTTCTATTAAAATGTGAAGGCTAGAGGAGACCAGAAAGTGTGCTGACAGTATTTTCATGCTGCTTGGCTGTACTTCCTAGTTTCAAGGGTATGCTATATTGCTCTGGAAGCAGCTTCTCAGATACACCAACAAAACTTCTGAAACTCATAGTGTGCTCTGAGGGCAACAAGTAAATTTCTCAGCACTAAACTTTCAGCATAGCACTATTATAACAGAATCGTGGAATATTCTGAGTTGGAAGGGATCCACAAGGATCATTGAATCCAACTCCTGGCCCTGCACAGGACACCTCAAGAGGCATACCATGTACCTGAGAGCACTGTCCAAAGGCTCCTCCAGCTCTGTCAGGCTGGAGCTGGGACCACTGCCCTGGGGAGCCTGTTCCAGTGCCCAACCACCCTCTGGGGGAAGAACCTTTTCCTAACATCCTAACAGCTCAGCCTCTCTCTGTTTCTAGAGCTTTTTTTCTAATATCCAACCTAAACCTGCTCTGACACAACTTCAGGCTGTTTCCTCAAGCCCTGTCACTGTCACCACAGAGCAGAGATCAGTGCCTGCCCCTCCTTTTCCCCTCACAAGCAGTTGTACCTGCAAATATACATAACAATAAAATAATATATAAAACAATAAATAGTATAGGATTATATAAATATACAATATTCAATAAGTAAATATATTATATTTATTGTATTGATTGATTTGTTTATTGGGTTTTGGTGTTTTTACAATTTTTATTTGGAGATGGTCCATGATACCCAGGAACATAACTCCATGCAGTGCTGTAAATTTTTAAGAGGGATCAGCATTTGATCCTATAATACTTGATTTCAACCTTGACATGCTATAAATAAAGTAAATCTATTGACTTCTAAACTTCTTTATCTATGAATGGAGGCAAGAGCTCTTCTCAGAGTGCCAGAAGAGAAGGAAGGCTAGCCTGTAGTTACTGTCTTCCTACAGAGAAAGCACGTGTATGTCATGGGCTCAGCCTTCAGAAAAATGACAATTTGGACACTTGTGGAAAGAAGAAACAGAATTACAATTTAAAAAAAGAATTTCTAAATGTCTTTTGGGAAAAAAGTCGAGTGTGTTTTCAAGAGAATCCTTTTTGTTTTGTCACCAATAAAAACTTTATACAAGAGCAAGCTTAAATTATGGCTTTTTTCACCCTCTGCCTTTACTCCAAATCTCTCAAAATCTTTCTTGCTTCAAAAACAGCAGCCAAGTAACTTTTGTCAAAGAGAAAAGACCAGAAATCTCAAAGCTGCTAATTCTTGTTTTTCAAGTTAGGTACAACATTTGGTCCTATCTCACTGCCTCCTGTGTGTATCACTTTGTATGAATGCCTAGAAGCAGAAGTGTACAATTCAAAAAAACAGTCCAGCAATTAGAAGGAAATATTTATACTTTGATTATTGAGTTTGATTATTTCCATAGCCTGGAAAGCAGACATGTGGCAAAAATACGCATTTGTCTTTTTGGCTAATGGAAAATATTTCAAACAATTTATATTGGTTATTAAATACAAAACACGAGTGTAACAGACAGATTTATGCCTAAAAAGACTTCTAAAGACATCAAAGATAACTGCACCCAGTTAGTGAAGTATTGAAGGTACTATCAGTTGTAACTAAGGTGATTGCAACCTCTGGACACTTCAGCTCTGTTCCTGACCTTGTCAGGCATCAATCAGTGCCCTGGAGTCCTTTGTTTTCTGGCCTGGCAGAGTTGGCTGCTGCCTTCTGTATTCAGTATAAAGTGGGACCAAATGAAATAGATTTAAAAGATCTCTTAAAAACGAAAACCGTCACAGAAAAATAAAGGTTAATCAGAAAATCTGGGGTTTTTTCCTATAACTTATTTTTAAAAATGCACTTTTTATAGAGCTGGAGGTGCCCTAACTTGTTATTACAGGAACAGCTTCAATTTTGCACGTTTCTCAATGCTGACTTTGCTGTCCACAGGGTGCTTGTAGAACAGCACATGGTGCACTCTGGACAATTTTTCCCCCTACTAGAGAGCCACAGTACAGCTTTGGCAAGCAAGCATTTTAAGGATCAACAGAAAAGTTGAGAGTTTATTTTCTGTATTGGTCCAATTAGAGTTACCATGCAACTCCCAATGTCTTTCTATTCTCTCACCTGCCATAGCTGTCAGGAATTTGGAAGTGCACACTCATTTAAATCGATACCAGATTGCCTTTAAGCCACTCACACAATATGCTCTAGACTCTATTATTCTCTTCAAGAAGTTCCCTGTTTCCTTTACATAAGGCCCTTTCTCAATTAAATTCCATTTAGGCATCTTTTCCAGTGTTGGTTATTAAATGGAATTGCTTTTACACTACAAAGATGATGAATATGTATATGAATCCCACACAAATATTTGATAAACCAAGCACACAAGTACACACACAGAAAGAAACACATACTAAGATGAATATTTGTCCGTGTATGTGCAATATGGAAAGCAAACACCATTTTTAGCATCTGGTTTTGTATTTCTGTGGTTTGTGCAATATTCTCATCTATAAATCCCTCAAAGCACCGCCAGGATCTTCACCTAATGTGTACAGGCATTAACATATTGCCACTGCAGCTGACAGGAGTCATGTTTGCTGAAAGTCAAATGTGTGTTGAGTCAAAAAGTTGAGACTTCTCAGCATCTGAAGGACGCAAGCTACAAGATAATTGGGATGCAGTTAAACTGGGATTTGGAAATTCAGCTCTATTCAAACTTATATGCCCACTGATCAATTCTTTTTCCCCTGAGTCTTAGAGAGCCTTGTGCCTGTGTATCTGATTTATGATGAATGGGAGGTTACTTTAAAAAATATATTCACAGACCCAGAGAGCTCTATACAATAAATTAGACTAATATAATCGAAGACCAGCTGGCAATACATGTTGGGCAAAAAAGGAAGATGTGACAACTTCAGCTAAACCAACAGACAGAATTACTTGATTTGGTCTCTGCACATCTTTAAAATCATGCTCTGTGAACATTGTTATGACAGGGAAAAACAAGTTTTTTTTCCCTGTAAAATTAAATGTCACTCTTGATAGCATAATATCTGAAATATCACCCTTCCAAGTCCATAGCAATATTTTACACAGAAAATTAAACTCTCTCTCTGTTTATTGAGTGGATAATGCTGTCTTCGAATGTGTGAGAACCCCTGCTAGGTGAGAAATTAAAAAAGAAGCACTATAAAGTCTAATGGTATGTATGAAATACAAAAAAGAGAGAAAAAGGTAACTTAATTGGTAATCAGAAGAAATCATAAAACTAATCATGCAATTAATGTCTTAAAAAGTCAGCATATGAGGTGTGTATAATTACCAGAAAACAATGCAGTGATGGTTTAGAGGATTAATGAATTAATGATTGTTGGGGGGAGGAGGATTTGATCTGCAGTTTTAAATGTTAGCTTTAAATCCATGCTTGCACTATTACTTTACTTTGTTTACAGGAAGTGCTCTCACCATACACATAGAGACTTTATCTCTGAAATTAGTATTTTTTCAATATTACATTAGAAACATTTTCCTTGATAAAGATGCAGATGTGCTCCCTTTTCCTTGATACAGCTCCCCATCCTCCCCTCCTGTTCATGAAAATTGAGGACTCTTGGCAAGGAGAAGAGTTTGGGCAGCACATACATTAAAATGACACAAAGCCTAGAGAAATCCTCCAATTGCAGGTGCCAGAATAAATTTAAAAATATCTTGACATATATAAATATTTTAATTTTCTCTTTAAAATGTGAAGTGCTACACCACATATTATCAATTGTCCTTTGTTTTGTACACACATTAAAAATAAATTTGTGTTCTGGTGATGATTGCTAATTTACTGATGATCTTACATATCAAGATGTTAATTTGTTGATAAAATGAGGTGATAGAAAATTACAAATGATTTAAGACTGCTGTACATCAAAACATAAGCATTCCTTTGATTTAGTTGCCAGCTACAAAGATTTCAAACCATGGTACGTAAACATTGGTCTTTGTTCCTTTTTTTCTCCCTGTCATGTGGTTCAAATGTGTGCATCTGCTGCTAGACGTGATAGCGACGCATGACGGATGGAGGGATGGATGAAAGGATTCCTCTTTTCATGACAACAGAGACCCAGGATTCAAAAACCTTCAAGGAAGGGCTGAGAGGATGGTCCAGAGAAGAGGATGCTGGCTTAGGACTGAGGAGATCTGGGATACAAAATGCATCCCCAGGGCCAACAGCCCACCCCTGACTTGACTCCTCATTGGTAATGGAAGGATACATATTATTTCCCTACCTTCATGAACTTTTCTAAAAGTAAATGCCTTCAAGGCTGCCAGGTAGATGGATGCTATAATTAGAGCAGAAAGGGGAGTAATAGAGGTAGAAGCTTTAAAAATTGTACAGCTAATAAGGCAGAGGTTTTTAAACTAAAAATGGGTGAGTCCTTGTAAAATGTGCCACTGCTAGAAATGTAAGCCCTTTCTATGGGAAGCTTGGCAGAGGCTGGGTTCCCACAACATCTGTGGTGCTCCAGGACTTGAGCTGCTCATGGGTAGTTCAGGTCTCAGCAAAACTCCTCTCTTCACCTCTAGATAATATTCTCAGTTGGGGAAAGGAGGAAGGAAGGAAACAGCAAAGAAGATTGGAAATGAGACTGAGAAGATATCAAGACAATTCTCATGTCTGTTGCTCAAATCTGTCTTTCCACAGGAGTTATGGACGATCCCAGTTCATTTCTACATTCCAGCTCCCAGCAGTAGCAGTGGTTATGATATTTGGCTGCACCTCAGAGGGGTTCCGTCACCCCTCCTTTAATGGCTGAAGCCATTAAAGTGCCATTCAGTGGCAGTGGCGGGGCTTTGAGACAGGCAGAATAAATATCACAGGTGCAAACTCTGTTTGCACATACAGTGTCTACTTGTTGGAGGACTGAGGTGCAGCTGGGCAACACTAGCCACTTCTCATTGAACAGTCACTCACATCTCATAATCTCTGAAGTCCCTAAATCCAGACTGATCCAGCCACTCCTTGATGCAACCTCATTCTCATGTGCCTGCAGGAAGGCACCAGAGGGAATAGGATCATCACTTCTGGGTGTCATGGCCCCAGGGCTGTCAGCTGCCCCAGAGAGGATCCAAGCTTTTTTCAAAAGAAGTGGGATTTTGTTTTCAGTGCATTTTCTTCCTTTAGTGAGTTTGGGACTTGTTTTGGTGCAAGCTAGAGGGTCTTTCAGTAGTTTTGGTATTTCTAGATCACTAATTTTCTGTTTTGCTCTTGCTGAAGCTCTGTGACCCCCTATGTGACACACTGACTACGCTGTCATGCCAGTGAAGTCAGTAGCACAAGGCTGCTGGGAGGGCTGGACAGGATCATATTTTGGTTTTGTGGAGCGATGACTTCACTAAACCTCACTACTGAGGGCAAACATACACCTTTGTTTGATTTTGTACAGGGCTGGACTTCTGCTGTCCTTTGAAATCGTAGTTTGTGTTGTGTGGATAAGATATATTGTTGCTCTTTCTGCTGGACACAGACAGAAGAGATATTTGGAGACAAAAAAAGACATAGTCTAAATCATATACATCATCATCAGTTTTCTCTGTTGCATTCTGCAAGAAAAGCCTTGTCTTTTGTATTTTTGCACCAATAATATAAACACTGATCTACCATAATAGGATCTGATCAACAAGAGAAACTATTATTTTCTCAATAGCCAAAGAATACCTGAAATGTGGATTTCTGAGTCTTTAAAAATATAGAAGTGATCTAACCAAATTAGAACAAAAATGTGCATATCAAACCACAGGTGGGTGCTCGGAGAAGAGTAAAAACAGGTGGAGAAGCAAGTCAGGACACTTGCACCCAACAGTGGCCATGTGATGATTCTCTCCCAGTGTCCACTCTGTAACATGGTGGGATTTAATCTGGAGGCTTCAGGATCTTGAGCTCTTCTGTGGATACCACCTGATCTGAAACGCGGTCTGACATCCTGTGATGTGAAAGCCTTCATTTCTGCCTCTAAGCAGAGAGGAGAGGAAGGGTATTCCTGAATCTCTCACTGTGGATGCATCCCATTTAAATTGTCCTCGTGTATTGAAATTTTGGAATCTCTTGACTAGTCCATCCCAACTCTTTCCAAGCTTAACATATTAAGAGATTTAAAGCAAGTTCTAATGCATTTGCCTTTATCTCACCTAATAAAATGTCCAGGAAGATCTGAATTTTTTACTGATGGAAATTTGGTTTTTTTGCTTTATCAAGGGGAGCTTGAATTCAATATTTAACCCCCAAGCATAATTGTGCATTTCCTTGAGATGAGAAAGCACGGCAAGGAAAGGCTGAACCAACAAATCAATGGCTCCTGCAGTTCTGCAGTCTGTCTCCTTATCCATATCCTGCAATATGACACAAGGGTATTCAAGAAATTTCACAGAGTTCTGCTTTGCTCTGACAATCCATAAAGTCAACAAAAATTAACTCCCTCATCTTGAAGGATTTCCCTTGACAAATATCCAACCTCAGGAAAATTCTACTTATAGCACTAAAAGAAAATTTCTCAGTACAAGTCTTTTATAGGCCTCAAAGCATTCAGAAATAGTCAGACTGATTAATTTTCCTTTTCATAAAAGTTATTAAAATCTCAAAATTTCAAACGGTATATTTTATAATCAGAAATGTTAGCACTTCATCTTGACGTAACTTAAAAAATTCTGATCAATTTAAGTGAACTAATTCTTAGAAGTTAAACATGAAAATACATATTTTGATTAATATGACTAGGTAATGCGTGAGTTAGAGAAATAGATTACTGGAATTTCTACCCCAAACCCACAGTTTACTGTATAAAAAATTTATGCTGTAAAGTTCCAAAAATGAAGCCTCATTTTCAAAATTGCCTGACATTTTGGATCTCATCTGATTCAAACTGTAGCTTTGAGCACTCACTAGCTTTGAAAATCAAATGACAGTGACACATGCTAAACACTGAGCCCTGAATCTAAATAATTCAAAATTAAAAAGTACTTTTGAAACTCTAGTAAGAGCCATGATAAAAAAAAAAAAAGTTAAATAAAGTTTTCAGCATAGTGCAGAAGAATTTCTGAGTCTTTTACTAGAAATATTCAATCATGTCCACAAGACAGCTTTTACCCCCAATCATGATCTGCTTTAGTTTATGCTAATTTCTTTCACCCAAGCTGTTCCTTAAACCCATTTTCCTGATTGTTTTTTTTACAAAGCAATTCAGCATTATTTAATCTTACATGACACTCAGCCAGTGACTTAATAATTAATATGCCAAGTAAAGCAGGTAAACTAAATCACCTCTTAAATTAAGAAACCAGATCCTTTCTATTAGCGCATAAACACAATTTAAAACATTGGTCTTAATAACTCATGCACTATCAAGGAAAGAGCAGGTGGTTTAGTGTTGCTAATGCTGAATTGATATTACAGAAAAATATGAGAATCTTAGGTTGGTGTATTATGTACTTCAGTAGCTTTCTAGTTGTACCATCAGCATTTAAATAATGAAATTAGATTCCTATTCATGAGACACACTCTTCTGAATTTTAACATCCATATCGTAATTATTTTTAGAAATTAAGGGATAATGTTTATTCCCAGTGGATACTATTTTTTTTTTCTTTTATTATTAAAATAGTATGTTTTTAAACATTAACTACCAAACTGCAGGAAGCAGGGCAGGTATCTCCCTGATAATCAGTAATCAAACACGCTCCTTCCATTAGCAGCTTGGGTGAAAACAGAGTCAGTGTACACTGAGTGCCCCAGCATTACAAGTTCAGCAAGGGTCACTGATGGGACTGCAGGTAGTTTTGTTTAGCTCTGTTTTGTAATGGCCATTTAAAATCTTTTTTTTTTTTTTTTTTCTATGCTGACAGACCTGCACCACAAAGCTCTCGTGCACCGCTCACAGCTGCTCAGCATCCCTTCCAGGCAGAAGCGGAGGTTTGTCTCCTGCCTGCTCCCAGACCAGAATTCACCCTCAGTTTCTGCAGAGTAACATTGTACATCCTACACTGAGAGCCAGCAGCTTCCACTGTGATACATTCAAGGAGCTGAAAATAGGGACATCCTGTCTCCTGCTGCACTATGTGCCAATTTTGCAGTGGTTTTTTGCACTTTGTGGCAAAGATGTGATCATTTAAATACATACTGCAGAGCAAGGCTGAAAGCAGATGCCCAAATCGTGGTGTATAGAATACACTGTCATATCTTCATAAATTATGAAGGTAAATCTGTCACAATGGCAACTTACTCATAGAATTTTCCTGATTACCCCTTGTATATTTTCAACTTTTGGATATTCATTAATTTTCCCCCAGTCAAACAAAACCTTTGTTAAAATACTCGTAGTATTTGCATCTAGATCTCTTTTTTGTATTGGGCACATTTAAATGATGGATTTAGCTACCCAACAACAGAATGAAAATAACAGGGAAAATAAATGCCACAGGAGGAAAAATCTTTACACTGTGACCTGCAAAACAAGATTTTCATTAAAATAAGTGTAGTTTAAAATGCTTTACTCTAAGGTCTGCAAGGACCCTGTAAGAAATAAACTCCAGACCTGGATGCAAACTCAGTCACCTTTTATGTCAACAGAAATACCAGTTCAGGCTGAAGTTTACTCTTTTAGATTAAAAATAATAAGAAAGAAAAAGTAAAAAGATCTACAAGCAGGGATGTGCCCAGCAGGAATTTTCTAGTTGATAAGTTAATGGTATGGTCCAGGGCTGTCTTCTGACTCATCATCACCTGTGCCAAGATGATGTAGTTTTACTACTGTAAGAGTTTCATTAAATGTCCTTGTTGATACTCAGGGCTGACAGAAATTGTTATGAATTTAACACTAGGATGGAGGCAGAGTTAGTGATCTCACAGATAATTTAACTTTTGACAAGTCCTTTCACAGGGAATACAATTCTCAAAAGGAGACCACAAAGAGTTCATGAGTGCATGTGAAGCATAGGTGTCAGGGGCAGGTGCTGCTCACACCTGCCAGACAAGCATTTGTGTCAGAGCACACAACACAGACTTCAGATAAACCACTTGCTATTTAGACGACAATGGTTCAGGTTTTGGAGGGATTTGGATATATAGGCTCTATTCTTAAAATTATTCACTTAGGTGCTGTAAAACAGGTGTGTAAAAGAAGGGAATGAAACCTGCTGTTGCCCAATGCCAACGGATGCAGAGGCTTTCAGTTCAAAGCTTTTGTTGAGTGTGAAATGTGGCAATAAAAGAGGATCAAACATGCAGTAAAATACTCTTGTGGGAGCTAGAAAAACCCGTAGTGCAGTCAGTGTTAAATAAAATGCTCACATCAAATTGAAAAACAATGTGGCCAGTGCCAGAAGAGCCGTGCATGTGACGTTGTCACTTAACTAACAAGAGAGTGCTCCTCCAGCACACGGCCCAGGGCTGTGTGACTCTCCTGAGGATGACAGGGAGCCCCCACTCAAAATGTCATTAGTAACTCCAAACCTGCCTGCTAGGATTTGAACACCACTTATTTGAAAAGAATAACCACGGATATCTGAACATGGGAATGAGAGACAGGAGTCTTTGGTCCCAGTTTTGGTCTTATTAGCTTAATTTAACAAATAATTTCCCATATCTTCCTGCTGCTGCTTGAAAGCTGCTTTTGATGAAACCAGAAGCAAAACACCTCCCTGTACTTTCAAGCAGGGCTCACATTCAACACAGTCAGTTAAAAAGCTAATGAGGCAGGGATGTAGCAACAGCTCCTTTCACTAGCCTGATCAACCACTTTACAAATGAACACGGTGCTTCTTTAAGAGACCCAAACATGCTGAAATGGCCCTTCAATCAATCTCCAGCTATATTTGCCCCTCAAAACACAAAGAAAGAGATGAATGATTTAAAGTTGCTGTGGAGCTGACTGAGAGAAAGAGCCAGACACATGAAAAATGCTATTTTTGTGGAGAACAGCAGCTGCCATGGTGTAGCACCACTTTGCGGTCTAGGGCTGCTGCTTAATAAATGACAGCACAAATCCTGCTGCAATCCTTTAGGAAAACTTCTGCAAGACAAAACATCCTGTATACATGCAGTGATAACCACACATTAGAGAATGAAGCAGAAGATGGCAAAAGCCATCTGTTGTACCTGCAGTTTATATTTAGTACTGTATGATAAAATATCTCCAAATTCACATAAATCATTGTGATATTCTAACCCAACTTCTATGATCTCTATTCAGAAACCACAGCAGCTGTCTTTAATAGGGACCTTTCCAACAGTAACAAAATCTGACCCTATTAATGAAATTAAAGCTTAAAATTACTAGATACTAGATGATGGAAATATTGTTTTGTTACAATTAATAAAATTCAACCCTTTTATCCCCATAAAACACTAGCAAAGGATTGGGTTTTAGCTTACACTAACATGTCAATAGGAATTGGGCTTATGTGATGCAGATATATGTAGTCCATGGAATAGGATTTACAGTAGCAGCATAAAATTTATAAAAAAACTTCTAATATATTTTTGTCTTCAGTTCACAGTAGAAATAAATTTTTGTAAATTTATCTCTTTGTGAATTCTCATAGACCTTATAATAGTTATAAGTAGCAGATTTAGGCCCCATTAAAAGAGACAAACAGAACAAAGCTCTGCCTGCTCTTCCCTGTGCTTGTAAGAATAATTTGCACAGGTCTGTGAGATGCCAACTGCAATTTGTTCAAGCTTTAAGAAAGCCCTGAACCTGAGGCGAGTTGTATGAAACCTGATCTGTGCTTTTAAGACTAGCAAAGGCTATTTGGTGGGTGTTTGAAACTCAGACTGAGGTCGTACTCAAGGAGTCCACACCAACAAAATCCCAGGGGGATCCCCGAAGAGACCATGGCAATGCCATGGGCAGCTACACCACTGCCTTCAAAGAGGACAGTTCTTCCTAGTAGGGTATTGGCAAGCAAGGCTGTGCTCTTCCTTTTGGGATAGCTGCCAAGTGGTGTTTATGACATGGAATTAGACCAGGGAAGTGAACCCAAGGATTATAGGGATGCTCCTTAATTTTCCTTGTATGCAGGAACAGATGGGAGTAGTAGACCTTCTACTATTGGTGCTTTATGTTCCATCCTAATGATTCTAATGTTTTTGTTTGAGACCTAATCAAAGCATTTTATCCACTATTTTTTCTCAGCATTTTCAATTGCAACTGTTGTAGGCACATGGTGCCGAGCTCCTTCAGAGCTGGAAGCAGGAACAGGGGAATAAGCTCTGTCACTGACTGTGTCCAGAACATTTATAGTCAGTTCTAAAGGTTTCTCTAGGACCAAACAAGATTGCATACTCATGCAGAGCCCTTGGTGGCACACAGAAGGAAAATAGCTGCAGGGAGCTTTAAGTTTGTTTGTCAGGCTGGTTCAACCAGCCAGTCCACAAGGTGTAGAGAACGCCATGAAAATGATGGCATTCCTCACCCTGCACAGGCCTGGCAGGACTGGGAAAGAAGGTTCTATGTGATTATGGGTGATTGCCACCCCAAAGACATCTGTGACAGATACATTTATTACATGCAGAGTGCTTGATGCATGGCTTTGAGCAGGTGAAGGAAGACAAAGAGAACTCATCATTATTTATCATGTGCCATATGGCAGGAATGCCAGAACCAGGATGGTTCTCCTAGGGACACACCAATATCACCATCAGTCAGCAAAAGAGGATAGAAAACAAATCCTTGGAAAAGGCACAAGACCAGATTGCACAAACAAATTAGTAGCATCCAAAGCATGATATTTCCTTACAGCTAACATGGTAATTCCAGCCTTTTCCTTCTGCCTCCAAAAATTTCTCCACATTTTCTAATGCTGGAGCTCAAAGTGCCAGTATAGAAAGGAAATCTGATACAGTGTTGGCATCCACCCCGTTCTGAGCAGGAGATTAGACAAGATGGATCCAGGATCCCCTCAGACAACGTTCCCAAGACTTTATATTTGCTTGTCCAGATGCTTGTAGAAGCAGGCTTTGAAATATGACAGCCATTTGAGGAAACTTGACCATAAAAAGAGAAGCAATCTTGCAGTCAGCATGGATGGCCATTACAGTCATGGTCATTTGGGCCACAGGAAGAATAAGGCACAGCTGACAGTTCACCTCTGTCCCTCCTTGGAGCTACAGAATTTGTACAGAACCAAATGTTGCACTCCTGAAGGATGACTGGCTTACCTGGGCAGTACAAATACGTGCTCCTCCTGCTAATCTAGAGAATACACTGTTCCAAATTTCATAAATGCGTCATACAGAAAAGAGGGAGGATTTAGAGAATTTTTAGGTATTTGATGAAAAACATGCTCAGAGCTAACTGATCTTTGCAAAAAAACCCCAACTTACTGTCAAAAAAAAAAAAGAAAAAAAAAAAGAAATTGTCATGGTTTTAGTACAATGTTATAAGGTTTTTAAAAAAAGGTAAAAATGCACCTCAAGGAAAAATACCATGTGAAGGGCTGTATCAAAACATGCAAGCACTGCTGAAGGTTTGATCTAAGTGTGTGGCAGTTAAGTCCCTCTTACATTGTGTTGTAATATCTAAAATAGTGGGTCATGAATGCTCCCCATGATACTGCTGCATCTGGAAGATCTTTTCTCTTGCCCAGTCCTAGTATGATGTGGGAGATGCAAACAGTCAGTTCATCATGCTATTCGCAGGTAAAATTTAAATTATAAAAAGTCTCAGAAAATTGCACAGATGTCTTTCTGGCACTTCATAATTTTCCCTTGGTAGTGTACTTAAGTTGTAACAATCATCTGAAAGACATAAAATATGATGGGGAAGGTGGAGGAAAGGGAGCACTTACTGCTGACTCTATACTGGTGAGATTAGCACCAGTCATAGTCTGATCTGATATTAATTTCTGTATGAGAAGGCATTTTCAGAAGAAATCAAATGCTAAATACTTCTATGTAATAGTAAAGAAAGTAACCTGTGAAGTCATGGGCTATTAACTAATCACCATACTCCAACTAACAGCAGCATACAGTTGCTAGGTAACCCCTGATAAGATGTGCTGGCTGAGAATTGCTGGAGAAAAGTGATTCCCTCTGCCAGCACCACCACCACCCAAACCATCACTGAGTCAAACTGATTACAAAGGAGTTTCTGTTTTGACTGATTTTATAGGAGATAAATGGTGACTGCATTGTGTTTAGACAGACCAAATCTGCACGCTGGTTGATAAAATAAAAAAAAAATGCAATCAATGAAGTGCATTTGTTGCTTTTTCAATGGGTTCATTTACCCTTGACATCATAATGCTGCATGCTGCAATCCAGCTGATTTATTTTTATATATTGCATTATATTTCATAAGATGTAAAGAGCCAGATGACTGGAAGCTGACTCTGAAAATCAATGAGGAACAGATACCTACTGGCATATATGAGCCATGCTTCCCTTCTACAATATTTTAATACTTTTTACTCTCTATTTCACACTATCACATTTATGTGTTTGATAGAAACCTGAAATTCAATTCCATTTGAGCATTTTTTTCTTTATTTTCATTCACCAAGTAAATATTAAATAAAAATGAATGCTAAGTCAATTCAGTAAACAGCTTTTGAGGAAATATTATACTGACTTATTCTGAATAGAATAGAAATGAAAACAAGTCTAAAATCAAAACAGAGAAGACATCCCCAATATCAAGAATTACATGGAAACTACTGGCAGAAAGGAATAGGTTTAATTTTTTTTATATACAACTGCTTAGCATTCAATGTAGTATCCACAAACTGCAAACCATTTTGGCAAAAAGACTTAATGACTTCTAACAACTACCTGTAATGCTTTTCCTGTGCAAATCACACACTCTCCAGTAAATTATTTAAAAGCAATGAAGATAAACTCAAAGGTATTTCATCCTTCTAAACTTCTGAATATTACAGTGTGGGAGAGTTGTCTCCCTCTTCTGGATGATCCAGACAACCTGAAGGAACTACAGCTGCTTGAACACAAGGAGCCTCAGGTTTGTGGTGAGCACAAACAAGGGTCAGCTGCTCTCATGTATAGGAACTCAAATAGACATTTTCTTCATGGTAAGATCTCCCTAGCAGCCCCTAGGAAGGGGTGAGGAAGCATTGCAAAGAAAGAACAAAAATAAGAGATGACAACATTATTATCTTTTCTTCTGAATTAGCTTTGAGATTCGAGGACGCACCAGGGGTTTCTACATTACTAGAAGAGAAGCACAGTTGTTTGCATACACTTGGAGTGGCACCACTATTTTTGTATCCCCATCACACATCTCCAGTGCTGGCATCAGCCAGAGCTCTTTCCATGCCATACATTGCTCACAGCTTGATGCAACAAACTGCCCGACAACTATATTGAGAAACAGCTTGTTTGGTTTTTCTAATTTGGAAAACAAAGGCGCACTGCAAGCTGTGCTGACTGGGAAGTCATACATCTTTAACGCAAAATAAAAAGGAAAAGAAAAGAAGGAAATATCCTTTAGATACTGCAAACGCCTTCCTCTTCCCTTGCAAAGTGCTCTGTCGGCATGGCTGACCCCATACCACTTCTCAACATCAGCCAGGAAGGAATGAACTCTTTATTCTATTTGTGTTCAAAAGTTAGTATTAGGGAACTCACCTGTAAAGAGAGGGTTTCAGTCTACTAGAAAAGACTCTTGATCAGCTATGAAACTAATGCAGACTACAGACTATTCACTGTTTAGGTCAGCAGTTGTCAGAGGGTTGGCTTGGAAGGTAAATCACCCACTGGCCATCAATGCACGGGCTACATGAAGTGTAGGGTAGAATTAAAGAGTTCTCATATGGACTCTTAAAAAATGCACAGGGGTTGGGAGACCTGCTGGACTTTGAGATCTCACTGCTCGAGCTCAGTGTGCTCACTCACTCTGTGGGCACAGCCTCAGTGCTCTGTCAAAGATGGCCACAAATGGTTGAAGATCAATCTGAAATCCCCAGGACAGGCTTATCAGACTGACATGGAGTTCAGTGAACATTATTTGCACCATATGCATCTTCAGCCAGCACTGGAGACTGTGATATCCTAGTTTACCTAGTTATTTATATGACACAATCTTCTTGACAGCTTAGATGTAACAGAGACGTATTCAGTCCTAGCTTTTAAACTGAATTCCATTTAACTATGCAGCCCCAGCTTTTGGCTTTCCCTCTAATCAGCAATGGGAAATAAAAGGCAATTCCAATCATAGCTGGACTCTGCTGATTATAGAGCTCAGCTGACTACACTCCTATCACAAATGATTCAGTTAAGTGTCTGTACTACTAAGTTTGGGGTGGATAATGTCACTTTTCTAATCAGTAGGCTCATATCTCAACTGGGGGTTAGGGTGCAGGAAACTGCGAGCCAGTCTTTATAAGCCCTGGGAAAAGCCAGGGTCACTCTTATGGACTGAGGTCCTGGAAACCATGGATCTGCCATTGCCCACTCCTCCAGTATCCCATGAAACAAGAGCTGGGGTAAAGTTTTTGTAAATGAGCAGGATTGCACCCAAGAAATAACTTGCATGTACCATTTACCTTCTCAGGAAATGATCCAGCAAGCCTCTGAGCATCTGCTAATCTGTCAGGTATTTAGCATGAGGGAATGCAGCCCAGTGGTTCCCCATACCTGCTACACCACAGTAATTAATAATAAGCATATTAGGGACCTGGCATGAAGCAAGGAAGAGACCTTGCTCTGGAAGTTGTACATCCTGAATGGGCTGGGCAGGAGTACTGAATTCAAACTCTGCAAATAAGCCATTTTACCACCACTACTGTGGTTCCTGTTCTCCTGAGCCAGAAAAGCCACAGTTGACACAATTTTTCATTCTGGTCTCCTGCTTTGTGGTCTGATGGCAGATTTTTTAGACTAGGTTTTAAATTAAAGGCAAGTGCCAATACAATATATTGTTGTGACATAGAGATGTATTAAAGATGGCTTCCTTCCTCTGTTTCTTTGGATTATTTGCATTCTTAATCAGAGACAGAATTTGGCTGAGAATCTGGGAGTCCTCACGATGAAGCAGAAAATTTAGCAGAAATTTAATTGCTCAAAATGCACCAAGTTGCCATATTTTGTTTATTTCCTGAGATTCAATTACGAAAATTGCCAGTCTGCAACTCCAAATTGCATGACAACTGTTGAACTTACAGTCTCACAAGGATACTCACCCCAGAGCACAACACCACACACATTGCTCCACTACCATCAATTAATATAAAATACCAGTAATTAGAAAGGGCAGAATGAACTCCACACTTCCTTTATTCCCTGACTGGTATAATGAGGATGTCATTCTATTGTCTCCTGGGTGGGATCTTTTGGCACCTCTGTTGTTACCATTTTTTCCAAGGCGCTTTGGGTACAAACATGGTTTCACTTCACAAAATGTCTCAGTGCCCTCACCAGTCTGTTCATCCTTGTCAAATCAGGATTTCACACATTGTTTTCTGCACATTCCCTAATCTTAGCAAAAGTTTCATTTCCCCAGCCCATTGCCACTGGCTATTAGTCTGGCACAAAACTCAAGCTCAGAATGAAAAAGATAAAACAGAGAAAAGACAGCAGACACAGCCACTATTGCTCTGTCTTGTCACACCTAACAAAATATGGTTAATAGCACTGTTGTGTTATTGGTGAGCCAGAGGGACAACCAGGTGTGTCTTGTCATGCCCTGTGAACATTCCTGAAATATTCTGTGTCTGTCCATTAGTGTTTCCAAAGTTCAACATCTCAATAGGCAGAGGAACACTTAATTGTCTAATGAATAAAAACCACCAATAACAACAGGGTGTGAGCCACTGTGGATGTTACTGACCAACAGGGTCACAAACAACACCTGGATCTACTCCAAGTTTGACCGTTGAAACCAAAATAATAAAGTATTAAAATGGCAATTTGAAATTTCACATGTTAATAGTATTTTTTAAAATATTATGGCACTCTGATATGATCTTATCTATCTGGCAGACTTTTAGCATTTTTGCCTACTTGGTACCAGCAAAGTAGAGAACTTGAACTTGTTTAGAAAGGAGACACAATTATTTTTATTTTATATATTTATTATGTGTTCAAAGATGTAATGAAATACCATCAGTATGTTAAATAAAATATCTGCAGATTCTGGTTTATCTGGATGAAAAACTCTCTTTGGTTTAGAAAAGAATGATTTTCCTTTTAGCATTCAAATTTGCATGCCAATATACTTTGCATATAATTTACATAACATACAGTATCACAACCACTTTGTCTCTTATTGTAAAATCCAAGATCAGCTCCTAGCATTTCACAGCTAGGATTATTAAAACATTTTGTTAAGTCAAGTCTGAAGATTAGCTGCCATTCTGATGCTTCTGGAATTGCACACTAATGGGCAGGAAAGCTGGGTGTCTGGTTCTGACATTGGATAGGACTTTGGGTCCTAAAAAATTCTCATGGGCCTGTTTTTAAATCTAGGTAATTTCATTTAATATCTTTATAGCTTGTATACTTAATTTTAGAATGAGAAAGATGATAATTTTTATTCCCTTTCTTTCCTAATCTTGTCTTTTTTCAGTGATTATCTTAATCACTCAAAGACACAGCTTTCCTGTCACTCTATGTGTGGGCAAGTACCCAGTGAGATCCCAATCCTGTCTAAAAAGCATTACTTTAATGCTCCCGTTAATCAAAACTAGTCAGCCTTTTTTCAATTAAATGATTTATGCAAAGAAATATCAATTTGCTGCAGAATTATTTTTAATAGGTCCACATAAGTTTTAGGGAAACTTTGAATAGGGAATTTATTTTCATGTCAAAAGCATGATTTTTTGTTAATGTTCAGTTGACAGAAAGCTCTACCACCATTTATGGTTTAGTGTCAGAGCACTCCTATAGGAAACCAAAGTCCAAGCCTTCACCCATTGACTCAGAACAAGAATCTTGATATAAACCAGGAGCTATGTTGAACAAATACCTGTCCCAGGGTCTCATAAGCTATCTAGAATATTAAAACAGCCAAAAAAAAAAGAGAAACAATTCCAGGAGGCTAACGCTCAGTGTAGCTAATGATGTTCAGCCCACAGAGAAGAGCCATGCAGAAAATTAGGATGTCCTTCCTCCTGCATAAGGGCTTACACCTCCCCTCAAATCTGGGTCTCTGTTGTTTCTGTCATGAAAAAACTTGATCCAGATGGGAAAACATTAATGCTCCACAATATCAACAAGCTCTACAGCACACATTCCTGCTGAATGCTGCCAACTGTGCCCGTGGTACTTTTGTGAGGAAAATCAGAGTGCACATCCTGAAGCTGCCTGTGATGCTTCAGCAGTGTGCGGTAGCAGCTCCCTGCATGAAGGCCATTGGAAATAGGACCCAGGACACAGATGAGATCCATGAAGCACCTGAAGCCTCTCTCTTACCTGTGGTGAGAACGTGAGGATATTACTTCATACACAGCCACCTTAAAAAGTTAAAATTGGCTGCAGAGGTTAGTGGTGTGAGTACTCACCAATGTTGGATATACTGCTTACAGGTAGCACTCATGGCTTCTCTCCAGATACTGCTTTGAGATGTACTATGGCTTAATTTATGTGTGGCTTAAATGTTTAAGACCAGGCTGGATGGGGCTTTCAGCCACCTGGTCTAGTGGAATGTGTTCCTGTCCATGGCAGGAGGGCTGGAACTGGATGATCTTCAAGGTTCCTTCCAACCCAAGCCATTCTATGATTCTGTGATTCTATGACTAATGCTTCTCTAATCATAATCTCTCCACTTAAGACAAACTCAAACCAGCATTTCAGTAGAACCTATTAGAATGGTTTGGTAATTTTTCCTATATATCCACCTATTTTAGCCAAGATTGCTTCTTATATATGAAGGATTAGCAATCTTCTCCATGAAGAAACAATTACGAATTATGCTAAAATTAATAGTAAAACGTGTAAGAAGGGTGAATAAAGAAGAACTTGGTTTAAATTATGCTGCCTAACCTAAACACAGGCTGCCGCTGCTGTTCTGCTGCAGAAACTGATAAACTTCAGAGTTAATTTAGTGTCTTAGGAACGGGCAAAGAAAAAAAAAAGGCAGCTCTCTAAGAACCACCCTGTTCAAATGGGAAAGAGTTAAGAGGGGGCCATACAGAGTCCCAGGTGTGCATCTTGCTGGAGCAGGTAGCACTAGAAGAATCTTTCTCTTAGGAACAAGTAATGGAATTTCCCAGAAAACATCTAACTACCTCACATTATCTGGCACCTGCACACCAGACACCTGTACAGCTGAACACCCATCTGCTAAATATGCTACATGCATTTCCTTTCTCTTTTTTTAAGCTTGGCAAAGGAGTTGATTAGGAAGATAAAGTCTCTGAAAAACATTTTGGACAAAGATGCCAGCACAGATTGTACAGTTAAAGATATCAGGTCTGCCAATACATGCACACCACACTCTGCAGGCTACTTACACTTGCCTCACAACAATTTATTGCACAAATTACTGGAATTCTGAACCAAGCCATATCTTCATATTTCCATTTAATATAAATTTTGTAAAGAGAGGGTGCAATCCCCAGAACAAGCAATATTTGTACTCTAAACACTCTCTTTTCTTGGTCAGTAGGAATATCCTTTCTTTCAGAGCAGGCTCTGCCTATCTTTCTGCTCTCTCCTGCTACAGGCAATATAGCTGAATGTTGCTGATATATATTTTTGCCCAGCTCCAAATCTAAAAAACTCATGCTTTTTGTATGGCAATTTCTCCAGAAATTCAATAAACTCAGTGAAGGCATTTTGAGTTTTAAAAGGACTGAGTCACACACTGCTCTGTGTGTGCACAACGATCAGCAGCTGAATGGAACTCTCCAGTGCCCAGTAGCACCCACAGGTCTGTCAGGTAAATGTCAGAAAACACAAGACCCTTCCACAAAAGGATGTCCTTGTTTATACACATACATATATATGTGTATATATGTGTGTATATGTGTATATATATATGGGGTTATTTGAAGGATCAGGACCTTAATGATGTGTTTATTTTTTTAGAAAGGTCATAATCCTGCCCCCCACCCCCCTCCCGAGAAGCACAACGAAGAACAAGATACTGTGGGCAACTACTGACAATAATAATAATAATAATAATAATAATAATAATAATAACAGCAACAGTAATTGTAATAAAAAATAGTAAAGTATTTCAAGGCAAACATTTCTTTTCGGACAAATCAGATTTTCATACTAGTAAAGACACGAAGAAGTATGAAGAAATATTTAAAATGAGTGTTTTAACATGCAAGTATATCAGTTAAACAAATTAACTGATATAGAAAACATACTAGCCTTACTTTTGGATAAATTATAATACATTTTTTCCCACTATATGGGTTTTTTATATGTCGTCCAATCAGTAACAGCCTGACTCTTCTGTTCAGTGCACAGCACACAAAATACAAGTTAGTTCTTCAGGCTGTGCATGTGCACACACAGATACAGAGATATACACACAAAATCCTAAAGCAGCAAACTGCACTTATCTTCTTCCCATTTTTATATCATACATATTTCATTAAGCTTCATGCAGAGTGTCTTCTGATTTATGGTAATTGTCAACAAAAGCAAAAAATGCCGACAGTTTTAACCCTGCAGTACTGAGGATTTAACTGAGATAAAATTAAAATGTTTAGAGGGGAAAAAAAACCCCAAACACCCTAGGCCACTGGGACCTTGACCCTTGAGATGTTGTCAATTTTTTATTTTATTTTATTGTGTTTGTTGTCTGTAGAAGCAGATGCCAGCAGCAACATCTG
Organism: Brachypodius melanocephalos; assembly: GCA_013398615.1. Lineage (NCBI taxonomy): Eukaryota > Metazoa > Chordata > Aves > Passeriformes > Pycnonotidae > Brachypodius > Brachypodius melanocephalos. The sequence goes on from VZSR01001283.1 coordinate 4,316,414, forward strand.
ATGTACTGGACACCTCTAGTGTTATCCCAGCATGCTCATGGCCTGGAGGACTTGGAGTAAGACTAATTTCCATATCAAACCCAATTTAGATGAAACATCTTGGTTAAAAAAAAAAAAAAAAAAAAGAGAAGAAAAAAAAAAGCCAGCGCATCAATAGCCCCTTGATTAGATTTTCATCTCCTGAGCAGACAAATATGAATATTTATTACCATGAATGCAGATTTCCCTCTTTCCATTGCTCTGATCTTGAATATTATCCACTGCTAATTTTTATGAAAATTTGGGCAACATAATGTTTTCACATAAACTGACAGTTCTTGAGATAATCCCGTTATTGTTTGGTGGGAAATGACAGTTTCCGCTTATTCATGTGTTAACGAGGGATTAAATATTGTTTTTCATCACCATAATCTAAGATGGGCTGGAAATTAAAATTCAAACACTGTGCATTAGCAGAGCTTTGAGGACCAGAATTTGTTTGCATTCACTTAGTAAAGATCTGTAAATTAACAGTTTAACAATCAAGTGAAATCCATATCATAAAACCAGCACTGACATTTGTAAAATGAAGTCTTTACCTGCTAAAGGTAAAGAAGCAGAGGGACATCCCTTGGTGAGAGCAGAGTGCACAGTGAGCTGCTGGTCCCTGGGCATTAATGGATGAGGTCACTTTTCCCTGGCACAGAATCCTGTCCCTTTGCCTTGTCACAGGTGCTGATACACTCTTGATGCTCTCGCATTGAAAAATCACATTGAAAGATCGCACTGAACGATCCCTCCATGACAGTGCTCTCCACAGCACTAAAACAGCCACCCTGACCCTGGGGCTCCTTCCAGGCACGTGCTGTGCTCACGCCCTCCCCAGCTCTTGGTGTGCAATACATAGACACACATAATTCTTCACTGGAATGGGGGTTTTGCTGGAGCTTCTCTGTATCTACCACTTCTCTCCTTATCTATCGGCATGTAGCAAGCATCTCCTCAGTGCTTGCGCATAATGCCCAGCCATGCAAATCAGAGATACCTACATGTCCCAAAGTGAACACTGAGACCCGCTGGGGCCATTCTGCAGTTCAGAACCACTTCATGGTTATGTCCACAGAAACTTTGAGTTAGTAAGTCAGTAAAGTATGTTTTCATTCTTATTACAAAAAAACCCCACAACAATTTCCCTTTGATACTATAGTGGTGAGCACGCAGAACTAAAACTATGCCTAGTCAAAACAACTCCAATATTTTTTAACTAGATCTTAAAACTATCTCATTGGGATAAGTCTGTTGATTAATGCAAAAAAAGAAGCAAAACGGAGCTCCAACAAACTAACTTAATAGGAATCATCGCATTCAAATGTAGAAACTTGTTGAAAGTTTTCTGACAAAAATTTGCTTTAATATGTGTAACAGATAAAGCCTTACATTCTGAAGGAGTTTGAAGTGATGGACACTGCAGCCATGTTGGCTTTGAGGGTGGAAACTTAGTGATGTACACGTGCAGAACAGTTCTGAGAGGAATGAATAGGAATGTGATATCAGGCCTTCCCAGAAAGCAAAGATCTTAAGTTTTACTTAAGTACTTAAAGCCTAGTACTAAAACCTAGAATAAATGACACAATTATTTTAAGCCACAGCTGAGGGTTTAATTCCATTATTCTTTAATTTTAATGTGCCTTTACACCCATGCTCTGAAGGTGACCACCCTGAAACTGCCTGTTGTGAAGGGTCCCTGGCCAGGATCTTGCTTAGATGGAGATGCAAACAGCCTGAGGAGTCCTAATTGGCACAGGACACAATGGGAGTGACTGACAACAACGTGACAGTACAGACAAATGTGGGAGCATGACAGGCTGTGGGTCCTGTTCCTGTTCATTTTACCAGCTCTGATGCAGCTGTAGGACCCCTGATGTCAAGGATTCCTACAGAAAGGTTGGATGTCTCAAAGTTTGACTCTTAGAACTAGACCCTTATTCTCCTGTGCTTACAGACCCAGAGCAGAGGTCCTGACAGATGTCTTTCCATATTGCTCTATATGGGAACATTTCCTGCCCAGGGTCTGCTAGAGAGAGGGCTGAGGGACTGGGAGCTGCCACTTCTTCCTCTCCTAAAATAGTTAAATATGTGTTTGAGATTACTTGAAATCCACGTGTTTCTGCCAGGATCAAGCTCCTATTTGTGGAGATGAAAGAATCTCCCCTCTTTACAGTTTCTGACCATCTCTATCCCTCAAACTTCAGACTGTTTAGGAGAATTTATTCTGCAGCTTCCCCAGCTGACCCATTACACCACCCAAGATTTTATTTTCCTTTGAGTCATAATAACCTGGCTGCTGGTAGAAGGAGGTTGCTGAATTTCATGAATCAGTAAGATATCAAGTACAAACAATCATGTTCTCCTATTTAAAGATTCTTCATTAATATATTGAGTGCAGGCTGCCAAATCACAGCTAAGGTGAATAATAACATTGATTCTTAAACAGAATTACCCTGCAGTTTGCTCTGTGTAGCCAGTGCTAGTATCTAAATCTCTTTTCTCTGCAGATTTATAATGCTTTGTAAGGGAAACTCTACTTTAAAAACAATGGCATGACATGGCCTAAACCCAAGATAAATCCTTAAAACAAACACAATGCTACTTTTTAACCAGCACAATGTTAAATAAGACAAAAAGGAAGAACACTGGTAGGATGCATAAGTTCCTAAAGCCACAAGGCAAACCGTATCTTGTTTCATTTTACATGATACTGAATAAAAATTGAATTGCTGTAGTTGCCATGGCAACTGCCACATCACTTGGCACTTCTGCTCCTTTAAATCACACAGTGCTACTGTAAAGGAATTCATGAACCAATGTGACACTTGAATACTTGTGCTTTATATACTGTTTCGGGAGGAAAACATAAATCGATATAGACTGATAGTTGTCTCTGAAAATCAGGTTTGCTGTATTTTTCTTTACATTATAATCTCCTCATTTTCTTGTCGTGTTCTTTAAAAATTTGTAAAGAAGATGGAGGGCGTTGTCACAACCAGAGCACAAGAAAAGAAATTACTACTGACACATGATTTCCAAACTGAAGCTGTGACCTGTCATTCAGATGTCAAAATACCTCTGCTATGCAATATTCAAATCAAATACAGGGGATAAACATTGGAACTTTGCCCCTCCACAACCAGAGATGGTGTGATATGTGACAGAAGATAGTCTCAGGAGCATCCAGGCATCTCTTTAACTCTAAACTTAGCAGCAGCTTAAAAGGAATATCTAACTAGATACTTAAAGCTAAGCACATTCTAAATGTTTGTAGATTTGGGACCATGACTTATATTGTCCTAGTATGCTCTGTATATAACATGCAGTAGCAGAAGATAGTTGACAAAATAATGTGGTGAAATGATACACATATTTCTGTTGCATATTTTTTGTTTTTAAACATTTAAGACTTTTATTAACACTCTGGATGCAATTTATTTGAAAAGCAGCCCTCTAGTGGGCTATATACTGTAATGAATAGTTAATAAATAGCATTAACATTATCTCTAAATATTAGCTAGAATGCATTTTTCAAAAGCATACAAGGTCTTAAATAAATGAGCCATAGATCTTCATCATTCTCTTTGGAGAAATTTAATGTTCTGTTCAGCTTTATTCCTCAAATTTCTTAAAGTGTTACTTCTAAATGCTACTGTGTGACTAAGTACTGATTAGCATAACTTTACTATTCATGTGTACTTACAAACTGCAATAGTAAGATATTATTCACTCTCAGTAAAATTTCACATAAGCAGTATATTGCTACTAGAATTCTATGTAAAATATAATCTAATTTTTAAACATTACACAGCTTTAGAATCTGCAGTTTGTGTGTGTGGGATAAGGTAAGTCTTTCTCATTATGCCTTCACCAAGAATATTTCAAGAATTGTACACCTAAAAGTTTTTTATTTAATTTTATTGCTCTTATTTTCTTAAGGCAAAGAACCAGATCCATGTCTTGCCCACAACAATGCGTGTGCCTTCAAGCCCTGCCTCTCCTGGAAATCTCTGTTTGGCTGCTCATCAACAGAGACACAGTGATCAGCAAAAGCCAACAGCAAGAGCTGTCTGTGGAAACTCCAGTCTCACATAGCAGGGAAAAATAAACCTGTTGAGCTCTAAGACATAGGGTTTGTAAGAAAAAATGCTGAAAGCAGGCATAGGGAAAAAGCCCTCCCTGGCGTCACCTGGTCTAAGAATGCACTTCTTACCCTGTAGTGCAGAGGTGTGTGCCCTTACACCTGCCTGTGCCTGGCTCCAGCCTGATGAGTTCTGGTAAAAGAAGGGTGGGTTTCAGCGGAAGTTGAAAAACTTAGCTGTGTCTTGGGCTAAAACTTGAGTATTTGCACATGCACAGCTGCTGTTCCTAAACCATGGTCAGTCTCAGACCCACCTCCTAGAAATGATCTTGGGTAGAGCATCCCTTCCACTCCTGGGTACCCCTGGGCAGTACCTGCTCCAGGTCAGGAGCATTTGACTTGCCAAAATGTCACTGTAGCAGAGACAGCTGGAGTAGATCCCAGGCTAATTTGGTCTTTAAAAGCCAAAAGCCAGCACTTAGCATTTTGCCTAGTAGTCAAAGATCAGGAAAAAGGTTTACACCTTATTCTTCAACAATTGAAAATGACTTGTCAAATTCTGCACTCCAATTTCTTATGGATTTCCAATCCAATATCATTCTAGGTAAAATCTGGATTTATAGACATAAGTGACAAAATCTGGCAACATTAAGGAAGGTAAGAAGCTAGAAATCTGACTCCTGCCTCAGAAGTCTGCACATCACTGGAAAGTCTGTCTTATCATGTCCTCTAGCTTCACTAGAATTTTTAAACTCAGATTTCTTTATTGTAGTAACATCACTTTATGCAACATCAACATAATTCTACACCTATCAAAATATCTATAAATGAGAATATCCTGAAACATGTCAAAATATCACTGCTCTATTTTAGAACATCTAGAGGTATGGAGAAGCATCCATTTTGCATATATTTTGGGTTATTTCCATTTGCTTTAGAAAACTGTTCTTATTTTTATGTCTGCCATATGAGAGCCATGATTCAAATCCTGCAAATTAAGTTATGAGTCCAATGATTAGTTTCTTCTGTGCATTCTTACTGGGAAGTTGAAAGAGATAATTTAATATACCTTATTCTGAAGTGGGTGCTGTTTTGTCAGTCCAAGACAGGTGCCGTTTGCTTGGTTTGTTTCAGGCCTTTTTCACTGATTATTCAAATCATAAGCTCTTATATCCCAAAACCTGATTACACTTTCTTGAGCTACTGGAGAGCCCAACTTGTTATTCTGAAACTGTGGTTGAAAACAAATTTCAGCCAAAAGCTGCATAAATATTTATCCATGTCACAGTAATTCTGGTCACAGCCAACTTGAGCATGGAATTAAACTAAAAAACACTGTTCTCCTATAATATCTTATAGGAAGAGATAGAAGAGATATCTTACATGAAGAGATAGAAGTAGTAAAGTTCCTAAAGGATGCTGAAGGGATACCTGACATGATGACCCCTGTCCTGGGCTGTGGCTCATGGTGTCTGCTGAGCTCCCTTGGGCTGGAGAGAAACTCCTGGGTACAAGCCCAGCTGGAATAATGTTTGTGTGGGACTGGGGCTTCTGCCACTGCTGATTCATGAACTCAGGAGGAGTCAGGTGGAGCTGTGCAGCTGCTAAGGAGGCTTTCCCCTCATGTGAGATAAAATGCTGTCCCAAGACCTTGCAGGAGTGCTCAGCCATGTAGAGCAACAAGTTCAACTCAGGTAGTAGTTCACATCAAGTTGGGGCAGAGGAGAACAGAGTTATGGGTCCTGCTTAAATGCTATTTAGCTCTTCAGGTTTTTTTACCAGTGTTGTGTCTTTCATGGCATTATGCAAATAGACAACTAAATAACACAACACATGCATTCATACCCTCATGGACACTCAGATATAGGAAGTCCTTGTACAGCTGAAGATGACCTCAGAACTTCAGAGATTTATTTTATGTGTAGGAGATCAAAAGAAAATACCTCAAAGCTTCATTGTATCTGAATAAACAAGAAGGTGTGAAGCGCTCATGATGGATTTTTGTGGCACAAACCTGCATGACAATGAGACCAACAAATCTCACATGGATACTGTAGAGGAATTCTACAGGTTTTTTAGTTTTAGGGTTTTTGCAGCTCCTGTTATAGCTGCTGAAAAACTGCAAATAAAAAAGAAACATCTTGGCAAACATCCAGAGACAGTCAGTACCACAGCAATGCACAGATCCTCAAGATTACAACCTCAGCACTGGTTTTCTCTACAGCAGAGTTATTCCAGTTTTCTGGTATAATAGCCTTCTTGAAAACAGGAAAAGTGTCAAAATAATTCTCATTTTAAGAGTGATACACATATCACACATCACACATAAACTCTAATCTAACTCTCTGGATCCCTGTACTGTTGAACATTCTGTTGCAAATGTTCAATGTTGAGGTGGATGTACTGTGGAAATACAGGTAAAATCTGTTCTATAATGGCCTGAAAGTAGATCTGCTGGCCCGCAGTGCTTTGCATTTTATCATTCACACCTTCCCATGAAATGTACAGAACTTTTAAGTCAACATCCTGGAACCTGAGCAGCTTTGGAAGTCACAGCTGAGGAGCTCATTTTTAATCCTGCTAAAGCACAGTCTACCCTACACTGACACAATGCAGCTAACTCAGGCCCAGCCAAAAGAATCACAGACTGTGGAAATCTTTTACATGACATAAAGATGATGAACTGCATTGCAGCTGTGGTAGACTCCAGACCCATGTTGTTAATGACTATATAGCACATGTTTATGCAGTGACATAAAAGCAATTCATCAGCCCTCCCTGGACTTGACTGAATGGCTCAGTAAGCTTGGTGTGAATTTTTATAATCTGTTGTTGCTTCTGAAACGTTTTTCTTGAGATAGGGGAAAGAAAGCGAGAGATTGAGGAGCTCTGAGAAGAATTTCTCATCTCCACAGACGAAGAGAGAGTTTCCTTCTAGCACAGCCGAGGCCTGGGAAGTCACTAGTGTCCACACATTCCTTACTGAGACACAAATCCTGTTATCATAGATCGACACCTATAACAGATTCCACTGTCCAGAGCCACACATGAATTACTGCTGAGCTAAGGAGAGTCCCTGCATTTGTTTGGACAGCAGCTCCATTTGCCACTACCTTCTGGGCTATATTTCTCTTGAGGTACTTCAGATATGAAAATTGCCTAGCAAAATCAACCCTTTTTATTTTACAGGCCTGCATGTGAAGATTATATATCCATTAACTTTGTCATGCATCTCACCTGCTGTCCAAACAAAAAGGCCATTTCTCATTCTCTACTAAAGTTTTTCTAAGTACTTTTGATTTCAGCATCCTGACTTTGATTTACTGTCACCATCATATATAATTCCATTCCTAATTCCAATGTGAAGTAAAAGGAATCCTTATCAACAAGAAACTCCTTCATTATCTTTAGATACATACTTTCTATCATTTCAATAATAATTATTCACCAGGGTGAATAAGAGACAAATTGCAAAACTGGATTACCATAGTTAAATTTAACCTGAAATAGCCTGAATCTGATCCTGTATCAACAGAGAGACAGCTTGGTTACAGCACTCCTCTTTTTTTTTGTTTATGTGAGACCACAGAAATGTATTCATTATGTACACAATCATATCTGATAAGACTTAGAAAGGGGAATGTACACAGCTGGGAGAATTCACATCCAACAAAACACATCAGCAGCTGAATAAATGTTCTTCCATCACCTTACTTGGTCCAAACCACTTCGTTATTTATCTGCTGATCACCCTCTTTCGGATACAACCCGGAACATATCTGTGCCAAAATGTCTGCTTGGATTGGGTTAACAGGTCTTCACTTTTTGCCTTCTAATAATGCATATTTCTTAGAATGTAAAGAACAAAATTCTGTAAAAGTCTTCATTAATCCAGGTTGTATCAGTGTTTTTCTATAAAAAGTTACAACAGGCTAAATATACGGAAGGTGAATTCTACAGTGACTTTTTTTAGACCAAACACAAGAATCAGACTGGTGAGGTCTCTGGCCTAAGAACTCTTCAATTTTCCCCACTCTGTTAGCTGGTCTTAGAATCTAGGAAGTCTTCAAGGTTATAGCTCCAGCACATCCTTAGACTGCCATGGTTACAGCAACCCTACTGCTACAATGGGGATTAATGGTACATTTAGCAGCTGAAAACTTCCTGCACTCCAACTCTTCAAAAGGGAATGCTTTCTCCATTGACCACATATAATACAAAACCTGATTTAACAGTAAGCATCAGAAGTGGACTTTCACTCTCCAGCTGATTTCTCAGCAGACTGGAATCCATTCAATGACTGGAATTGGACAAAATACACGGAGGTATTTCAATAGCATGGACGAGTCCCATTGGGTAAAATTATACTGAGTTTGGCTTCCACAGCCATGCCCCAGGATGTACTGCCCAGTTTCTAAGGTTATGCACCCATAAGAAACATTCCTAGATAAACCAGTTAAGGAGAAATGATGGCTTTCATCTTCTGATGATTTCACCTATCTTTGTTTCCAAGTCCTAATTCTTTCAGCTTTGGCCCTCAGCATCACAGCAGGTCTCTTCAGGACCAAGTCTTTCAATAATGTGAATGAAATTGCACAGTGAACCTCACAAATCTTGTCAAGTTAAGTTCTTAGGCATGAACTGATAAAAATCAGAAATATAAACCCCAAAATGCAGTAAATAAAGTAAACAACCTACTCCTTCAGTATATTAAAAGTTAGTAATTCATTATTTTCAATACTGAGAATAATGCAATCATGAGAAAGAGGCCTTTGCCTAGCCCTGTGAGTGTTCACCGCTAGCAAAATTACTTAAATGAAAAGGAAAAAAAGAGATAACTGTGTACACAAAATTAGCACGAGAATTAGCAATCAACTGTAGTTCATACAAGGTTCTTAACAGATAGCATCATGTTTATTAATAAATGATGAACTGCTTAGTGGAGTTTTTGCTTAGTGATATCACTATAATAACAGACACATGTTTTATTTATGTTTCAAGTTACATCCAGAATAAGCAAGACATTCAGATGTCAGGTTCTCTCTAATATCTAAAGATTCTTTACCCCAAATTTAAACTTCCACTAATCTACATGAGATAGCATTCCATCAAAACCAAGGGGAATAATATGATGACTTCAGTCGCTGTGCTCATCTTTGGAGATTTTTTTCCTGTGATACAACAAAGCAAAAACTGCATTTCTTAAAGCTGGCTGCACTTTTCTCATAAGGATGATATTTTTTTTTTCTCTGTGGGATACAGTGCTATTTGTGCAGCAGATTGTATTTTGACAGATGCAACTGTATCATAAAAAAGCCCTTAGCACTATGAGACTGGTAGCTCACAAACATTCATGAGCTCCAGAATTTCTTTTAAAAATCCCAATAACTAAAATATTTCTAGAATGAAAAATGCCTGAAAGCCACTTACCTCCCCCACACCAGTCTGCAGAATTTTCAGTCCAGTTATTTTTTCAAGCTTCTCTTTGTTTATGGCTGTAAGGAAAAAATAAGATTGAAAGAGTTAAAGGAAAGCTGGAATATGTATGTTTTTGGAGCATTTCCCACCAACCTTATTTCCTTCATCAATATATTCATGACAGTTCCTACCTATTCCATCTATGGAATATCTTTCCCTAAGAGCAACTCTGCTAGTCAGTTTTTTGAATGCATATTTATGTTATTAATTGCTCATTAATATGTGAAAAGGAAAGCCAAGCTAATTCTATTTTTACACAATATTACACACATTTAACACAGATACACAATTTGTTTGGAAAGTTCTTCTCTGAGGATATTTCCCTCTTCCTTGCATTGAAGAGCAGAGCAATAGTTCACCATGAGCACAGCACTGCACTATCTAGGACTTTTCACAACAGATACAGACCCTTATCTCACAGGTAAAATAGAGTTTATTCCATACCACCACGATGCAATGCACATATTTTTTAAAATTTAGTTTTTTCTCTTTATCAGCATCTATATCACTAAAAGCATTACAAATTAAAATAAAACTACCCAGCATAAAACAATTAAATAAAGGTAATAATCACTAAGACTACAATTGCAACCCCAAAACGCTCAGGGCATGAGATTGAGCACTGTTGTACAATTGCCCATTCTCCTAAATCTGTGGTGTGATATGATTTTGGCCTAAAAAAAGAAAGACTAAAGAAAGCCTCAAGAAAACAGTGCTCAACCACAGCTCTTGGAACAGCACAGGGATGAGATTATTCCTTGCTGGGTGTATGGGTAGTGCCATTCCATTCTGGATGGGAAGATTTTAATCTCCAAGATGCAAACTTTGTCGGTTGGACTCGTGGCCAAAACCCAGGCAACCTGGCTTGATTTATTCATGAGGAGCAATGAAGCCTTGCAGCCTTGTTAACCTCTCCTTCCTTTAGCTGCCAGTAATTCAAGTGAGTCATCTGGGTTCTCTCTGCTGTCTTTGGAAAGGGATGCACATTTAATGTGGTGAGTCATCCCACACATCTTACACATATCTGCAGGCACCTACCACTTTTCTTTGATTACGAACAAAATTTGAAAGATGCAGCTTCTCAGTTTTGGTTGCCTAAAGCAAACCTTCCAGTCAGAAAGGTCAAGAAGTGCTAGGACATATTGCACACTGTAAATTTACATGAACATACTTCAGGGAGTTAACACTTTTTTTTTCATTTATGAAGAATTCTCTTTAATTGTTGCCATTCAAAACATTCAAAACAGCGCCGGTTGCAGCAGACATTTCTTGAAGATTATTGTGAACTGATACTTTACTGAGTTTGTCCAAAGCGTAACACAAATGACTCATTCCAGAGGTAAGTCAGATCATTAGGCTCCATCTCACCACTTATGGAAAGAATTTTGTAAGAGTTTTGACACGCAAAGACTCAAGAAGTTACACCTCTAGCAATTCTAACACAGAAAAGCTTTTCTCACTGCCTTCCACAAGGGGTGAATATTGCCCTAAATTTAAACAAAGAAGAAATCTCTGTACACCTTTTAGACCCAGCCACTTTTATTTTTGCATCTTTTTAATATGCTACTGATGAAGCAGAGAGGAACATGGAGTCCCAAGCTAAGAAAGTTTAAATGCATGTTTTGCTGAATGACAGCCTAAAACCTGCATGCAATACTCACATACTTAACACCTGTGCAGTGCTTTACACATTCACAAACATTTATTCCCCTCAGAGCCTAAGGGACCATGTGAAGGTGAGCTGACTGAAAAATGAGATTTGAGACCATGTTTTGCAGTGTTGTATATTTTGTGCAGTATGAATTTCCAAAAAAACAGTAAATTTTTCCAAAGATGTGCCATGCTACCACACTGACCACCTCACACCCAGCAAACACATTAAAGGCAGATTTCTACCAAGTGCAAAAATGCAGATTTATAAAATGAGAAAGTTCCACAGCCTCCTTCAAAGCAACTGAATGGTCCAACAAATGATTCTTTGGCAGCTTAGGATAAAGAAAGCTGCACAGCAGAGTGGCTGCAAAATAAATGGCTATAAGTAAACAACAAAGCTCAAATCCCACTGTGTAATTTCTTACCACATGAACAGTTAATAGAAAATATTGGGTCTGCTGAATCGCTGAATTTTATAATTACTATTACAGATTTGACCTCCTTTTCATAGGTTTCCTGCAGACATTAATTATTGAAGCTTTGATATTAAAAAACAACAACAAAAAAGGTTTATTTAATACCCCTGCTTTCCCCCTTGATATTGGCTGAAACACAAAGGACAGGTCTGACAGCCATGCTAACACAAACCCTGCCAAAATTAGGAGGCATGAAGGCACGAGGTGTTATTGATTAAATCATAACCGGAAAATGGTCAAGCCCAGGCTCTGTCAGATCATGCAGAGAGACACAGCCGACAGTCTCGGGCGTGCTCACTCCAGGCGTGTACAGGGGAGAATTTGAGCTAACCTTGAACTGCACAAGCTGCCCAGGAAGGTCAAGAAATTCTGTCAAAAGTGGTGCTGAAGCTGAAGCAGCACCTACATATCAAGCAGCTGCTTCAAGCTGTGGAATGGTGAACGGAACCACTTAACCTTTTCTATGCAGAACTACAATGGAGAATTAAAGATGAGAAGACACAGTCAATATAGATAGATGGAAGAAGTGGTGCGAAAAATGTATTCAGATATGAAGAACCAGCTACTAATTCTCTGAAAACTGGCCCAAATTTTTGAAAATATTTTAGTGCACTAACTGGTAGCTTTTATTCAAATACCAGTATACAGCAGCTGATGTTTCAGTTGAAAATTTTATGAAAGTGGAAATTACAATTCTGGGTAACACAGTATATTGCATATTTCACCAGTTATTTTTATGGTCACAGTTTAATGTCCTATAATACCAATGGAGAACTGACAAACTCATCAGTAAAGAGGCATAATAAGAATGGCTATTTAAAAAAGAAAAAGAAAAAGAAAAAGAAAAAGAAAAAGAAAAAGAAAAAGAAAACAAAAAAGAAAAAGAAAAAGAAAAAGAAAAAGAAAAAGAAAAAGAAAAAGAAAAAGAAAAAGAAAAAGACCCCCAACAAATTCCCCCTCAAACCAGTTAGCAACATATAAATCCATTTTTTAATCTTCCATTGAAACAAAAACGGCTTCCAAACACACAAAAAGGGAGGCCTTTAAATTAAATTCACTAGATGAAGGATATGCAAATTACCTGAAGAAGCAGAGGCCTATAATGTTCTCAAAATTCTGCAATAGCCTATTTAATTAGTATTTTAATTTATCAGAATAATTCTTTGCACTTGACAATTTATGCGGTATTCCATATAATTAAGCACGTAGCTACAGTGGAATAATTTTGCCTACTCTCTGCATACCAGTTATTTTAACCTGAAAGAATCTGTGGAAGTCTCTTCTGTGATCTAAATTACAATGGGGACAATTTAATGGCTTTGCTCTATTAGAGAGCATGATGAGGGTGTTACTGAGTGTTTAAGGGTAGGGATTGTCACTGCTCAGTCTTCTCTAACCTGAGGGAGGTCTGATGTGTTTTCTGAGGGCAAACGTTTATTTCCTTTAGCAAAGTTATCTGTCAGTGGCACAGCCAGGAATTGGAGTGCGTGGGTTTGGCAGGTTTAACCCCAGAGTCCATCAGTTATTAGAAGGAGCAAGTTCTGGAGGGCTCTGAGCAGAGCTCCAGTCTCATTACCACGCTTGTGGAAAAAGGTTTTCCATCAGGCAGGCTGCCAAGCACAGCTGCAGCCTCCAGCTGGCTCCTGGGAGCACACACTGGCACGAGGGAGGGAAGGGAACGAGGGAAAGGGTTTCAGCAGGAAACCTCCCCACTTTGTCTCCCAGGCTGCTGCAGGATTTACCTGCCACAAAGTAGAAACCAGTCTTAAATACGAAAAATGTTTCTGGGAAGATGGCATCACTCACGAGGAAAACTTGATTTTTGGTGTGTATCTGACTTTCAGTGTGTGTTGTATTTAATTGAATGTAGGAAAAAAGTACTTACAGGCATATGATTCCCCTGATCTCTATTACCTGCCCATTTTAGAATGAGCCACTTCATGTTCTAGACTTGCTAACTATATTGACTGGACCTCCAGCCAATAAACTGAGGGCAACTAATTCAGATTTACTATAGACTGTCAGAGGAATTCTACAACCACTGTTTTCTTCCCATCAGCTTGTTGCAAAGCTCCTTGCAAAGTGCCACATTTAGAAGAATTTAATTTATTTTCCTCTTTGAGAAAAGCACAACGTGGAATATTCAAAATGCATCAGCTCAGAACTAGAATGACCAACTCAAGTGTCCAGATAAGGTGGAAAGAAGGGTGTCTGTACTAAATTTTACAATGCAATTAGTGAGGAACAAGTGCACAAGCTGCAGGCAGAAAGTATTTTGTCTTCCAATCTTTACAGGGTGATGGTGTGAGAGGGCTGCTTCACGTGTAATTTCTATTTAACTGGCAGCCAGGCCTGGAATGGAAATGGTTGCAGAAAAGTCAAAACTGCATAGCTCTGTGCTAGCAACAGCCTGCTAAAATACAATGTCATATTCAATTTTCAAGTCATTTTTCAAGTGATTTTAATTAGATATTGTTTCAATCTCATGTGCATTAATTTAATTTCTGATATCAACATTTCAGCTTTCAATCTGTTCAGATGCAGTACCTTGCTGCCTGGAGTAATTTAAAATATTGTTTGCATCTCCAGCAATTTTGAGAGCAAACATCCTTTACAACCTACTCTAGCCAATAAAACCAGCAGATGGAAATTCAGACCGTGCTCACCACTCCCTGTGCACCTTTGAGTTCTCACAGATTTTGGTACGAGGCAGCTAAGTCTCCACGCTCACAATCAAGGAATTTTCCATCTCTGTTTGTCTTTAATTCTTTACAAAAAATACACACAAAATCCCTTTGTCAGGGAAATAGCAACACTGCATGTTTCCCTAAGAGGGAAATTGGGCCATACTTGAATAGCTGTCAAGAGCTGTATACTTGTTACACTTATTCACTGAAACAATGTCACTTTTCCCACTCTAAACCATCTACCTCTTACACTCATGCCCAGGTAATATTCAAGGATAGAGCAGCAATGATTTCATACAGCAGGGTCTCAGGTATCTATGTCCTTGCATAGATTAGGGAAGTATTTTAAACACGTTGTTTCTGCATGACTGCCTGTATTGACTTATTTTCACTTCTTCGATAAATAACTGTTCAATTGTATGTCTTCCTTTAACTTTCCTTTAAAAGGAGCACACTGCTATTCCAAAATCTGATATTTAAATTTTAGTAAAGGAGTTTGGGATGTATGAAATGACATTTTTTTTTATTTCTCTGGAGCTTTTTTGCTTCATGATGGGATCCATCTCTACAAAATTTGCTGTCTCAATTCAGAAATCAGTCAGATTTCCTGCCTTGTCAAGTAAATAGTTACCACCAGAGATTTACTTATCCCATCCTGATATCAGTATAGTTTATTTATTATATATATATATAAATATATGCCTGGAAAGTCCTGCTGTATAAACCAATCCTATTTTTTTCCACAGGCATTCCCTTGTAAGAAACACATGTAGACAAGCTCCAAAATACTTCAGCAGTAAAACATTTCAATAGACAATGCCATGGCTCCAGAGAGGGATTTTCAAAATGTGGTGTGAGGATAATTCAGTTTCTGAAGTATGAATAAACCCAGTTTATATGAATTAGAACTGCAGGAATGAAAAACCTTTATCTATCCTAAATACTTCTTTTTTGGCAGAGCTTCAAGAACCTATTATCAAAAATATTCTCTTAAACAACAATATAAGCAGATTGGTGTCCATCAAAAGCAGAGGTTCAAGGAATAATAAAAGTAACCATGCTTTGGATATGTATCTTTTATTATATGTTGTGATATGGTTTTGATATGTTGTATATATGCATATGTATTTATATACATATATATATATACGTTATGTGTTGTATATGCCTTAGAAACACAAAATATATTTCAATGAATGCTTAACAGTGACAATTTTTAGCACTACTGACCATTTTAACAGTGACAATTCAGTGCTGCACATTACTTGACAGGGTGCAGTGCATGTGTGTGCAACAACTCGCTTGCATACTTAAAACACTTATCCATTATTTATAGCAAAAGCTGTACCAATTCAGCCAGTGTTAGCAGAAAATGAAAAAAAAAGAAGTGTCATTCCACTTTTCACATCAAAATTTGTTCACATAAATATTCCTTGACAAGTTTCAGCTCTGAACAGAAAATTCAGATGAAACAAATTGTGGGATGTTGAGCTGAAACTGGAGCAGAGCAGGTTCAGGTAGACCAAAGTGCTGTGACTACCAGGGCAGTGCTTCTCTGCAGAGATTTTTCTGGATGATTGCTAATGTCTACATCAACTATTGATTATCCTTTTTAAAGTCCCACTTAGCTTAACATCAAAGTTAATCATCGTATCTCCAACCTCAATGTTTGAAAACCAGAAAGCAGGATTTGTGGTCCCAGGGGACGGGTGGGCAGGAAAGACCACCCAGACCTTTCTTATCCCTTCCCTTGAGGAGCACTCTTGGCCCCCTCACCTTCACCACACTGAAAAGCAACAGTCAGAGAAGCACAAGGCTACAGCTTTTTTTCCTTTTAAATAGACAAGTTTTTGGAAGAACAGTATAAAAGAACAGGTTTTCTGCCTTGTTTTATTTATCATCAAGAATTCAACAGCTTGCTTTAATTTTCTTGGGCTGAAAATACTACCAAAAAAACCTCCAAAACAATCAGATAATAGCAATAACTCAGCTTTCCAAGAGTAGCTAATATTCTAGTTTTGTATCTGCTTTTCCCTTCTATTTGAATAGTCCCTCCTTCCATATAACTAATTTTGATCTCTCAGGATATCCATCCATTGCATTGCCTCTTTGTGATTATTTTAAATAAGCAGAAAGAACCACTGAAGTCACCCGGAGGTTGATAGTTATGGTTGCAGCTTTGTAGAAATTCAGGAAACCTTGTTATCCGGAACTTAACTGACCTTCTGTGGTTTCTTTAGAATACATGATGTGTTACTGGGGCAAAGGAAAGGACTAAACCATCTCTCCAGAAGTCTACGAGATACTTTTTCTAGAGTTTCCATTATTTTTTAACACAAAAGAAATGGACAGACTCAGGATTTGTTTTCCTGAATAGTTGTTGCACTTTTAAAGCAATCCAACCCTCCCTAGGGTATCCCTGGAAAGTACACTGACCCTCTTTCATATTTTAATATATAATATTTTAAAATACCCATATTAGCATCTAATTATTAATCCTCATCTCTGTTATGTTCTACTTTTTTATCATTCCCCTTCTTGCACCATTTTGAGCCTTAGCCTGAAACAGTAAGAAATGTATGAATTATTCTTACACTTATTTAAAGTCTGTCAAAATCTTTGGATGGACACTGTGGTGTATTTGCACTGGTTTATGAAAAATTTAACAGACACTGCCACTAATTCTCAGCATGCCAAATGTTATTTTTAATAAATACACATTCAAGAACTGTCGTGGGTTTTTTTTCCCAGTCATTTCCTCAGTTAATAAAACAGCACCCTGTAGGTTCATTTCTTTAATGATCCAAAACACAACTTGGAGACACGTTATTTGTTATTCATCTACGACTACGCTTAATGTCATCCTTGTGGCACAAATGTAACAAGACTGAGTCACAAAAACATTAGCAATATTTCAACTGACTGGCTCACTAAATCATGAATAGCACAGCTAATGCACAAGGTCATTCACTAACAAAATCTATTTGCTGTGTCTCAGAATAAAATGAAAATATTTATTACCAAGGATGCCACCAGTAACAAAAGTCACAATAAAGCTTTCAAAGGAGAGTGAATAGGGACAATGTTAACTTGCCCATTGTTTTTCTGAACAGTTTTTCATAATTCTGCTTTCATGAAAATTCTGGAGGCTTTTTCCTTTAAAAGGAATTCTTGGAAATCAACAAGAATGGAAGAACCCTTACATTTCAGAAATACAGGCCAAACACTTTTTGAAGGATATAAACCTTAATCACTTAAAAAAACCCCCATTATTTTTATCCTTGGATGAGCGAAGTGCAAAATAAGGAAGATAAATGCTTGCCTACAGAGATAACAGTGTCCTAAAAGCATTTACAGGATTTGAATGTGCCTGTGTCTGCAGGTATGCACATTTGATGGGAACGAGGAGAAGGATATAACAGGAAAGATTGGAGTGTGTGAAGGATGGTTGCTTTGTAGTACTCAAAGTATTATGATTATTACAACCTCACCTACAATGCTTTTCATGGCCAGAATCACTGTGCCAAAGGCACTGTGTAAACATGCTGCTAAAAGATGGTTTCTGTGCAAAAGAGCTTATATCTACCAAATGAGTGGAGACAGTAATTGGTGGCAGAGGGGTAGAGATAACAAGGAATGGATATTAGGCAAGAGAACAGCAGAATGCCAAAGCTGCCTCCATCCACACAACATTCTTTTATTTTTTGGCATGGGAAGTGATGTGTTCAGCTAAGCCTTATAAATCCTTTAAAACCTGCAGCACTTTCACTCTTTCACTCTTAGGGGCAGAGGAGACTTATTGGCAGGGTTTAGAATTAGGAGAAATGGCAGGAAAGGACACTGATCAGCTCTCCCAGAAGTGCTGGGAGCAAAGGCAAAACTTTTCCATTCTGTAAATGGTGTGATGGAGAGGTCGCTCATTTGTGGTAGGTTTAACCCAGTGCTCACTGGAACGAGATTCTGCTGGCACCATCCCTCCTCTAGCAATGCTATGGAAACATTTTTTAGGACATCCCTTCAAAGTGTAGAAAAGGCTACCTGGGCTGTGCCACTCCCCATGGGGCCAGTTCTATCTGAGCAGGTTATAAATCTGGTTATAAACCTCTCATTGTTCAAAGCAATGTTCTGTGTCCCAGAACTCATCCCAAAAGAAAAGCATTTTGCCATGCTGCATTTTTAAAAAGAAATCATAAGCAATTGCAGAAATATTTAGACTAAAGAAGACAGGTGAATTGACAGTGAGAGGCTGTGGATCAATGCTTTGAATCAGGAGTCTGCCCTGCTCATAAAACCGTTCACTGTCCATCAAAATGCCAGCTACACCCTCTTATAAGTAGCCTCTTATCCTTTATATTTTCCAAATGTGCATCATTAGCAAAAAATCTGCTATTAAAACTAGTTGAGGCTATTTGGTCAACTTTGACTGACATGATTTATAGAGTGAGCACAGGAACAGTTCCACCAGCAGGCACACGACAGCAGTAACCTCCCTCAAGGGTATGATAACCCCTTTCATTGGCACTGATACATTCAGAAGGAGACATTGGCCCACAGCCTTTATAAGACTGTCAGACTTGTATGGATTATGCAATTTAACACATAGGAATCATTACTGCATACAATTTTCTAGAAATGTAAATGAAATGCCTATCTGCTTTATGCATACATGGGCACAGGTCACTGTTACTGTGCCAGCAATTTCAAGCAATTTCTGCATGCTATTTTCGGAAAAAAAATAGCACAATAGCACCCTTATGGGGTGAAAATCTGTAGGAGAGTTAAAAGCTCAGTGAAACATTTTCTGACTTCTGTCTGACTGCTGTGTTTGTCTGGCAGACACTGTCCCACCAAGAGAGTCTGTAAAGTACCCCTAAGACCATGAATAAAGCCG
The DNA here is from genome assembly GCA_013398615.1 of Brachypodius melanocephalos. Lineage (NCBI taxonomy): Eukaryota > Metazoa > Chordata > Aves > Passeriformes > Pycnonotidae > Brachypodius > Brachypodius melanocephalos. The sequence continues at coordinate 4,335,707 of VZSR01001283.1, forward strand.
TGCTTTCACCTCCCTGACACCGTGGCCATAGCACAGGTTTGTTTCCAGGATTTCCCCTTCATGGAAATACATGGAAACTAGCCTGAAAAGAAATATATGCTACTGAAAAAAGAAAGGTGGCTACTGCAAGAGCAGTATAGATAATGGCTTTCTTGGGAAATGATTTTGTGAGAAAGTGGTTTGCATATTTCCTGACCCTCTTGCTTGTGTAATCAGCTGGATCCATGGCTGATTTCTAAAGGAGAGCATGCAGTTGTGAAGGTATTTTAAAATTCCTTTATATATCTATATCATCTACATTTATATCTACATACCTATACATGTATATATCTATATTACACACCAGAGACCTGTACTTTATAAATACCTACAATAATCTACACATACACACATAGCATGCATGTCTCAATATAAGATGCATACATATAGCTTATTCCACACTCTACTCTTCAAAAAGGAATACAGAACTGTAGCATAAACATAAATTAAGTATGAGGTATACATCTCTACCCATCAAGATTAATGTATATTATTATCCCTTGACCCCTTCTTAATGTTCCATTTTACCATGTTTCTAAAATATTTATACCATACAGGGTGTTAAATTATAGCAATTAAGACCATGGTATGGTTTTATTAATATTTCATCAAGAATGTTTCATAATTTGAATTTCCTTGGTGCCCTTCTGTTGCTTTGCTGAACACTGGGAATGAAGGGCATTTCTGTCTTTTTCTTCATCTTTGCAGAACTTTACCACCATTTTGGTTTATTTAGCCAGATGCAGAGCTTTGCAGCTACTGCCTTTTTGCCTGGTGACTGATTCACGTCACAGTTTCAGGTTTGTTATGGCCAGTTCTGTGTCTCCAGCAAAATAAAGACATCAGCAAACCAGAGATAGTCCAGAGAAGGGCCACTAAAGAGACTGGAACATGAATGAAAGAAGAGGCTGAGAGTCGTGGGTTTGTTCAGCCTGGGAACGAGAAGCCTAAATGGTAATTTAACTGCTGCTGGCTGCTGCTTGGCCAAAATGATAAAAACGATGCAGCCAGAATTTTGCAGAAACTCACACCAAAAGGATTTGAGGCAAGTTACTACAAAGAAAATTTTGGTTGGACACAAGGAAAAAACAATTTTCTTAGTAAGTGATGAATAAGCACTAGGACAGGCAGCCATGAGAAGCTGTAGAATTCATTGATATTTTCACAATTCAAGTGGAGCAGGGACCCAAGAAGACAAATTTCAGGTTTGGCACTTCTTTAGACTGGTTGTTGGACCCAATGACCTCCAGAGGTCCCTTCTGACTTCATTTTTTCTGTGATTATAAATACATATGTATAAAACACCATTAAACACAATGATTCATCACAAGAAACTGTATGATTTTTTTCCAACATTTCTGAAGCACTGACAAACCCTTCCTTGAAACAGGTACTACATTCTTTTTTGAGGAAAGGCTGCTGTCCTCAAAAATACCATCCTCTGTCAGACCTGGGATTAGCAAAGCATTTTTATTTCTGGATCAGTTTGTCCTTAAGCAGACAAACATGTTCAGCTGATGAATCACAACCCAAAAGCACTGGAGTGAAGAAGAGAAAGTGAGAAATTTGGGAAAATTCAAAACCAACTAATATTTGGGGTATGCAAATCTTCATGGTCATCACAGCAGAGCTGAACTAGGTTATGACAGCAAAACTGGAGACATTGCAAGGATTAAAAATTGGAACATTATGTGAATGAATAGTGAAAAAAAAATAAAAGTTTTTAGAGAGAAGAAAGGTCTCTTCTTTAAGCAGTGTAATGTCACTGCATAAATGGCAGGTGATTAAAGGACACAGTGAGTTTTATCTCAGCCAAAGCACAAGACAGACAGCCACCAAGGGAGAGGAGAGGAGAGATGGGGGTAAGGAAAAAACTACTCAGGACTTCAGATTAGGTTTGGCTACTCCCTACACTTTCCAATCTGTAATTCAAAGGTGGTTTCCAAATGTAGTTTCAGATATCTGAAAATTAGGCACTTAGTTAAAGTTTCTTTGCTACTTCCCTTATAGCTGATAGAGGCACTTTCAGAGAGCACTTCATCCTCTCTGAGAAAGACAAAATTCACATACAAACACAGAGTCACCATCCATTTGACATGCAGCCGTGACACCCCAAAACCAGCTGGGGGTTGGTTGATGCAAAGACTCCAGGAACTGACTTTCATGATACAGAAGTAGGTAGGGGATCTTTCGAGGAAGGGCGATATCAAATTAATGGGTAGAAAATCAGCATGCAAAGAAGGGGAAATCTCTCCTAACCACAGGCTGAGTCACCCAGACTACAACAAAAAAGGGAGCATTTTAGACAGGTGTTTTCCTATGATTCTGAAAGTGCAATTTCAAACACAAAAGTAATTTTGGATTTTCTCCTTTAAAAAAAGAACAACAGTATTTTTTTTCTCCATTCATATATTTTTAAAATTTTATACAGTCTAGAATTCAACATGGTAGTGAGTCATACTAACATAGAGGGATAAAATTGACCTAGAATATTCAGTGAGAGAATAGAAGACTTAAAACAGCAGTTATAAAATATTTCATTAATTTTAAAATATCAAGAATGGTTTTTACTAAGTATAGATTACAGCATCTTATTTTTGTTTTCTGAATGATTAAAGTGCCTTTTTTGTATTGCAATTATGTTACAAAATACTTTAACATACGAATTTTTTCATTCAGTACTTGCAACCTGTTTTGAAACTAATTGAATATTAAAGATTTTGTCTTTCCACTGGGGGTAAAAAAAAAAAAAAAAAAAAAAAAATTTGGTTGTTGTGGGAATTCATACAAATGGGGGGCCCAGAAAAAGAGCAGTTCTCTGTATTACATTGCCACATTGCAGGAAGGCTTGATGCGCTTTCAGGTAACATTGTGCCAAATATAAAAAAAAAATGAGCAATTTCAAATAATTAGTTGCACCAAAGGTTGAATGAGAAGCTGAATGTCCTCCTGCCTTACAAGTGGGGATAGGGAGGAGAAAGGAGGATTGTTTTTCAGGTGGTTTTGATGGCTGAGGAGGTGAAGGCAAGATAATTTACAGGTTGCTCCATCTCTTTTTGATGGCCAATTTTAATTAGATGTTCTGTAATTTTGTATCTGGATAATTCCTTGGGTCAAGTTAGAAATGCAAATCCTACAAAAACTAATCTTTAATGGATAAAAACAACAGTGTCCTGTAAATACAGATAAATATAGGATAGAATTATATGTAAGGTGTATGTGTTTTGTGTGTATGATGTATGGTGCTGCAAGAGGACTTGCATATATTTGAATATTCATTAGATCTTCAATATCTTGTAAAACAAAATGCAATAAAGGAAGAAAGGGAAACAGAGATAACAGGGAGAAGATGCATCTCTTTCATTTCCCTAATTTCACAGTGTATGATGATCTACCCATCTATTTTCTTATTTAAAAATATCAACAAGATGTTTTGTATTATAAATTACATTAAATAATAGACATTAATAATGCATTATACTCTTGAATCAATTACAATCTTTAAATTAAATCCAAATATATTAATACTTAAATAATAATTAATATAAAATTAACTTTTAAATATAGCACTGTATTACTTGGTGGGAATTATATTAGTAGTTAGAATACTTTAAGGACATAAACCTATCTAAATCAAATTACAGGCACTGCTGACAATTCATTAAAAGGAATTAGAATATACCATCTATTAGATAATTGCAACATATAATTCCATTATTATATAGATCATAGTATGGCATCCACCTCATTCTTTTAAACTGCCACACCATTACTTGTGCAATTTTACTATGTACCGTGCCACACTTTAAAATTATTTCAACAGCAGTGGTGCTAAAGGAAAAGAGCAATTTTATAAAGGCTAATACATCTGAAGGGGAAAGCACTCGGAGTATCTAAATATGTTTTCTATGCACAGTTTGAACTGCAGTTGTTCAAAGTGAAGCGTTGCCTTTGGTGTGGAACATGAAGTGCTTGGGAGAGAAGAGCAGAGCGGCATCAAAGGAGGCCCCACCATCGGATGCCACAGAATGCTCGTATTGATTTCATATTTTGAAAGGTTTCCTTTACCTTGGATACTTTGCAGATCCAGTGAAAGTCTGAGCTGACCCCAGTGAATTTAAATCCTGCTCTAACTAAAATGTAGTATTTGAGAAGGACACAAAAGTTATTCTATTATTAGGCTTGTTATCAGCGAGCATGGTAGTAATTCAGAGACAAATATATGACACATTGGGCTTTTGGACCAGAGAGATGACAAAAACTACAAATATTACTTGTATTTACAATTGTCAGTAGACTGGGAAGAAGAAGGTACTTCAGAGTATCTTTTATAAGGTAGGCAGAGTTTGCTTTTTAAACAACAATTAAGTTAAAATACTTAAATAGCCAATTTTTCTGACTAGTTAATATTATACAACATGTTTTCACCCTTCAACATCACAAAGCAATTAAAGGGACTCTTGGAATTTACTTTGGTACTAGGTCTCTTTTACATTTGCAGCTTTAAATTTTATACACTGTTTAGTTTAATTATTAATTAATGATGACTTTCAAAAGGACCATGATCAGTTTTTCACTTGTAGCAGGATCAAGAGATTCTTGTCATATTCAAGATGCTGATCCCATTTTAAACCTGGGTCCTAGATAATCCTGCATATGAAGATGCTCCCAGCAAGGGAGGGAGTATTGCACATATGTTAAACAAATTGTTTTTGAGAACTAGAGAAAGTGGTTTTATGAAAAGTGAAAACAAAATAAGTAGATAACTGTCTTTCACTTCCATTATTAGGTTTTGCTTCAAATTTGATTTAAAATACCTGTTTCTAATGAACACAGTTCTTCCCACTGCTCATGTACTCAGTACCTGACCCCCAGTCGAGCTCCCTGGCACAGTCTAGAGCACATACTTGAAAGAACCGAAGATGTTGCTAATAAAAGTTGCAGCTGGTACTCCTCTGGCAGAAATGACTGCTCTAGAGCAGAATCCGTGTTTGTGTCTGGGCTGCCAAGGTGGAATGCTGCATCTTGGCAGGCTCTGCCCTCCCCGGGCCTGGCAGTGACAAGGGACAGCTGGACACATGCCTCAGTCTGTTGAGCTGCCATGGCAATGATAGCCCTTGGCAAAATGAACAAGTAGGAGCCATACGTAACATTCCCATCTTGCAGCTAAAGCTATCAGAGCATGTCTGCCTCAGTCCCGTAGCTGAAGCCATCCCTGTGCATCCCTGCAGCTCAATACAGCCCAATTAATCTCACTTTAGTTAGAATTCAACTCTGAAAAAAGCATATTTTGCCCTCTGAGCTTGCATTTTTTTCCTGTTTTGCAGTTTTGTTTGAGCACTCGTGAACTAGGCACAGCGTTGGTTACTTGGCTGATGACAGCAAAGGTGTCTGAACACTTTTTTTGCTATAGTCATAGTATAAAATATATAAATACAAATTCATACAAAATTCTTGTATGTGTTTGCAAGTTGTCTCCAACACCTCGATTTTATGGCTTTGTCAGACTTAATCTGAAGAACAGTTTTCTGTGCATAACTCTTAGGTCATAACTCAGAGGTTCACCCAGGGCTGAAACCTGGAGTGAGCTCGTAACCACCTCACTGATTTCACTGCTGTGCTCCAGATCGGTGCTGTCAAGGGGGAACCATACCCTGTTGATTTTATAGGGTCATGTTTTCATGGGCAGTTGGTTCAACTCCCTCAAAATATTACTGCTGGGCATCAATTTCAGCTAGACATAAAAGTCATATCAAGCCACTTCTGCTTTGTGATTGGAAAGAGATTGCATAATATAGACATATTCCCTTCATACAGAAATACCTGTGTCAGTAAAAGTCCTTGTCTTCCATATAAGACAGGAAAGTTGTGAAGGAGTGAGATAAAAGTGATTTGTGTAAGTCACCAAGCAGCCTAATGCCAAAACCAGAACCCCTCAATGTCCTGTCAGCTATGAAAAAACACAGTATTTCTAAAAATACTCTTAGTCATACATGTCCACTCCAGCACAGAACCTGTAATCAAACGCTCCCAGGGGTGCAGGATAAAAATAAATAAGTCAAAGTAAAATAAAAGTATAGAGCTAAGGAAATCAGCTCTTATATTTTTTTTATATATCAGCTAAATATTTTTTCTCTTTTTACCCTCAGTTTTTTTTTCCAAAGAAGGGTAAGGAAATTTTCTGTGGGAAAAAGAGAAATCACCTTTGGGAAAACAGCAGCAATCAGTGCACAATAAAATAACAGATTAAGTGAAAGATTCTTTATTAGAAATACATCTAACAATTCATTGTACTTGATACTTTGGCCCATTTAAAAATGAGCTGATAAAGCAACATTATTTCTCTGACTTATAACCAGCCTATTGGATTTCAGAGAGGTCAGAGTCTTCCTTGTTTATTTAGCTGAAGTAGTCTTTTAGCTCTCTGATCTCCTCAGTCTGTCATTATTATTAGTCTTCCTTGAGTTCTGCTTTTCAAATACCTTGTCTCCATCTCACTTTGCATTTCCTATTCAGCAATTTAACCCTACAGACAGTTTATAAAACAAGATAAAAATCCATAAATTAGGCGTCCATGGGTGCCTGTGCCCTATATCTTTGTCAAGGATGATCACAATCAAACGCTTGTTTCTGGAGACAGCCTGTCAGCGAGCACAATTACAGGTTTTCAACTTGCCCTGCCACAGCACAAGGCAGGAGACTCGTGTAGCAGGGGAAATAGCTTCATATCATTCCTCACCTGTCTTTTCTGTCTCTTTTCTTATTTCCACTTATTTTCTTTACAGATCGTCATTAATACTTTTTTGAGAAACTAAGACTTTATTAACAATGCAACATTATTCATTTATATTCCTGGATGGGCACTGTTATTTCAGAGACAGTGTAAAAAAAAAGTGGAGATTTTAACCCAGGGAGTCTGGCAGCTCTGCCATGTCATCAGAGCAGCGTGTGCCAATAAGAGGCACAGGTCAAGGTGCCACAGCTAAACTGAGCATCACCCCCAGTAGTGCAAACCCTTTGAAACACCGACATCCTCAGGATCCTTTATTTCTAGAGCTGAAGGGAAAATCCTCACACCACTGTGTAGAGCAGAAATTTTGCCATGGACTTCACTGAAATCCTAATTGTGTAGGGGATGGTGTTTTGTGGGGGTTTTTTTGTTTGTTTTTTTTTGTTGTTGTTGTTGTCATTGTTGTTGTTGTTTTTGTGGGGTTTTTTTGTGGGTTTTTTTGTTGTTGTTTTGGTTTGTTTTTTTGTTTGTTTTGTTTTGTTTTTTTTTACTGCTGAGGAAGATAGGCTAAGGACTGAGAATGTGACTCACAACTATGACTCCTGGCCCTTGGACAGTAGGAATAATGTACTCAGAAACATCTTTCCTGTGAGTAGTAGCAATTTTTGGATTAATGCTGTGGACTACTCATCATCTGAAACAGCACATATCACAACAAACTTCAAATTGTGCTCTATTTAGCGAGGAAAGATGATGATGTATTAAAAGCCTGTACAACTGTCATGGTTTTGGAGCTCCCTGGTTTAATGCTCCCACTGAAACTGTGCTGCCAGTTGCTCGCTCTTCCTTCCCTCTGCCCCCTGCAGTGGGATGGAGAGGAGAATTGGAGGAACAAAAGGCAAAGATCATGGGCTGAATGAGGACAATTTACTGAAAACCGCAATGACATAAGAAAGAAACAAACAGTAACAGCAACAATACTAATAAGAAAAGTCGAGTGTGTGTGTGGGGTGTGTGTGTGTCTGTGTGTGTGTGTCTGTGTGTGTGTGTGTGTGTGTGTGTGTATATACACACAAAAATTAACCCTGTCCTGGCCAGAACCATGACAACACCATAGGTCATTATGATGGAGTTTAGTGACTGGAGAGAAAATTTTTAGATTTCTGAGAGAAAAGAGATACATATTTAAAAACTCATCCTAAAGTGAGCCTTACTACATTGCTGTAAGGAAAAATAGGATGATGCTGTATTAGTTTAGTGTCTTTTCCTCTTAAATCCCTCCAGGAACGATATATTAGGAAATTCTGCCATGGTCTGAGGGCTTCCCCATGCCTCAGAGCCTCCTCCAGGATGGTTCTGTCTTGGAGCCCTACCAGGAGTATCCACATCACATCATGCTGTGCTCCTATCCCTGATATTTCTGTCTCATCTCCTTCACCCTAATGTGGTCCCTGAGGAATAGTCACTGGCCAGGCTTGAAAATCTCCCATCAGAGTCACTGTGCCAATAATCTCCAGCTACATGTGCATATTTAAGAAACCTTAACTTTTCTCTCTGCATGCAGCAAAGAACTCGGTATTGCAGTAAGACTCCCACCTTAATTTTCTATTTCTTTCCTAAAGGAGGCAGATCTATTATCCCAAAGATGAGCAAGCATCTAGACAGCCAGGCAGAGCACCGGTACATCTCAGCCACTAGTTCCAATGCTGTCTCCTGGCTGTCACATTTTCTGCTTTTCTAACAAATATTGCCACTTGCACAAATGTTATTCCACTCATAACAGGCCTCCAGGCAGATTACAAACAATTAATTGACTCCCTTTGATTCCAACAATTCAGGCAGTTTTTCACCTCTGTACTAATTTACTCATTGAGACTGAAATGTCTGAACTTAAATTCATGGAAGCTACAGGAGATCACGTCAAAAGCCTTGTCTAGGTCAAAGTAGATAACATCCACTCTTTTCTGGTTATCCACAGAGCTTGTCATTTCCTTGCAGAAGGCAATGAGGTTGGTCAGACATAGTTAGCCTGTGATTAATTCATGCTATCTAGTCCCAGCCATCATCCTGTCCTTCATGTGCCCAGTAATAGCTTCCAAGAGAACATACTCCATAATTTTCTCAGAGTTCAAAGTGAAGCTGAAGAGCCTCTGATTCCTGGAGTGTTCCTCCTTGCTTTTTCTGAAGATATGTGCAACATTGGCTTTTCTGCAGCCTTAAACCCCAGTTTTCACTATTTTCAAAGAATATAGAGTGATATCAGCTACCTTTCTGAGCATCATTGTATGCATCTGTCTTGACCCATGGACCTTCCTGTGTCAAAATTTCATAAGAGCTCTTTGACTCAACTGTTTTCTATTATTGCAGATTGCAGTTTCTCTCCTTAAAAACTCTGTCAGCATATCTTGCTTGGGAGACCTTATTTTTGCTGCAGGTCACAAAGATGACACTGAGTATCTATGTGCCTATTCTGCATTTGCCTATTTGTTCAACCTGCCCCCTTTTTTTTTTTTTTTTTTTAATTTCAGTTACTCTTAATGCAGTGGTAGAAGCTCCTCTTGTCAGCATGTCCTTCCCTTTTTGCCCTGGAACTGAGTCCTTACTTCCCAAGCCAGTCTCCTGGAATATCTCATTTTCCAGAGTACCAGGAAAGATCATTCTTGAGCTTTCTCTTAAATACCTGCCAGCTCTCCTGAGCTGTTTATTTTGTTTTGTTTTGTTTCGGTTTTTTTTAAAGCTCCCTCTCACAGGATCTTTCCTACTAGTGTCCTGAAAAGCCAAACCCTGACCTCCTGAATGCCAGGGCCTGGTACCTTTTTTCCTCCTTCCTCTTGGTCTCAAATCCCTTTTTTCTAGGTCACTAATTAGCAAAAGTTTAATACAATTACATATATTGAGATGAGTGCAGAAACATGATTTTTCACATTCCATACGGATTTTCACTTTTACTTCTTGATTCAAATTGTGTTTGGACTGGATTCAGGGAATCCTGAGCCCAGGAAGGACCATGAGGTTTAGGCATCATGAGTTCCCCATGTAACTTATTTACATTGTACAAGGGTGCAGATCTGGGATAGTCTCCTGTTGTCTTAAAAACACCCTGCTTGTGAACACATTCCTTAACTTTGACTGCACTCCCTCTTTGGTTCAGTGTTCGTGGTTTGGGCTCATTCTTTGTAGTAGTCCACACCTTGGCACCACATGGTGTGGACTAAAGGTATTTGCCTTTAAATCATACCAGCTGCACACCTATAAATTAATTAGATGTGAGGCAGGAGAGGATCAAATCAATGAAACACAAAGTTATCATGACTGGTGGTGTCTACATTTCAGAAAGTCTGTTTCTTCCTGGTGAGGCTGAATCCATCCAGAATTGCTCACAGTTCCACTGCTTTGGTGATTTTCCTTCTTGCCTTTCTAAAGAGCTTTAGAATAAATTTTCTGTAGCTCACCATAGTTGGTCTATTCTCCCTAACTTAAATTTATCCCTTGTGAGGATTTTAAGATTTTTAAGTTCAGCATCTTCTAAATTACTCCAGGCAAATAACCCAAAGAAAGCAAAGGCAACAATGTCTGAGGTCTCAGAGCTCTCGTGGTCTAACAGCATTGTATTATCTCACAGTGTTTCAAAGTCTTCCAACAAGTATTCAATCTAACTTGGTTTTCAGGAACCAAAGCTCCAGGGTGTTTCATCTCCACTCTTAAAATCCTTAATCTTAAGGCTTTAGATTTGGCAACTCCTTCTCTTTTGATGGACCTTATTGCTAGAACATGCAGGGTCAGAAATTGAGATGACTTTCTCTCACTTTGAATAACTTTATCTGCTTATTTATTTATTGCAATTACTTTTTTTTTTTCTTTTTGGTTCTGAGGACATCAAGGAACTGCAGAAGTGTTATTCCTTTGGTCTTTCATTACATGAAGCTTGACAAGAAGTCATTAAAGCATTTCAAATAAATAAATGTATCATTGCAGTTATCAGCATGTGACCCTTGATGCTCTAGCAGTTCCTGTAGCCTTTTCTTTAGATAGGAATAAATATTTTGAGAACTGTTGTATAAGGAGCTGCTCAAAAAAGACAGATAAATGACTTTTAAGACAAGCTAAGTGGTTTGATTTGTTGTGGTTTGTTGGGTTTTTTATTATTATTATTAAAGAAATAAAACTTGCAAAATAAGCAGTTAGGAATTCCAATCTCCAGAATGTAAAGCATTGAAGAAGGAAAATATATGGACCCTTCCCCATGGATCAAGCAGGAATTGTTCCATGTTGATCTGCTTTGAATTTACTTTATAAACACCAATCCCCCTCAGAGCTGACCTCCATCCCACAGTGCTCCTGATTGATGGATCTGTTCCTGACTGGATGAGCCAGAAAGGGAAGAAGCAAAAGACACAATTTCAAGCTGCAAATGAAGAAACATGAGGTTGGTTTGGGAAAGGAGAACCTTTGCCAGTAATCTGAAAGAGATGAGTAAGTCTGAAGAGAAAATATCCAAAGAAATCTATAGAGATTTCTATACAGTCTTGGGGTGGAATTCAGATAAGAAGCATTAGGTTCAAGAAAAAAAAAATCCCAAAGGTGAGATCTATCAGGCTGTGGAACAGTCTCCTGCTAAAAGTAGTGAGAGCAGAATGGTCTGAGTTACATCACAGAAAGTATTTCCATTTAAAAAATTGCTGCTATATATGTGTGTCAAGCACTTTACATTTAGAAAAGCAAAAGACAATATTCACTTTTTCACTTGTTCTATGTTTCTTGTTATTAGTTTCTTACTATTGGGAGCACTTGTATTGCTTTTTGTATATTTGTTTTGTTTTGTTTTGTTTTGTTTTTATGCAGGCAGCAAACAGAAGAATAGGAAAATGCAGAGTGTTCATAACGTGGCGTTTCAGAGGTGGTTTTTTCATTCTTCAGAGAGTAAAGATCAGAATGAAATTGTCTCCAGCAATTTGAATGTTTTATTTTTCCTGAATGGAAGAACACCTGAAGTGCTGAGGTGAAGAATATGCACTGTTACATTGCAAGGAATATATTTCTCAAGGACCTGTTCTCCTCTTATGGCAGATAGAAGGACACTAATGACAACAGAAATTACACATCTGCCATAGGAAACTGATGATGATTCTTGCCCTGATATGGCCATTTTGCTACACTGATATTTCAAACACTCTGTATCTTTTACTAACCACAAGGCATTTCATAAACACGGTTTTTACTCACCAAAAATATACACATATGGAAACACAGACATTTAACATTGTTGCATACCAATGCCTAGATTTCAGTAGCATAATTCCAAAGGGAAAAATGCTTACGTGTATATATAAAAAACACACTTAATTTAAAATTGGACTGAAAACCAACAAGCTCTTTAAAGCACATATGTGTTTGAGCAGGGATGTATCATTGCCAGCACACAGCCCCTGGACAGCTGAGGCCTTTGGTGAACCAGAAGTGCTCCAGAGACAAAAAATCAAGTGTATTTCAGCTCCCTTTGCCAGCCTGGCTCCCCTGGCTGCTCAAGGGCCCCAGCAGCACTTTGTGGTACCTGGTAGCCCAGATGATTTCCCACAGCAAATTTGGCAGCAGAGATACGTGAGGTATCTTTCAGCAGGCTACATTTTGCAGCCAAACCACTTAAGCTGGCACTTTGCCTGGGCTAATTAGTCCTGCAGAGAAGATGGGCAAACCAGTTCATAACACCATAATGCAACCAGCCTGCTCCTTGAACCTGAGCTAACCATGAAATGCTACCTGAGGCTTCTGTTCAGGGTGCAGCAACCATGGGATATTACTTAGTGATGTATCCAAAGTCATCAGCCCACAGATGAGGGGGAAAATGAAACAACTAATGGGAATGCACAAAAAAAGGTAAAAAAATAATTTCCTATTGTGTTTAGTCTCTTAAAAATGTCATTCTCTTTGAGTAGATACCTCTTGACAGGAGAAGCCTGTTTTCAAATCTTGGTTATATGAAGGCAAAGTAGTGCAAGAAGTTCTGTGAATGAATATTATGGTCATGCAAATTATTTATCTGAGAAAATCACTAGAGCTATTTCAAAAATATCCATAGGTCATATACCTTCAGGTACACAAATCTTGCCTTAGCACCATTGCTAGCTTGGCTTATAATGCTGCATTTTTTCAAATTCACACAGAAAGCTGGCCAGTAAATGGAGAAAAATATTGTAGAAATTGAATAAAAATCTCTTTTAGCTAATTCACTTTCTACCAATGGAATTTGATTGCACTATAAGAGAATAGGCTGGACATGAATGATTTTGAAGTCCCAGTGAAGTCAATGATGAGCACAGAACAGAAAAGTTATCACTTTAAAGTTAAAAAACACAGTACTGTAAATACTAACTCTAGTTGTAAAATCACAGAAGGAAAGAGGCACTAAAATGTACTTCTAGGATATATACTTAGCTTTATAAAATGCAAGCATCCTATGTGATCCTGCTGGGAGAGAAACAGGAAATTGAAGATGGCTGTAAATCATAAAGTTGTCCTGCTCCAATCTTATGCTAAATTATCCCAGTAATTCTTTGCCTTCCTTCTGCATTTGCCATAATAACTATTTATTCTTTAAAAAAATGCTGGAACTTGTAAGATTCTTTGGTTTAACTTAATGTTTGATTCACAGTCATAGAAAATATCAACTTAGAATGCTGAGTTGCTCAGAAATTTGTAAGAACAAGGTAACACCACAAGACAAAATTACTATTTCTTATTGGTTATTTTAGTATCTGTTCATTATTTTAAAGATCCAACTACTCTGCTAATTTGTCCCCATTTTTTAGTTGTGTGGATGAAACATGACTTGCACAGATCGTCTAAGACTTCCTGAATGCTTTTATGGTTTTATTGCTGTTGCTTCAAGTCAAAATGGAACAAATTGCTTGGAACAGTATTTAATCTGTTCACAGTCTTTAATTCCTTGCTTCAAAGAATGTCCTTGTATCAGAAGATAAATGCTATGGCTCTCTAAAGGCTTCCCCCAAAACAAGACTTTATATTCAAACAATAAGGTCTCATATTTTCTCTTACTAGCACTAGCACGGATGCACACTTATGAGTACCAATGTGTTGTGCTCTCCAAACTCAGAAGAAGATGGAAATTCCAAAAAAACTTTGGCACAGCAGAGTTTAGAGCTTTTGATGGATCACCTCTGACTCAACCTTCTGCATGAGTTATGTTTGGCACTACCCTGGCCCTGAGCAGAGGAAGTGTGGAGTGGCAGAAGGAGAAACCTCACAGTGATCAAGGCAAGCACATTTATGTCCTGGTTGCAAGTTTCCTGCCAAGGAGTGGGACATAAAGAGACCAAAAGTGAAAACTGGTCTTAACTAATAATTATGGCTGACATTTTAAATTTAGTTGTTTTCTACTGTTTCATTCCTTTCTTAGAGAAAAGGTACTGCCACCACCTTCTATTTCTACTGCTGCAGATCCAGCATCCTGTTGTGCCAAATTATGCAAAGACAAAAAGAAAATCTCTAACTTAAGCTGGATCATGGATTCACAATAAACCACAATTCAAAAGATGCATGTTCAAGCCCACACTTTACCATCTGTGTAAAGACATATGTAGATCTAGAAGGAAAAGCTCTGAAATATCCTGAATATCTATCAGAAAAGAAAACAAACAGAGGTATCTACCTCTCTGTGTAGACTACAAGGCTATACAAAGTGACTAACTGACTTACATGTCTAACTTTTGATGTGTAGATTAGGGCAGATAAATCCGCTCCATACTGTGAAAGAAAAAAGTGACTTAGAAGAATGGAGCAGAGTACAATCAAATATATGCATCATTATTTTTTATTACTATATAAGAAGAATTGTAAACACCATCTATATTCATCTCTCTCCAACCTGCCCACTGGTAAGTGATTTATGTTGACATATATTATAAGACAAGATTTGTAAAAGAAGACAACAGCTTTAATTCAATAGATCGTATAGTTGAGGTTTTTGCAGCTGCAAGAGTGGGCCCAAGAAAAGTATTTTCATCATTAGAATCCTTCCTCCTCTCACATCCCTAAGGATCAGAACTGTAGGAATATTACCACACAGAGAAGATGTATGATGGTAGAAAAATCATTTGAAGAAGAAAATACAGGTTAGCAGGTCAGTTCCAGGAGACCCAAGTCTCAAGCTAGCTAAGAAAAAGAGTTATTTTTATAAAAAAATAAAAAATTGTAAGATCAGAGTAATTACAAAATAACAGGTCAGTATAAACATTGATTATACAACCTTGTGAGAATGATTTGCATTCTAGCACACGCACACAGTAAATTAGAGATTGGGGTGCTATCAAACACAAACTCCTAAGAGGAATCATTGCATTTGCTGGTTCTCATCAAGTATTCAATCAGTGCAGAGTTCAAACCAAGCCAAGCCTTGACACAAAAATACATTGTTAGTCCATTACTGAAACGGCTCAAGCGAAGGCTGACCTTCTGGGAGTTGCAGCCCCAGTCATCATGGCAATCTTAGCTGGAATCAGAGTTAACCAGACTAATCATAACATCCACTCTGAATAGTCATGCACCACTTCCCTATCTCTGCAATCAACAGAGCAATCCCTTCTGTATTCCTTCCTATGGGACATGTGAAAAAAATGCACTTCGGCATGCCCTTGTAACAACCTGCATTTGTTAGAACTGCAGAGTCCAATAAGCTTCAGTGCAGATGAAAAAGCCAATAAAAATACTGATTAAAGTGAAAGCAATGGATTTGCCAGTAAAGCACACAAGAGAACCAGCACTTCAGTCCTTGTGTGCTGATTGCCACATGTCTGATAGAATCGTGCTTCATCATTGGCTTCTTTATTGTAAAACCATAGAGAAAGGATAAGAGAAAACAGCTGGGACTTTGGTAAGAAATCTAATATGTAAGAAAAAATTGGAACACAAAATCAAAAATAGTGACATTCAGAAAAAACTCTCTGAACCTACTTTAAAGGGGAAGGTACTGGGTTGTGGGGGTTTTCGCTCCCAGTGTAAAGTGAAAAGAAGAGAATAAATTCCCCTGTTTTAGAATAGAAAAATGGAGATGACAATAAAAAGGTCCTTCAGCATTTCCTGGAGAAGGAATGTATTGGGTTTGTGTGGCTAGGTTTTGGTAAAGGGGGGCTACAGGAGTGGCTTCTTGAGAACCTGCTGGAAGCTTCCTCCATGTCCAGCAGTCAATCCCAGCCAGATCTAGGATGGACACACTACTGGCAAAGGCTGGATCAATCAGAAATTGTGGTAATACCTCTGTGCTAAGAGGGAAAAAATTAATTACTGCACAGGTGTAATTGCAGCCAGAGAAGAGCAGAGTGTGAACATGTGAGAGGGACAATTCTGCAGATGCCAAGGTCACCGGAGAAGAAGGGGCAGGAGGTGTTCCATGTACAAGAGCTGAGGTTCCTCTGCATCCCATGGTGAGACCACAGTGAGGCAGCTGTGCCCCTGCAGCCCATAGAGGTCCCTGGGGATGCAGAGGTGCACCTGCAGACCATGGAGGAGACCATCGAGAGGAGGATGTGACCCTGTGAGAGGCCTGTGCTGGAGCAGGGTCTTGGCAGGGACCTCCAGACCCACGGAGAGAGGAGCCCATGCTGGTTTAATGGTAGGACTTGTGACCCTGTGGAAGACCCATGCTGGAGCAGGCTGTGCCTGAAGAACTGCACCTCATGGAAGAGTGACCCACATTGGAGCAGTTCAAGGAGAATTGTCTCCTGTGGGAAGGACCCTACACTAGAGCATCAGCAGAAACAACCTGTGACGAACTGATGATAACCCCCATTCCCCATCTCCTGAAGGTTGGTGGAAGAAATGGAGATCCCTGGGAGAAGGGGAGGGTGAAGAGAAGGTATTTTTAAGATTTATTTTACTTCTCATTATTGTGCTCATGATCTCATGATTTTGTTAGAAATAAATTCAATTAATATCTCCAAGCTGAGTCTGTTTTTTGATGGTAGGTGGTGAGTGACCTCTCCCAGTCTTTATCCCAACCCATGAACTCTTTGTTATATTATCTCTTCCCTGCCAGCTGCACAGCAGGGTGATAGAGCAGCTTTGGTCAGTGCCTGGCAAAGTCAGAAACCTGGAAGAACAGACCAGTGATGGTGTGGGAATTGCTTGCAGGGAGCAGAAGCAGCAGTGGTGGCTGTGCTCTGCTGGCTGTTGGTGGCTCACGGGACACCTCCATCACCAACACCTGGCTGCCATGTACTGCTGTTCAGTGACTTGTGCTAGTGGTGCTGAGGAACAGCACTTTCTGCATTCTCCAATGGGTTATACAATTTTATGCTTCACCCCCCTACCTCGCATCCCAGGGATGACATCCCCCAGAGAACACAAAAGCAGATAAATGTGAAAAAAGTTACTCTGTGAGGTTTGGGAGAAGAGTTTTTTCCGCTAGTGTCAAGTTAAAAGAGGTTCCAGGTGAGAGGAAGCCAGCTGCGGCTGCCAGGATAAAAAGGCAGCTATTTGAACCTAATTTGATATTTTAATTCCAGCAGCCTAAAAAGCTTTCAGTTAACTAAAGGCCAAGTGATTCTCAGCAGAAGAAAATTTTAAAAAAACCTGTACAGAGAGAAGGACGCTTTTTAGTCCCTCTAAAGTGAAATGCTGTGAACCATACAATTCCAATTTCAACCTCCCACTTAAGTATTCATGTGGATATCCTTTGCACTGCAGTGGGAGTAAAGGCACTCCCAAAGTCACAGTAATATAGCTCTTTTTCATGGCAATATACTTCAAAGGAATAGGTTTACAGATCTACTTACAGGTGCTTAGGATCGATTTGAAAATGTGTGAGGCATCAAGGCTCATCTGACCTCACAGATTAAACATGATATGTCATTTCTATAATAACTTGCAACACCTTCCCATGTATGCTCTTGTCCCCATAAATCTTGAGGCTGGCTAACTGAAGAGTAAAGAAGAACTTCTGTTTGCCAGTGTCTCTGTAGCATATTCGATCATCAGGGGACAGCAAAATCTTTCACAAAACCACTATAACAACATCCAGCAATGCAAAAGAAGAAGAGAACAAATGTGGAAACCTGAACTGAGGAAACCACTGTTCTGGATTTTTAAAAAAAATATTATGCAATCAGATCTATTAAAAATACCTATTTGTGACCTAAGAGAATGAGATTGGGAAAGATGGATAGAATAGGAAAGAAAGGTTCAGAATCAGCAATGTTGTAGTGTTATGTTCTATAGTTTATGACATTACTTCTCACAGGTAACTAGAAGGTAAAAATGTTTATGTAATCTGGAATTTAAAATTACTTCAAATATTTATTTTTAACAGTATGAAAAGTATTACTCTGTAACTTTATTAGTCCTCTTGAAACATGTTTTAGGTATATGAAGAAGAAGGACATGGATCAGTCAAGAGGAATTCACCAAAATTAAAATGTACCTGACCAACCTCACTGCCTCTACAAAAAAATGGATTTGTGTCTGTGCAAAAATGTATTTCTCACTTTTAAGTGCAGCATCACCAATAAAGTGAGCACACTTAGAAATAATAGGTATTGTCAAATTGTTGGGCATGATTTGCCTTCAGATTTCAGCATCTGCACAATATTGCAGCAAGCAGCTCTGTTTCATGGCACCCAAAACTTTAATATATGTCCCCATATGACGGTATTGCACAAAAGTACATTTCATTCTGAAATACAAAGTTCTGTTTATATTTTTTTTCCTTTCATGAACACTAATATTAGGGAACTCTAATGGTTGTTCTGGATGATCCTGAAGGTCTCTTGCAAAATCAATGATTCAATGATTCTATGAATGTGGGTGGCTCTACTCTCCACTTAATGCAGGCCCTCCTTTTCCCTGGGCTGTGCAAAACTTTAGGTGTTACCTCATCACTCTCCAAAATGTGATTTTAGATTGTATGAAACATATTATTCAATCATTTATAGCCTTCAAGGATTGTAATTTCATTCTAGACAAGGTATTAGTCACATATATGAGCCTGTTGTGTTAGTCACCCCTTGGCTTGGCTGTTTTGATTTCCTGGGTCTGAAACAGAGCACACAACACTGCTCTTTGAGAATTAGAAAGGTATTCAACCACGCACCAGCTTACACGATATTATTTTAAATACAGAGTACTTATAGGATAAAAAAAGCATTAATTGAAGGAATAAAATGCAATCACCAAGAAATGCTGATTCTTTTGCACTGTGAGGATGAAGGAAAGCATCCACCATTTTAAAACCTTTGTCTTCTGCAGAACAATATGGTGCAGGAGCCCTGACAGAAACACAAATGTTTAATTTACATAAATGTTAATTTACCCAGTGTAGATGGTATTCTTTTTTTAGAGATATGCAAGATAACACAAATTAAGAAAAGCAATTTTTATTCTGCATTTGTCAAAATTCCTCACTACTATTGTAGCACATGTTGACCTTGTAAAGACTGAAAACTGTGAAGAGTTGCTTTACTGAAGTAACAAGAGCTATAATATTGTGAAAATTAACTGAATGGAAGGTGAAAAAAACAGTCTCAGACCATCAGCATGAGAATACACACTTTCTCGTGATAAGGAAAATAAAATTTTAAGGAACAAATAACTCTGACTTCCCGTCACTATTAATGGAATTTCATTTACCTTTTCTATTTAGCAGCTATCAGTCTTCATATATCAAATTTAATTTTGCACAGTTATACATTATTTTTCAGTTGTATCAAGAAATTAACCTCATGGATTGTAAAACCAGATGGGACCACTATGAGCATCTAATCTGACCTCATAAACCAAAGAACATTTTTCTTAATTAAGTTCAAGCTGAGTGTGTGTGTGTGTGTGTGCACACATATACATATATATGCATATTTTTTAAATTGAGTGTCTTCAATTATAACAACTCAAGTTCTAATCTAAACCCAAGTCTGCTTAAACCCCTGGATTATGGATAAGAGTGTTAAGGCTGACTCTTCCAAAAAATAAAAATGTTTTCCTTTTCTTTTTTTTTGGTTATTTGATTGTCAGAGTGGATTAGATGGTGTCACTTGCCTTTTAGCGTTCAGCAAATGTATTTCAGTGTGGGAAAATAATCAACATTTTAAAATTAAAATTCATCGTTACCTTTTACTTACAGCACCTGAATAATTGTTAAAAACAACTAATTGCCTGCATACCAGAAAGCACATTTAATTAGCTGTTCATAAACAGAATACATTTGGAAGTCCCTCCAGGGGGATAGGTGCAGAAATTCCATTAACCAAAGTTGTGCGTGAATTTGAGCACTTCGAAAATATACTCTGGAGACTGCTTTTATGCATATTAGCTTTTCTGTTCAAAGCACTTTCCCCTCTTCCATGCATGCATGAATGAGAAGTTCTGTCCACCTACAGGGGTGTGGGGTTTTATGAATGAAAGAACAGTGGGGCTTTTGCCTTTTGTAACTGGGGGAAACAAGATTGATGGTCTTGGGTCTTTTCCTTGACCCATGGTTGAGGGTCTTTTCTTTTATAGACTAAGGGAAAAGTTATGGAAATTACATCAATAGAATATGGGAAATTTATATGCAGGAAATGAGTTTCATTCAGAGAGGGACAGAGTTGGCAGCCACTGGGTGTCTGGCTTTGCCAGGCAGCTCTGTCATGGAGTGTGAGTCATTCAGAACCTTCTCTTCCTGTTTTGCTACAATATTAAGACAATGGCAGGATCGTGGAAAAACACACCAGCCCCCTCTTGCCCAGAAATGTCAGG
>VZSR01001283.1:4356315-4404091 GCA_013398615.1 Brachypodius melanocephalos
CACATAGACACACACACAGACACACACCCCTGCACTGTCTCTCACACACATTCACTCCATCCAATTTTCTCTTCTCTCCAGCCCGAAACGAAGCTGCAGCCAACCTATTGAAGCAAACAAATGCATGGTCTCTTTCTCTTTTAAACAGAACAAGTTTTCTGGGCTCCCTCTTGATGAAGTAATGTCAATCCTTGTCTAACTTATTTCTTTACTGCAGAAATTGTCACCTTCAAAATTAATGGTCCTTTTCAGAGAAGAGTGCCTATCGCCAAGCATTTATCTGATAGAGCTGGCAACATTTTCCAAGAACCATCCTCCATCAGGAAGCACTTTTTCATTGAAATTGAAAGTCTTACATGAACGTGTTGATTTTTATAGCATTTGACAGAAAAATTTTAATGCTTCAAAAAAACCTGGACCATTGAGCTTTCTTACTTGATTTTGTTGTGATGGTACAGTCTTGTTCTATTTCTATTTGCACTTGTTTTAGAATTTAATTTCTAAATAATGCAATATTGTTTTCTATAATTCAATATTATAGTCTAATGTTCTGAGATTGCCAGGCTGAACTGTTTTGACAGTGCTGAAATAGAAGTTTTAGCAACAGTTATATAGATGTCTAGAAATATGTTTACTTCAAAGTTTCTCCTTAGTTCTTCCATTGCAGTGGTTTTATTCAGTGTTAAAATATTGATATTTCACTGAAGAAGGCATTTATTTTTTGATCAAATGTCTAATAACTATGTAAGTAGGTAAGTGCACGCAGACAGTTTTATACATAGTGTGGGTTTTTCCCTCTCTCTTGGCACAGGGAATACATACAACACATGGAAAAACTTCTGAAATACATATAACACATGGAAAAGTTTCACATGGTCAGATATTAATTACCTGAAGGCTACACACATTACTTGTTTTCTTGCTTAAAGAAGAATTTTGAAGTGAATCTATTTGTACTGGTTGTAGCAAGTTTTTTAAAGCTATAGTACATATATTAGCATTTGTGTGTGCATCTCTGTATATGTATTTGTACTCATTCAAATCCTTATAGTTAGGAGTTTTCATTGTACATTTATTTACTTTAGTAAATATTTCCCTCACAGTTTCATAAATCATGTAATGACTTGTGAACTGTGATGACTAAGGAAAAAATTAGGCAAATCCCATGTAGAAAGTCTTGCAGTTTGACTCCCTAAATGATATTTCAGAAGCTGAAGCCAAACTTCTTCCAATATTATTGATCTGCTGGAGCCAAAGCAGCTGCACCTACAGGATCACATAGGTAGAGTGTCTCCTGTGATTTCTGCATTAATACACAACTTTATGGCAGTCTTAGACACCGCTTATATTGCAATAACGGTGTCAAATAGCCTAATCATAACGTGATTGATTCCCTGGCCAGAAGAGGTGAAAAAGATGTCGAGTAGGCAAGATGATGAAGGGATGAGGTCTCACCATGTGCCTGGAAACACTAAATCCCTCAGCAGACTCCTGTTTTATCCTAGGTAGCAAATGGTGATAGCATTTGGAAAAAGCCACGCATTTAATGGGTGATTTTGCCAAGTTCCAGACACCCACTGGTGGAGCTGTGGCCCAGGCTCCCAGTTGGTACAACGTAAACAGGGACAGCTCTGTCATCTCCTTTACTTTGCCTTTGAAACATTAAGCCCTACACATATAAAGCCAAACCTTCCCATCCTTCAGAGGAGAGATTTGTTTTTCTGCCTTTATCGTGCCAAAATTCATGTTCCTTATACTTAGAAATAAAAAATTGAAAAAAAAAATTAAAAAAAATGTGTCAGTCCAAATATATCTCTGGCCATGAATTTTAAAAGTCCTCTTTTTTCATATTCTAGATAGAGCTGGTGAGCACTCACAGTCTCCAAACTGAGTAGAAATTTGATTTGAAAAGCTTTACTGTTTCTTTTGCATAAAAGGCAAAATACTGTAGAACACAGAAAAATTGTTTCTTGACATTTTGGAGCGTATATAGAAAGGAATAATGCTTTTCTTTTATATTTTTAACAGTGCTTTGAAATTATGAAAAGAACTTCTACTATTTCGTATTTCTTATAGCATTAGTCAGGATGAAATCATTTATAGCAAACAAGAAGTTCCTTATGAATACCTTCACGGTATTTCCATCATTTCCACAGTATTTCAGCATTAAGTGACTGTAAAGTATCAGAATTTTTAGCATCAGCTGAGATAGTGCATTTCACGTCTGCATTAAGACACATGAATTAAAAAAAAAGGAAGAAGGTGTTTCATCGTTGTACAAAAGGCTGTGGTAAAACAGCAAGGCTTTTCTTGCCTCAGGCTACAATAGCTACTAGTTTAACTCAATGGTCAGAGCACTCCCTGGAGAACAAAAAGCCTTAATTCTATTGCTGGCAGTAACTTCCCCTTTGTTAGTGGCACATGTACAAAATTATTTTTAAAATAACACCACATGTATTAAACACTCACTCCAAGATGACTTATAAAAACAATGTTCCATATGTGCAAATGAGATTTTGGCAAGCACAAAATTATATGCAGAAATTACATTTGGGCATGGAAAAGACTCTTTTCACTAACCCAGATAGATATTTAATTTCTATGGGATAAATTGCATGCTACCTATTCACTAACATAATTTTCCTGCTGATGATTGACATTTAGATATCAAAGAGGAAAAAAGATAGCATAACATTAGATTGCACATCTCGGAGGAGTAAAAGGTATTCATTAGACTAGGTATGCCAGCAAATGGCATGCTAAAGTCTTAACAAAAATCATGTCAAAAGTCATGTCAATCTTTTTTTTTTTGCTACTTCAAAAGCACATCTGTCTGTGGATGACAATCACTCATTCTGGCACCTGAAATATAACAAATAATATCCACACTCGAATAAAATGAAAGCTGGAATCAGTGTGCGACACCCGGCATTGCTGACCGGTATTCAAGGACATGAAAATGCAAATAGAGAGGGCTTGCGATCCCCACGGGGAAGGTGTGCAGCTGAGGGGCAGCGTGGAAAGAAGGAAACCATGGCAGAGGAACTCAGCCTTCACAGGCTGTTTAAATCCCCAGAAGGGGTGTGAGGCACAAACAGCAGCAAAGCCCTGGAGCAGGGGGCAATTGGCACACCTTCATCCACAGAGCATCCTTGAGCCTGCTCAGAAATTGGGTATCCTGGCTCCAGAGAGACCCCCAGCCAGTGCCTGCAGCTGAAGAGGGGATGGTGCCTCTGATGAAACACAATATTTGTGTAAGGGTTAAACTAGAGGGGGAAATGAGGAACAATTTTTTAGACTTTTTGCATGGATGGGAAAAAAATCAGACTTCTCCCAGAGGGAGAAAGCCAGGACTTGCATTGAGAAAATAAAGAGAGTTGCATTGCAGAGTAACTGGACAAAAATTACTTTCTCCCACCAGCCTGAACTATTTAGAGGAGGAGATGCACCACATAAGAGAATGCATACCCTGCATTTGTGTCTAGTTTTGCTTCCCTTGAAAAGAATAATGCTAGCAATACAACAATAGCAAAGTAAGGGAAGGAGGAAGATTTGCATTATCTCTGTTCATTAACCTAAACTATAATGCTTCTCTTAAATATTAAATACCTTTCTATGATTAGAAATACATTGTGAAAAGCTAAAGAAATAGATGGTGGATTTTTTTAAAGAATATTTCTCTATGAGACAATGAGAAAAGCAACACAGCTCCTTTAATCCTGTAATCTCTCTGGTAGCAATCAGCTTGGGGTACATTTCAGTTTGTTCACTTGTCATCTACATTAAGAGTCCTTCAATAAGCTTTTCTTTTAAAGTAAATACAGAATGACACATTTATAATTAGATCTCCCTGACCATTCCTTTCTAGGTTTGAAGGATATGAGATGTGGACATGTCATGCAGACCCTGCTCCTGATCAGTGTGCTAAGGAGCTTAGACTTTCACTGTTGATTAGTGAATTGTAAAACAACCAACAAAATACACCATGGGTGCTGTTGGTTCAGATATTGCAGCCTCAGTTATTCCCTGCATTCAGGAACAGTCAGACACTCAAGAAATATTTTGAACCACAATGAAAAATAAAAAGAGTTCAAACCATTCCTGAATTTCAAGTAAAGATTATTCAGTCATTTAAGAACATAATCTCCTGTGAACACAGCAGCAAGTAAACCCCGTTGTTTCTGTTGAGCCTAAGAGTGATAAATATGTTTTAAGATTATTAAGACTACAGTATAGTATTATAGGTTAGTGTTTGTAATTCCTCTTGATATTTAAATAATTTCTTAAACTTCATGGCAATTCAAAATGTCCATAACATTATTTCTTACTAAGGGATAAAATCAGATTTTCTTGTTTGTTCCCTCTAGTTCAGATTTGGTTTTAATCAGTCACGTCTTTGGTATCGATGGGAAAATTTTTCAACAAATGTATTGCATAATTTTCTTTCTAGGAATAGCCTAATGAAGATGAATTTTCATTAGCTTTTCAAAATAAGAACTGTGTTCCAATATAGGGATCTATGTTTGCCTGCTTTCTTTCTTAATATATATATGATAAAGAGGTGGGGTTTTTTACAGTCTTAGAAGAAGAACCAGAGATAATTACCCCACATATGTTCCTTGGTTGGACGGATTCACTGATTAGAGGAAAACACGAGCATCACTCCTCAGTACTTCAGCTGTGCAACACTAACTTTACTAAGGGAAGACAGCTTTGGGGATTTAGTGAGTCAGCAATGTTCCTGAGCTTTCTGATTTTTAACATGAGTATTCAGCACTAACGTGGACCTCCTGGGGCCCCAACTCTTTCACTTCCATCATGATTATAATGTCAAAACAGACAACATTTGCCACTGTTCTGATCTTCCTCACTGTACCAGGAAAACAGAGAAAACTTCCCACCTCTTTCTTCACAAAATAAAGTTTTCCATCCGTATTTTCTACAGTTAATAAAATCTCCCTTGCTTGCTTTATTTTTGTTCTGCTGTGTATACTTCATTAGGTTTTTTACATTAAGTGAGTCACTTTACCAAATCCCCACCCAGTATCACCTAGCATTTAAATATCTATGTCCTGGTTTTGGCTCAAACTGACTATTTACTACCTCTTGTTCATCAAATCTCTTTTCAAACAATAATACTCTTGCAAATTGTAAGAACCCTTATCCTTCTGCTCTGTAAGTATGGCTGCTCCAACAGTACTAAATAAAACATGGCCAATGACTCAACTTCAGCCTTGAGGCACTACTTAATCTCCTTTACACTTGGCCATTGCACTACCCTGTGACCATAACATGTAACTATTTAAAATTTGTAGGGCAGGTTTTGAGACATTTGGAAAAAGGACTGTGTGGTAGCTCACCAGAGCTTTAACTGAAATATCTTAGTTGGCATCAACTCTCTCTCACACTAACTAGACCCTGGAAAGAATGATTACACCACCATTATGTAGATTAGACGCCATCTAATGTTTGGGATTCTCAGAATGCTGCATTCAAGTCACTGGTTACAACGCATATTGTCAACTATTCTTAATCTAGCATCGTGCTGCAAAATTAATTCTCAAGCAAGTAAATTTTACCACAATTAAGTATTTTACTTCTAGTTCACAAGAAGCAAGAGGAAAAATGTTCTTCTGTCTTGTGTAGTATTGATTTCTTTGGGCATCATAATTAAACAGTTCCTCAAAAGAGAAGATTTTTTAAGATGTGGATCTAAATATGGATTTGGGAGCTTGATTTCAGACATTTAGCTTTACAATAGGAAGACTAAAATTCTTGGAAGATTAAGAAAGAAAAAACAGTAAGAATCATTATCAGGAAAGTTGTAAGGGATATAACATACATAGAGAAAAAAATACACTCAAGTAAACAGGAAAGACAAGATTAAGAATTATAACTGTGTAGTGGAAGAAAGGAAATCTGTAGAGATACTTAAAGAGAAGAGTGAAATGGTCAAATCACAAGCTACAAAAATAAACCTGACAGGTACACTTGGTAAACATTGGAGTTATGGAGTTAGATCTGAGAGCAGATGCAAAGAGAAAATGTTTGGGAGTTAGCAAAACTTCTGCACAGCCTATAGATAAAACAAAGAACAAGTGAAAATAAAGGAAAATGACACCCAAGTCTGTGGGAAAGATGATGTTGTCACCAGCAGTTTGCCTTAGCTACCTACACAAATCAACTCCCTGGAAGTTACAGGCTATGATCCGAGAGAAGAGGTTCAATACATTTTAATTTTGCTGTTCAATTTTTAGCTCAGCTCTGGGGTATAATCTGCATAAATGAAATACAGTAGCTTACCCAGAACACTTCCAGCAAATACTGAGGAGTCATTCCATGGGAAAAGTATATTTAATAGTTCAAGTGAAATCTAAGACTGAACCACTTGATAGCAGGACGTGTTTGATTACACTAGGCAAGGCTCTGTGTTAGCAAATCTGATAGTTTTATCCAAACCAAAGCAGTAATTGATGTTAAAATACAAGAATCAGAAAACAGAAAATGAAAGAGTCCAGTGACAGTATACGGCATGTAAAAAAAGGCAGCTATTTTCTCTTCAGTGTCTTATTACTGGTAAAAACAGTAATAAATTTCAAAGGACACTGATTTTCTGAATTAATGGAATTACAGATGAGAAAACATTGGGCTTTATTTTACCTTCATAGCATTTAATATGAGATCAGAACATCTCATACTGTTATAGCTCCATTGATTTCAATTAATTTAACTTTCTGGCTACCTATAAATCAGAGACCAGAATCAGGACCAATTATCCTCAATGAGCGCAAGTATTGCAAGGAGCCAGCAAAACTCTCAGGACTACTTGTAAGGATAGAGCTTTCAATCTAGGGAATATTTCATGTGTCTCAGTGGGAGTCACCAAGCAGTCAGTGTAGTCTTTCCATGGATTTTTAAAAGACCATGTACTAGGAAAAAAAACCACCTTAATTGAGCTAATTTAGAAATGTTCTCTCTGATCAATTTATTGATTTAATTATACTTTGATTCCTAGCCTGGTGATCATCTTTATGTAGCTCTGTAAGTGTATTGTGAATCTGAAATGGACACAAATACATAATGAGATCCATTAACTAATAAAACAATGATCAGTCAACTCATGAGAAATGATGCAGATTTATAAGATGAATGGCTAGTTTTACACAAATATTGCATAATTTGTTGCTACAGCATTGTCTTGTTTAATCATGAGAGAATGGCGGTGTTGCAAAGGACATGAATTTGATATTTATCACTATTTTTGGAGGAAAATACAGTAGCAGGGGATTCCTGTCAAAACCAAAAGGAGACCTGAATTTGTTCTTTTGTACTGAACTCTAAGCACTCATTAAAATACACTGTTTCTAAATATACATTCTCTCTTCCCTGGATCTTTCATCATTAAAAGTCTTGTTTTGAAGCAATGATTCTATGTTTTGACCCAATCCTGATTGCCTACATGCCCGTGAATCTGGTTCAAAATCTTAAAAGCCTGGCGTTCTGCAGAGGACGTATCTTTGTAAGATGTGCCACAGAAATCCTGTTCTTGGAATGAATAAAGTTACTCAACCAATATTTAAAGGATGAAAACTAATGGATTCCCCATGGATGTATTCTTATCTCTTACATTACTGTAATTCAAATCCCTCACAGTCTCTGGAATGAATCCAATTTAAATTAGATAATATGGTTGTCCTGATTTAAATTAGATGATATTGCTGTCCTGCTGTCCTGACCAGTGTTCCTGATTTATTTATGCGTGGTGGACAACCAAAAGACATCCTGAGAACACCACAGTTACTGCAGATCTGCTACTAGCTCTTTCTTCTTTTGGGAACACTGAACAAAATTTACAAAATTTACAGTTTTCTGTGACACATCAAAAGCAGAAATACTTCTCTTTTTTTTTTTCTTTTTTTTTTCTTTTTTTTTTTTTTAATGAACTTCATATGTATTGTAACAAACAGTAGGATTCACTATAACTAGAGAACTTTGAACTTCCTGCACTGTTTTCCAAAATCTTAGCTCAACTTGAGCTGGAGGCAAAGATCTTCATTTGGCTTCATCTTTTGAACACTTATTATTTCCTTGCTGGCATGTGTTTCCCTATTGTCAGTTAGAATCTCCAAGTTTTTACATTTATAAAGAACAGCTAAACAATTCAACCAAACCCATAAACTTTTTTCTTTTTTTAAATTTTTTAAAATTTTTTTCTAGGGACCAAAGTGGCAGCTTTCCCATTACATATCAATTTACAGCTCAAAATCAGGAAGAGATCAATGCAAACCATCTGCACCTTGCAAGTTTCAGCATATCTCCCTTTCGTCACTCTGAGTAAAACAGAGGAAGTTATGCAGAGCATGTGGCCTGCTTTCAAAAATAATTTCTATGGAAAACAGCAGTCAGACAGTAATACAGGCCCAAGGTGACCTCATTACTGAAATTTGTTCTAGTTGTCATTAGACATATCACACTGTGTCACTCAAATTGGGAAAGGAATAAGAGATACTGACATGCAGCACCAGTGATTAGAGATGAAAAATACTGTTACACCATAAGAATCCCTTGGTGGAAAAGAAATACATACAGTGCTTAAGATTCATTCAGCCCCCCAATCTGTCACTACTACCTTCATGGCTTTATTCTTTTTCTCCTGGTTAGTTCTCCTTCACAAGGGATAGCACCTTTTCTTGAAGGATATTTCAGAGGCCAATGTTCACTGGCTGGCAACCCTGCCTAAAATATTGATGAATTTTTGGTAGTGACACCCTCGTGCTGTGTACGGATATTTGATGAAACTGCAGCAGGACAACTTGGACATCTCCTTTTTCTGTCCATCAGTGCAGACTCTTGTCCCTGCCTAACTGCAGTCATGGCCCCGCTCCTCACAGCTGCAAGTTATGGTTAGATCGAGCCAAGTTTTGCCATGATCCTCTGTAGGTTGATAAGCTTCAAAGAATTATACCAGGGACTCAGAAGATGATATCTCCCTGGCCAGAAGACAAGAACGGTCGGTGAAGACCCTGCTGCTCCTACAAGGTTCTGATTTCCAGCTTTCCCACTTGGTGACCAAAGATCTTGGTCAGTCTGGCTTTTGGGCCCTGCTGCCCAAAGGATGCACTTCCACCTTGGATAAATATTTTACTGCTGTGCATCCCCACAGGGACAACATCCCTTGGGAGTTTCAGGACACACTGCATGAAGCACAATAGTTTGGATGAGATTCGTGTCACATGCTAAAGTTTAGCCAATCAGAGGAAAAAAAAAATTTTTTTCACCTCAGTTACTCAAACATAAAGCTCAATTTAAGAAGTTTGATCTTCCATGTCCCAAAAATATTTTTAAGTATTTTGTATAATTTTTTCCATTTATGTCCTGTTAAATCCTTAATTTCTTTCCAATGCACTTTGCATTTTGTTAAGTCCATAGTGAAGAGGAATGCTGAGCCTGATTTCCTTACAGAAATTAAAATATTTGCTTCTTCATTCTCTCTTGAAAATATTTCTTTTGCCATTCAGACATCTGCCACAGGTGGAGGTTTTCTTGAAACAAATGGATTTATGGTTAACCCCTTCTCTCTGAAGCCTAACGTTTTAATTACTGTTTAATCACAACTGTTTAATCACTTAAAACTGAAGTTTTAATCACTGTCTTCAGGAGGACCACAACTAGATTTTTTGCCAGATATAAATACAATCTCTCTTAAGTTTGTCATGGTGTAGAATATTCCCCTTTCACTAAAATTCCTTTCAGTGCTAATAGTACGTACTGCAGAGTGTGAAAATATGTAATTGCATTCAATCACAATGTTGATAGGTTAATTTTTTTCTCATATATTTTTACCCATATACTTTCAGATTGTTGCCTACTACATTTATTAGTCCTTTCTGGTATAGTGGCAGTCCAATTCTACTATTAACTTTATTGGTAAAAGAAATAGGGCAATCTAAAAATGAGAAGTCCAGCCTGTGACAGCTCATCATACATTACAAACCAGCCTCAGCACATCTGTGGGTAAATTGTCTCTTGTGAACCCTTCTACAGCTGTTAGGGTTCATGTTGTTCCCTTATAAACCAGAAATAGAATTTTTTATTACCTCTGGACATAATTTAAATTACATGAGCCCAACTCCATGATGTAGATTAGTGTACTGTCATGCAGTTCAGCTTTTATTTTGGCATACTACAATGCAGCTCACACATGAACTCCAGCGTCAGTGGACATGTGATAGGAACAGGAAGGATAAACACCCACAGTATTAAAAATGCTAGAACAAAACCTTAGGTCTATAAAGAATTATTACTGTACTTGCACTGATTCTCATAGGTTATATTCTTGGCAGCTTTACATCACCAGAGTGAATGGTTTGAGCACTTCACTCGTACTCAACAAACACTCTAAAGGTCATGCTGTCACCCTTTCACTAAACATCACCAAAAATAGCTACATAGCTGTTCCAGGAGTTCTTACTTTATTTATTAAATAAAATATGAGCTATAAGGTTTTTTTCCAGGCCTTACATTGCAAAAAATGAAATCAGGATTTTTAACAATGATCAAAAGTTAGCATTTTTTGAGTAATCTGTCCAAATAAGAAAAGTATTCCACTACAGTATTTTAAAAAATAAATTTACTTTTTAACTTTAAAATATATCACATCAGGACTAAGAATTGCTTTGCTTGTCTTAAAAAATGTCACACACTCTTCCTCCTCCCTACATATACTTATTCAGCTAGAAAAAGGGGTGTTTTAGGAAATATGGAGAGGTCTCAAAAGAAATAAAAGATTACACACCCCAAAATGCAGAGTTAGAAGAGGGGAAAAAAAGAAAATAATCTCATAAATTCCAGCAAGAAGGTGAAGCTGTCCCTGACTAGATTTAACCAGAAACTTCTACTTTCCCAGTAAGTTGCAAGCAGCAACTTCATTTGGCACATTACACTTAATGGAAGAAATACATACATTATAATCTGAATTTTTCTCTAAGTCATATTCATTACATTCTTCTGTTAAGTCCTACACTTTGATATACCTTAGAGTAAGCTGTAGTTAAGCTGCAGTTTATAAATTGCCAGGATGCAAGAAACCATGAATGTTACTCTAAGCCTGTTCCAGAAACTTGCTTTAGAAAGTCATAAACATTATGGTTAATTAACAACCTAATGGAACACTGAGAATGAAGGTCTTGCTTTTTGTGCACTTCTGGATTGCCTTTAATTGGTAAGAAATTTCCAGGGCTATAAAGAGAACATGACATCTAAGCAACACTCAAAATTTACTTCTGGCTTTTCATCTCAAATAAAAATAATCATTATCATTAGCTTTTTGATTAATTTTCATAAATCATCATGGCTTGAATAAAGAGTTGCTCAAACACAAGACTTGGATTAAGGATTTTTGCATATCTCCTCTTTGATTTCATTCAGTTTGTCATTGTAGGAAACAATCTCTAAATGAGTAATTAATCTTTCATTTTGATTGCAGCACAAAATACATCAGACAATCATGAGATCATATGAAGGAGCTGTGATGGTTAAAATGTGGACCTATATTCAGAAACTCTCAGGAGTCTCCTTTCCTGCTATGCCCCAGGTTGAACCACATAACCTTGAGCTAACAGCTCAGTATCTCTACCTGCAAGAAGCATTTCCATCCTTAGTCTCTTGACAGTGAAAGCTCAAGAAAAGTGGTGGTGGTGGCATCAAGCCTGGATTTTCAAAAAGCTCTGGACAGCCCAGCATACCACTAATTTTACTAAACCATTCCTTACTCTCACCCTGGCTATAAATAGTGAATTAATTCAAAAACTTAGTCCATGAGAATTGGTTCCCACAGTTTTTTAAACCTTTCAAGACGTGACATACAACAGAAATAAACTGTGATTACTTTTGGGACTGAATAAACAGGAATAGAGCTCCAACCAATCAAAGGAATTCTTCCAAGATTTGAAAATAAAATACTGTTTTTAATTTTAGTTTGGGAGCTTTTGTTGGGCTTGTTTCTTTTTTTTTTTTCCCCCACAAAGAGGAACACAACAAGCTATTCCAGATGTGAGCTTCCCCAATACTTGTTTATTAAGTGTGAGACCTTGCTCCAGCAATTAAAACCTCTGGGACCGTATGCAAACCAGAACATTTGCATTTGGCCTTGAGCAATATACCTCCTGCACAACAGCGTGCTCCCCACAGTTTTGAACATGCTGACAGACTAAAGTAACCAAACCACCAGAGAGCCAAGGACTAGAACCTGCAATAATCCAACAGGAAGGGTTACAGGCTTTATAAATAATAACCTGGTAAACTAGCACAAAATCTGGGAAAGAATCAGGCTCTGAGTTGGCCATTACTGTAAAGCTGGAAAGGTTTTGCCATGGATATCAGCCAGCCAAAGGTAGAATATTAGAAACAGGGGAAGACTCATTATTTTGAAGCTGATGAATGTGATTTCTGTGATTGACCTTTCAGGACCAGATTCTGTTCTTGAGGGAATAGGCTGGGTGTTATCAACTGCATGGGCTCCTGGAGATCTAATGATAACATGCCCCCATGACCTGTCTGGCCAGCTGCTGTCCCTAGTATAGCCCTTTATAGTCTCTTGAAATTAAAATACAATTAAACATCTTTAGAAATAATTTAAATAATTTCTAAACAAAGTATCTTGCATCACCCAGTGCAGAATCATAGCTATAGTTTTGATTTAAATACAAATCAAAAATAAGCAAAACTTTGAATCTATAGTAGTTCTAACTTTTATTTATTTACATACTAGAAAAATTGCTCTTTTTTCTTTTCTTTTTTGCAATCTGTGGACCTCAAATGGATAAACTCTACTCCTAGATAAGACTAATTTTATTCCTGCAAAATCAATCAGAACATCGTCTCCCTCTTTTCACAGCATCTTCAAAATAGGACTTGAGTGGACACAAGTGCTGGGGGCTCTGCCAGCAGCTTATTTCATATCCATGTAAACTACATCTCTGGGGGACAGAATTAATTTCTATGCAAACCATTCATTTTCCTCATGATTCAGAATTTTATAGTATATATTCTAAAGTGAATTTTTTAAAAAAAGTATATATAAAAATGTAATTGGACCAGAATAAATCTCAAAAAGAGGTTTGAAGCTATGATATTTTTTAAAGTTTAAAATTAATTTTTGCTAATTTTCTAAAAATTATGTAACTGGATTACAAACAAAGAAAGCACAGAAGAAATCAAGATCAATCTGACTTTAATTCCTGAGCATAAATCAGGAGAAACTCTGCTTTAAAAAGCCAGTAAGGTTATTAAGAGTTACTAGAAAATGTAAAAGAAGTCCTCTTTGCATGTGAGCTACAGCTGCAGTAGTCAAATGGAGAAACCTGGGTGAGTTTGAGGGAAAATATCCAATATGCAAACAAGTCATAGCTTCTTTTGCGATCTGACATGCACTAATAGCTAACAAATGAGAGGCTCTTTCAAACGAGCTGGTCCTGCACAGCTGAATTATGATAGGCAAATGGGATAGGAATGAATTAAAGAGCAACACTCCCTGTCACAATATGCCTTTGCAAAAGCCACTTCCCTTCGGAAGTTATCGGCACCTGCCAAAGCCACAGGGATTACCCTTCCAGGATATAATTTCCCAGGAGGGGAATTTTTGGCTCATGACCAAGAAGCCAGAAACTGAAAAATGTCCTAACAATTGAAGTGAGAAAGCTAAGCAAAAATTCTTTAGGAAAGTAATACATTTATCCCTGCCCAACCTCATCCCTTTAGCCTCTGTACTGCAGCATTAGAACTGCTCACAGAGGACTTAAGAAAATGACAAACAAATCTGTGCCTAACAGAGTATGCTTCATCACCCAGCCATGATTCACTGAAAAACAGCAAATGCACAGGGAAATCTGACCCACCAGTATACTCTGTCCCACTGGCAAAAAAAAATGTCAATGTATACGTCACACAGCCCAGAAAGCCGAGAGCCAAAGCCCAGAAGGAAACCCTGTGCCATGGGGAGTACGGATTGTAGCAGAATTCACCTGGAACTGCTGCCATGAATTGAACAAAATACCCTGACACAGCCCGGGACATGTCCAAGGAATAGCTCTGATTTGCTGGCCAAGATATAAAGACCCAGGCTCCCTTTGGCAGGAATAATAGCAGGGATCCCCACCTGGTGGCCCAATTCCATTTACACTCCTCTTTGTTCCAGCCTCCTGAAGGTCCTGAACAACCTGGAGCTCTTCAGCTCCATTCAGTGCTCTTCCTAGTGTCCAAATATGGTTATTACTTGTAATATCTTTGTAACTTCTCTCTATCAGCTCTTTTAATTTGCTAACAAAGAAATACACACAGCCAACAAAAAAATATTCTGTTCTGAAATGTGTGATGGCAAAAAACCAGCGAACAAAGGGCAGAACCTGTGCAGGATGAAGGGACAAACATATACAGAAAGAAAGAGCCTAGATATAATAGAATTGATGGGTCTGTTCTGTATATATACATCAAGGTCCTCCCTAGAAATGTATTTGATGGTAGAGATTTAGTACTTTATGGGGCTTTTTTTTGTGAAAATAAGGTGAACTTTGTATTTACTCTAGTGATTGATTCTTATAAAAGTTAAGTAGCCATCTATGAATAATGTTTACTTTAAGACCTCAGGTGCTAGTTGTTTCTACTTTAAAGATGAAGATATAAATTCTGATCATCTAAGCTCAAGGTTAGTATTATTCATCACAGTAGAAATTCTGTTTTACTATTTCTTTTCAAAGTCTTGGAAAAATTACAGAAGACCCCACTCAAATTCAATTATTCCAGAGGTGGAAAATGCCAGATTAAAACTGCTTATGGAACACCGTTTGGACCTCTTGAATATATCTGCTGTGAAACCATCTTCTATTATGTGATTACAGACTACTTTTCCATGGCATAGCTGCAGCGCTTTTTGTGTGCACTGTGCATGGTATTCTGAGAAATGGTATTTGGGGAATGGATCGGGTTTATCTAGTGAATGAGGCTTTCATTTCTCTCTGCCTCATTTGTTTCAGGAACTGGAAGGTATATAATGAACCAGCAAGGGACTACAGAACGAGAAAATAAGATTTAATGGTTAAGGCAGCTGCCACCGAAGAAGTGAATTCCATTTCTGGATCTGCCACAGAGCTCCTATGTGATGCTGGACAAATTACTTCACATTTCCCAGAGATGTCCATTAATTTGATGTTCCTCATTTTCTGGTTTCTATACAGGGTGACTGAGCTGAGCTACTGAACGCTTATAGCTGCAATTGATGTAGATTAAAACTGTATTCACATATATAGAGAGACTGTGAAAGGAATGCTCTTTAGAAATTAGCTGATACATTGTCAACTATTTTCCTCTGCCACCTATAGGGATAACAAAGCCATGAATGGCCAGGGTATTATGCAGGTAATTCCATTACTGTGTGTGAAGCATTCAGGTATGATAGCTGTGAGAACTATGAAGCAACCAATAATTTTATATTCAGTGCAGGTTTTGAATGATGTGGTGGTAAGGAAAGCCCTGGGGCCACATCCTACATGAAGAGGATGGAAAGAAACACAAGCTAACTGCTGATGAAGCAGGGTCATGTGGAAACAACAGGTATTAATTTTTAAAAGTATGTCAGAGTTCCTGCACTCCAAGGGGCCAAGTTCAGTTTCACAAGAGCAACCTTAGGCCTGGTAGCACTTAGTTTCTGCATGGACTTGATGTTGTTTTTCTCATGTAGATACACAGTTGTGTTGTCAATTATATATCATAGGTTTTCCATGAGAAGAGAAGAATCCAGGCACCTGCCCTCTCTCCCATTTCTAACCTAGGCCACAGACAAATGGCAGCTTGGATCTAAATCTGTATCTCAAAGAGGTGTAGAAAAGGTGAGAAATGTGATAAAGATTAATGATTTGGGAATGAATGTCCAGATTGGTGTGGCTTGAAATGAACATGCAGATGTGTGTGGTCCCACTGTCTGAAAAGACTGGTCCAAGCTTGTCCTCAGCAATAGACCTGACTGCAAAAATGAGATGTTCCTTTAGGGAGAGAAAACCACTTGTTATCTGTACAGGACCCCTTGTCTCATTCAGGACAGGACAGGACAGGACAGGACAGGACAGGACCCCTTGCTTCATTTAGGAAGAGCATTCAGATGGAGCAGCAATGCCTGAGGCCACCATGGACATTCGCTGCTCAGTTCATGACCCAGAGGATGTTAAACCTTAGCTGGTCCGTGGGAGATGGGGATGGGCTGGGTGGGCTGAGGTGTGTCCTGGAGCTCGGCTTTTACCTCACTGCTCTTCTGAGCTGGGCAACTCCCCCACTGTCTGCCCAGGCTGGGACAGGACACGTGGCCAGGTGACCCTGAGGTGTGACCTGGCTGACTTCTGTACACACACTGAGGCTGTGCTTGTACAGACTGAAAACATGGAGAGAGTTTTTCTTTCCTATTAACACAAACAGATTCTGCCAGAGGAAGAAAGGAACTGGAGATACTTTGGAAATTCACTAAAACTTGGAGTTATGATAAGGAAATCACAGTGCAGGGAAGTCCTATCTTGTTACCACCTTCCCTATTATATGAAAGGCATGAAAGAAATGAATATTTTGACAGGGTCATGACTTTGCTTATAAAACCTGCATATTAAGTGGTGGAAAAGATTACTGCCAAATGCCTTGTTTTACTGTTCACCCTCTCTTGCAGTCTCCTATTTTCTGATACCTGCTATAGCTGACACTCACTTCGCCAAAATATATTACAGGCCACATGGAAGATCATATATCAGCAAATAATGGAATCAAGTTAAAATGCAAGTTTTCTATAATGAGCTGAGCCAGCCCATTTCAGCATTATGTTCAGGTGTTACACTGGGAGAGAAGATAGGCTTTAAGGTACATTTTAAATTTGATTGCCTGCGAGAAAGAAAATATGCAACTTCAAAATTTCGCGACAACATGCCTGCTTTCTAAAGCTTAAAGCAGTTTCATTCATGAGGTTTATAATTTGTCAAAGTATTTTCACTAGATTTGCATGCAAATTATGAAATACAAAACCAATTTAGTACAGCAAAGAAAATTATTTCAATCACTAAGGGAAATAAAAGTAACTTTTACTTAGAGCATGAGAAGAAAAGAAAAGCAAACAAGAGATTAAAAGTATTGTCTCTTGATGAATTCCATTGTTTGGCCTAGAGAAGATTAGCCAGAAGAGTAAAAAATATTTAAGAATTTATTCATAAGTATCACCAACCCTAAATCCACATTCTGAATAAATTAAACACTCCTAATCTTTCATATCTTCGTTCTAAGCTTTCCTGATCTGAACAGAATAGAAGTTATGACCTGGACCTTAGGACAAAGCAGGGGTGAAATTTCCTCATTCCAGACTCCAGATGGCATAAATTTTCATGGAGTCATTGAAGTAATGTCAGTTCTGATCGTTTCCACTGTGTTAAGATTCAGCTCCACCTTAATTTCCTCTATAAAGTAGTTTATGAATGCTTATTTTGGATCTCACCAAACGGATGGGTATGAGTTTAAAAAACAGTGAGTAAACATAGCCACTAAGCCATAGATTATCAAGAAGACATTACAAACATCAATTCAATAGTGGTGGGGGAAAGGGTGTTCAGCAGATCTATATCTGGTCCCCTTTGTCCAAGCCAATGCAGCCCTTTGGTGTTCATGCCTCAATCAGAAAAGCATTTCAATATCGAGGCTTTAGGAGAACATGCTAAGGTGGTCAATGTAACATTCAACTGAAATCCTTCACCCAAGTATCTATCTCCACATACAATTCAAGTTTCTCATCTGGTATTTTATTGATACTACAAAGAAAACACAATTCTCACTCTATAAGTAAATCTTAGAATCATAGGATATGCTGAGTTGGAGGGGACCCACAAGGATCATCAAGTCCAACTCCTGGCTCTGCACATGACACCCCAAAAATCCCACCATGTGCCTGAGAGCATTGGGCAAATGCTTCTTGAGCTCTTGTCAGGTTTAGTGCTGTGACCACTGCCCTGGGCAGCCGGCTCAGTGCCCAGGCACCCTCTGGGTGTTTCCAAAGTACAAACACCTTCATGAGAACTCTGAGCACAGCAGAACCCAGGGAGGGAACTGAACAACAGCAACTAAACACCTCCTATCTAAAAGCCCTAGTGAGATATTTTGGAAACAAGTACTTTTAGGTATTCAATAGGATCTTTCCTAAAGGAACTGCACAATTAAAAATATTTTGAATCACAAATACTTAAAAGAGCCTTGTGTGTCATTGCCATTTGAGTATCAGGAAATCAGAAGTACATAGGCTATTTTTGCTAATTTGGCTGGTCACCTTGCAGGCAATGAATGATCCATGAACAAGAGGTATAATTCCTTCAAGGATTCAGACTAGCTCTTTTTCAACTGACAGAGTCAGATCCGAATAAACAGATTTCTTTGATTCTTGATACTCTTTCATCCAAGAAAAAAATGTCTGAGGATAGAACAAACCAATTTCAAGCTCCTAGAAAGAATATAAACATATTCAGATAAAAATTTCTAATATCTGTGTTTTATTTTTTCTTTCAAAAGACCAAAAAATTTTCTTTCAATAGGGGCAGAAGGATCCCTTTCCTTTATTAAACCCTTTTTCATTTTCTATTACCTGTTTGTGACTACAGTCCCCAATGAGCATTATGATTACATTCTGGTATCTGTCATAGGAATATAAAAAACCTCAAGATTTCTCTGCACAATACTTGTCAGGATTCTTCCTGATGCACCTGATACATCATAAGAGGAATGATGTTGATTATGATAATGATGATGATGATTTGGCAAACATCTTACAAAACACAAGATCACAACAAGAAAATTTTAAGAAAATGAGAAAATTAAAGGAAGTAGAGGACAATCTGACAAAACTATACAATTACATATGGCAGTAAATGCAGAGCAAGAGCAGCTTTAATGCAAATGAATAGTTTTGTATGAATCCAACTCAAATATAGAGAAGCAAAAAACATTTTCTTCTACCACAAAATGCTTTGGGGATCAAGAGTGATGCAGCATGTGATGCAGGAAGGACTCACATCCCTGTGATGAATTTATTCTGAAAAGGAGAGAGCATTTTCATACAACTCCAGAGAACTTCTGGAGTGGTGCACAGGTGTTTATGTGGCTCATAAATGCCAGCACTGCAGAACCCTGATCTCTGTGCACCACTGCACATGAGCTGTATCCACAGGAGCTCTTGGGGAGTAAGGAGGGGAAATTATGCTTCTCCCATGGGTAAGAAGGCAGAAGAACCTCACACGTACCTCTTACTTTGATTTTACCAACAGCAGGACAAAGAATATTTGAGAAGCTTCTATTCCAGTCAACAAGGTAGGAGATGATATTTGCAATAATTAAATGTAACATTCCAGCATATGCACTTCAGTCTGAAGAAAGACATACTGTGACCCACTCCTTCAGGCAGCACCTTTTGAAATCATGCAGAGGTGCTTGCCGACACAGCAAACCATCACCCGCCTCAGTAAAGCAATTAATTTTTGTTTCACCAAAGCAATTTCTTAAGATATGCCTCCTAGAATAGTGCTATCATCTGATAAAAGTCTGGAGTGATACATAGAAAGTCCTGATGTGCAAATGTCCAAGCTCCTTGACACAAGCTGTCACATTGTTTTGAATCCACATGAAAACTGCACTGAGGACATTCGACTTCATTTGATAAAGCCATGATATTCACCAGTTCACAGGGATATCTTCATGTCTAGGGTGGGACTCTCACAAAACTGTTTCAGAAAACAGCTATCACATACTCAGGCTACAACTCAGAGCTAAAAATGTGAGAATAGGAGCAACCTGCACTACCTACTTTGAAGTCTAGACCAAGCCTCTGCATAACTCTGCTTTCCAGGAGCAGAGTGGGGACATTTTTTGTTCTTTGTTTGTCTGCCAACTTCTTGTTTTTCTTTTCTAGTTAAGACACAAAAGCTCCCGAATTCAAGGATTATCATCATCCCATAAATCTGCAGCTCTCAGTCCCATCATGCTGTCGCCTTGGAGTGCTGGAATACAAAAGCAGTGTTTTGTATTGACATGCAGGCATAGAGAGCATCACGAGGACCCCAATATGCATATAGTCCTAAAACATGAGCAAGCTCAGTTATTTCATGCATGAATTAAGCCTGCAGGACAAGAAGGAAGTTCAGTTCTTCACTGCTTTTAATACTAATGGGGATAGTTAGTGCAAAATGACAGCAGTTTTGCATGTGAAGTTTACATTGGAGCATTTAGCAGCAATTCATAATGTGGTGTATGGTGTGGATGTACTGAAATATTTCTAAGTGTTCATTATTGCAAAGTGGAATTGAAGGGAGAATTTTTTTATTCACAGTTTTGAAGTAACTTTTGTGTATTTTGTATCATTTGTATCTAACCAAACTGTCTACAAATAGGGCTATACTTCCCTGAGATGTATTAGGCCAAGCCTTTTACCTGCAGTTAAAATATTAGGAAAAAAATAGCAATTCCAACTATGGAACTTTAATTTAACTGCAGAATGATTCTATTTGCGATTTGTCTTTAATATGCAACTTTCTAGAACTACAAAATTAACACTAGGGTGAGCAGTTTACTTCCCTCTAAGCAGAAACTGAAAATAGATTTCTTCAGATAAGGAGGTACTGAAGTGGGACTTGAGTGGTATAACTTCAAGAGAACCATAAAATGTTGCCAAAAATAACAGATAACTGTCCCTGAAGTCAATGCCTCAGGAAAATACTAATGAAGAGTACATTGATGGAAGTGCCATTTTTCATACAAGAAATAAAATCTTCTTCTCATTGAGTAGACATGAATGACCCTGGGTGTTTTTTGCTAATGCTGGAGACCTTGGCCCCTGAATTTGTGCTGAACTAATTTGATTTAATTGCATTCTGCACACCTAATTCCTCCTACAAACTTCTAAACTATTCTGCTAAGTTTTTCTTTCCAAATACCTGTTAACCTCCACTCTAGGAATTTTTGAAATTGTCTGTCTGTATTTCTGGGTTTGATTAAGTGTATTTCTTATATTTGGGGGTGGGGAGTGAAGGATTCTTTTGAAATAACAGTTTTTCAAAATGTAAGCTTTTAGGAAAAGAACTGTGAGACTATCAAACTAAAGACAAACAGGAGTCTCATAACACAATATGTGTGCAAGGATTTTTAATTCAAGAATTTGTTTAACATTCTCCTTTTGTGTTGGCTGTTTCTTAAAAAGTAAACTGTACCATCTGTATAGACCATCTGAACTGAATGGACCCTGAACAGGAACATGAACAGAATGAACCCACAGATAATCCACAGTACTTTGTTAAGCCCAAGGATAGCTAATTTACTTCCAGAAAATATGGACAGGCAATTATTACCAGAAAACTCTAGTGAAAAAAAAAAATGAAAAGAGTTATTTTAATTTTGCAAGCATTAATTTCCACAGGAGTTTGTTCTGTGGCAGAGTTTTCAGCAGTTCCAAATTACAAAGAAACGAGTCATCGGGGCTGGTTCTGAAACCAGCATCTGTTTTCCTACTCCTGTCAAAACCATTTACCTTTATTTAGCGTGAAGTTTGGCTTCTACACGAGCAGTGCCTCTGATACAGGGTATCAGTACACGCCTGTGAGAATTGAGTGTGCTGTTCTGCATCTCTGGTGAGCTGCCTGTCCAGTCCCACATATGCTGCTGCTTCCACATATGCTACCAACAGCAGCAAGTAACAATCAAAGAGTGGCAGATGAAGAATAATTATGTTTAAGGAACAAGGCAAGAGACTGAAGAAAATCAGAACATATCAGGATGTCCTTGAGGAGATATTGGCTTCTCAACCTTGCTTTCATGCCTGCTTGGTCCTCAGCAGCTCCATCCCCACCTACCCTCTTCCAGCATTCAGGGACTGGCCCCAGCAGCACTGGAGACAGGATGGAAATCTCTGGTACAGCTCAACATCCTAATTTGCTCCAAGTGCTCAGCTGCTGCTGCAAGACCAGCCCGTGCTCTTCTGGAGCTTGTCTCCCCCGCAGGGAAGTCAGGATAACTCGATTTGCTGCTGTCAAGGAAAGGGGTGCCAAGCCAAGAGATCTGCTTCTGCTGAGCCCTTGGCACTGAAATCAAGCCTGTGGTTCTGTCATGCCCTTTTTCTTGCTTGGATTCACGAGGAACTGCTTCCTCTGCCTGCACAGCTAAACTGTACCACCGTGGGAGGCTTGAACTGTGTTTTTAAACAGGCTCCCTGCTGTTCTGTGTCACATTCTTTCTTCTCTTTCCACAGCAATTTCATATATATTACATTCTAAAACAGAGGGCAAACTCCAGAAACGAGCATCCTGCACACAATTTTCCAACGTTCATGGCCAATTTGCTGCATTCTGCTGTGAATTTCATGACAAGGAATTCAGAAACTATTAATATTGCATTTGATCCTTCCTCCTTTTTTCCCTTGTACCCACTGATGCTTGTGTATTCACAGTATGTGAAACAAAGGGGGGAATCTTCAAATACCAAAATCTTCCTACTTACTCCTTTCTACATAAATTAGATTAACTCTGACTTCTTGAAAATGCTGACTTCAAGAAAAAAAATTACAGTTTGAGGATATAATTGATAGCACTACAATGGAAACACCAATAAATGTCCAGTGATTGATCTAATGAAGAATTCAGATTATTTATGTTACATTCCCATTTTTACTTTTCAGTCATTTGGGTAATGTAAAATAAATGATGTGTTAGATTAGCTTCTTGGCTTGCACTAAGTATTACCATGTATTTTCTTATAAGGAAGTGTTCTGAAAGAAGCACTAATGATAATCATTAAAGGCAGGAAAAAGTTAAAATTCAAAGGAAGCTCTCTGTCTTTAAGTCCCTCATTCTTTGCCAAATGCACACATACCTTTATATATATATATATATATATATATATGTATATATATGTATATGTATATAAAAATCAGAGGCAGTGAAATAAAGAATATCTTTGATTTCATTTCAAGAAAAATGTCAAATGCAGAGATGTATCCACTATCCTTTCCTAGATATCAAAGCTATTTTCAACAGAAGGGTCTCTGCTCAGCCAAAAATATAGTCTGTTTCCATACTGCAGATGAAGTCTGCAAAGGCTCAGAGAAAAGAGGGGGGAAAAGAATCAGTTTTCATGGCCATGTACCAATTTCTACAGGATGAAAGATGAAAGTATTTTTGGTTGAATCAGTCAGTA
Source organism: Brachypodius melanocephalos (assembly GCA_013398615.1). Taxonomy (NCBI): domain Eukaryota; kingdom Metazoa; phylum Chordata; class Aves; order Passeriformes; family Pycnonotidae; genus Brachypodius; species Brachypodius melanocephalos. Next base: position 4,379,557 of record VZSR01001283.1, read on the forward strand.
TCTTTTAATTAGAAGAAGCACTTCCAAAAATGTCTAGTTGTCTCTAGGAACACAAGTCTTGGTCACTGACTTCAATTTTGCTACAAAAATTATACTATGACTTAGTGACATCTTTCACAAAAACCGATCGATTTTTCTTTCATAAAAAATGCAAGAAAACCTGACTTTCAAGTCATTTGGCCTTTTATTATAATATATTACATCCCATGCACTGTCTTGATGACATTTACTGTTTCCCATGCAGGATCCCACAGTATGTATGAGTTGTCCGAAGTTCAAAGAGGGCAATCATTAAAATTTGACATTTATGTCAATGTGTGCACAGGGAGTTTACCTTTTCATTAGCTGCATATATATATATTTATTTTTTTTTCTGGTGGAAAAAGCTGATTATGAAGTCATGAAAGACTTGGAGTGATTTTGTGTGATCCCAGTTGAGACTAATGGATAATTCTTTATGGTCGCAACTGAGATTACTGGGTAAAGGAATTGATTAAAGATAAGGTTTTTTGTTGTTATTTGCTGAGTTGTCAGGAGGTGTTGAGTCATGCTGTGAAAAGTTTGAGTGCTGAATCTTCTGCTGTCATATACAGAAATGTCATGTTATATTACACAGCATGCTGAACTAAGTTAAAAAAATTCTTTGTATATGATACAGTAGTTTGGTAAACAAAACCTATCAACCTCACAAATCTGGTTCCCCATCCAATTGCATTTTATTTCTCACGCCGGGTAGGCTCAGATTTTTTTCAGTGCACAAGTCCCAACATTTGTCTTTCTCCAGATGAACAAACTGATTTAAATACTGTGAGGATATGACTGTTGACAGACAAGCTGTAACAGGTCTTTCTTTTGGTACAGAAGTATTTATCAAACTCCTCCTGATAACAAATTTCATCTGTTGCACCTTTTCCCTGTTTAACCAGGGTTCAACAGTCCAGAAAACTTTTGCCTCTCAACTCATCCCAAAATACTTTTTATAATTGCATTGTGAACTTGCTGGTAAGACAGAAAGATGATATGATAGCCAAGATCAGCTTACAGACCCAAGGGAGTTTTATGCCTGATCATGTCATGAAGTCAACATGAAGAGGAATGAAGGAATTTTTGCGCTGAGTTTTAATTTTAACAAGTTTAGCTGTGTTGCAGTGAAGCCAAAATCCCATGCAGGTGGGTCTTGGCTGGCACACAGCTGTGGCCCCAATCACTTGGGAGAGGAAAGGAGAGCCACTCCAAGGAGTAAAATTGCCTCTGAAAAAAGCCTCCTGGCCACTTCCTCTCCAAATCCTGGCTTGAAGGAGACCAAGGACAGATGAGGCCATCAACATTCCACTTACCCTTCTTCCTGAAGGGTTCCAGAAGGAAGAGGCAGTGAGACCACCACCCAGCAATATCAAGCCAAATTTGTGGCTACAGCTCTTATTGGGTCTCACTATGATCTTGTTCTTTAATCCTGTGATTAAGAGACATCTAGACTCTCCAAGCCTTTAGGAGAAATTTGCTAGAATTATCTCACACTAAATGGAGGCAGTGGGCATTAAACTCATGTGGTATCTTCTCAGCACTCCGGGTACCACCAGCTAGCTCATGGTCTGTTAAAAGCAAGATCACTCCATGCAAGAAGTGGCCACATATTTATGAGGAGTGGGATAGTCAGAGGTCTCAGGGCTTGTTCTTCAGGAGTCTCCATTTAGTAACTCTTTTTTGGGCTCATTGCTGTCAAATTTCCATTAGGAAAGTGGAACTAAAGATCTCTGCAGACAACGTGAGAAGGAAAAGCCTGCTCAGGTCAAGATAAAGAAGAAATTACTACCTTCTAAAATCTTTTAAAAATGAGATTTAACCCAATTACAGCTGTACAAGTGTCTTCTAGATCTCCATTCTGAACTTCTGTCTTTGCTAATCATTTGGGTGCTTAGTTAAAACAAAATAAATACTTTTACTTTCTCTCTATTTTTATTGACATAATTCACCTCAGGAATGAGAGGCCCTTGATAAGATTATTTCATTCCACAATGCAATGTCATTAAGGTATCATTTGGGCCAGCCCATCACACCCTTACATGTTTTCCCATCTGTCTGTTTAGAAATACACAATGTAATGGAAGTTATGATATTTACTTAAAGACTTCCATTGCATCTGTGTTGAAGTAAATATTTTGAAAGTTCTCTTAAACAGTATTTATACTTAATTATTTCTGTAAATATTTTAAAAGCTGCCCAAAATGGGGAGGAGTGTTAAAAAGGTTTGTAGCTGCAGGTAAAGGTTTAGATTTGCTCATCTTTCCACTTCCCTTTTTACTAACCAGCCTGCAGCTTCTAACGCACTGCTGCCAGCCACCTTTCAGATTTCTGTACGTCTTGTAAAGACAATTACTGAATTTACCCAATGAGCCAGACTAGGAACATCCTAATAGGTGTCTGAAAGGCTAACAAGCTGGAAGCCTTTGAGGTGGTGTCAGTGTCTCACATCCCTTGATGACAGTGAGTTGATAAAATTGTTACTAGTTCAAGAAGGCATGCACCCATACGGGGTTTCTCCTTTCAGTCATTCCTTTCAACCAAGGCTAGATAGTTAAGGTTTTGTATCTCAGATGTGGTAAGTGGGCTGAAATGCTAGAATTCACTCCTCAGAAACTTCACAAACAAGGGATTTTGTGTTACAAGGAGGACCGAGCTGCTATCAGGGGGAGAAACTGTTTCATTTCCAACTCACCAATTTTTTATTATTACTTTTAATAAAGGGAATGCCATCTTTAGCCCTCTTTCTACTCATAACCTGAGCAGAATGTTGATGAAAAGATAAGGCTTCTTTAAAGATTATCTTTTCTTGGAACAACCAAGCATAATGCAGCTGTTACTTTGTCTGTCTCATATGGTCTGACAAAGTTCACCTGTGAGCAGAGATATCCCACTCCTCCTTCAGCTCAGGAAACTGCTCAAGCCTGGGGAAAAAGTTCAGGATTTCACTTCTCAGAGCTGGCAGCCTCCTAGCACTGTGTGGAGTCAGCCATTCTCAATTGCCACCAAGCTGAACCACACCTAGCTGAGTGGGTGATTTCAGCTACAAGGCAGCACTCAGTGTGAGCCCAAACAGCAGAACTCACCCAGAGCTCCCATCAGTAATCATTACAGCAGTAATAATAAACTCACCAACTTTTTATGTTCATAAAACCGTGTGTGTACCCATTATCACAAAAGAAATAATGCAGTAATGAATATCAGCATCACTACAAGCCATTAAGAGTTCAGGAGAACACAGCCCTACAGTGCAGTAATCTAGGACAGCATGTAGAGATTAAACAGTTGAGTCTAAAAGTATCATTTGCATAGAGGCTGCCTACTGAAATTGAGTGTAAACAAAGATACCGGTCCTGATATCTGTATAGAAAACCACTTGCACTGAGTAAAGGCCTGGGTTCAGACAGATGCAGAGCAAAGAGTGCCACCTACAGAACTGCTGGGAGCAGTCAGTCCAATGCATTAGGTCCCCTTTTCATTTGCAGACTATCTGTGATGATGTTTAGTTTGCACGTCTGGTGAGATTAAGTCCAAGCTGCAGTGCTCTCAGAGCCAATAAATTAACTGAAAAGTGAAGCAACATAAGAGCAAAGCTGCTAAACAAAAGAGATGTTTGAAAAATTTGCTAATACCGCAGCTATAAGAAATCATCTTGCCAGCTCAGAGCAAGCCTGCTTTGAATGTACACTTCCCACGTGTTTGACATCCTAATATGGCTCATTTAATACTTGCACAGAATCCATAGCACACAAGAAAACCTCAGAAATGCTACTGCTGCCATTTTACTTTCATAAGGGTGCCCTCAATGAGAAGAAGCCCAGAAGTTAAAATCTGTATTTCTTCCCACTTTGCCTCCATCAGTCGAAGTCCAGGAACGTGCTGCTCACTGGGGTTAACAGAATGGCAGCTTTTTTGGTAACTGGGGGCTGGTTGGCAGCTCAGAAACAGATGGCAAGTTAAATAGTCTCAGCTGGAAGGAATTTTTGCTTTGGCTTTTTCCACTTCCCTTTAGACTAACGCATGACCATATTGCGACAGGAAGATTTTAGATGGTGGTCAAAAAGTACAACAGACATTCCTTATCCATTCCCTCTCCAGCCTATAATCTGCTGTCACGCATTTAATGATGACCATACAGTTGATTATAATAATATGGCTGGACTGTGAACTCCCATTTCTATTAAGAAATATGCTCGTTCTGGGAGGGTCTACAATAAAAAATTAAAGGAGGCTGCTTTGGCAGTGGAGAGAGTAAAAACATTTTTTTTTTCCTTTCGCACCTGATATTTGTAAAAAGTTTTAAAACCCTTGGGGTTTGTGTGTCAGATGGCTTGCATATCCTGAAAAATCAGACTACTTGGGGCTGAACCTGGTCAGTCTGCTCAGCTCCTGTATGTCTGCCAAGGTTTCAGCCAATAACATATTGCAAGAGCCCGTGCAGTAATTACACAATCTGATCGCTGCATGCTACCAAAATAAACTCATAGCTAATGATGGCAGTGCTACCATCATTTAGCAGGGTGAAGAAGTGTGCCATATTTAATGCTTCCTCATGAGATTGCCCTCCTAATCTGAAAGAGATTTAAGACACTTAGAAACACACAGCTTCTCCTTTCTCCTTTTTTTCCAGCCACTCCTGGTCAGATTGGGCCTCTCTGCTCTATCCCTCAAATAAACAGAAAAGCTGCTTTCACAGCTCATCTCCAGATACAAAATTACTTTCACGGTGGCTGAGTGCTCTCTTCTATCCAAATTTCTCACAAAACACATTGCTTTCATTTTCTTGTGCTACTGAGCCGAACAAAGATAAAAGAAGTCAAATAAAGATTATTGATTTATTGTTATCATTTCTCATCCCTTCTCCTCCTTAGGAGCATCATTGTGTATTTTATACCAACATATGCAGCAGCAGCAGCAATGCCACAAACGAGTCAGGTTTGTGACTCTTTGCAAGCTTGAGTTATCAGCAGCCACCTGTGCCATACGCCATACTGAGGAATTAGTGATTTGGAAAATTATCCAATCCATACTATCAAATCAAGGGAAAGATCTCTTGTTTGCAATTACTCCCTCAGAGCTTGCTGCTGCTCCTTCCTGCATTTGATAAAATTCAGGTAGTGGAACTACAGCACTGGACCTTTACGGTGACAGTTCACCGGGCTTTAGAAGTGTATTCTCAATGCCACAAAAGATGATAGAATTATTACTAAAGGGTAATTATATTGATTTTTTTTTTTCCCTCTCAGGTTGAAGATAGGTTGTATAACTGGGAAGTTACAGTTAAATTCCCATTCCTACCACGCACACAGCCCAAAAGCAAAGGAAGTTTGAAATTCAGTGTAGCAGAATCTAACACCCTCTACAATGGCAATAACTACAAAACAGCAGATTTCTCACATCTCCTGTAGATGTATCATGAGGCAACTTCTCCAGAACCAGAATGGGAGCAGATATGAGGCCTTACAGATGCCTTCTCAAAAGAGCTATTAACACATATCCATTAAAAATATCTATGAAGGACAGTAAAATTGGGCCCAGTCCCCAGCTCAAATTTCTTTTTTTTTTCACTTTAGCCACAGAAACTTGAAAAGGCCCCTGGAATAGCTGATGGGTCAGCATCTAAAATCTGTGCAATTCAAAAAAAACTCCAACCAACTAAACAAAAAAATGCCAGAAATTATCCCATAGTAACAAAACTTTGAGAGAAGCCCAACCAGTAAAAGGCACCAGTAAAGTAATGAGCTGTACCTCATGAATGAGGAATACCTATCAACATCTTGGAAACAGCTGGATGCACTTGTTTTCAGAACAACAGAGTTTACATTACTCCAACTAAGTACTCAACTTATCCTGCAGGATGTCTTTTATGACAGATTGGGAATAGAAACAGGCTAACACAGCTCCCCGGTTAGGACAGACACCTCAGGCTGTGGTAAAACATGACCTTTATAGATATCTAGCAAAAAAACATTTAAGAAACAGATATAACATCATGACCTTTTTAGATACATAGCATAAAACATCTGAGGGAAAGTCCTGTCCCGCTTCCCTTCTGCCACTGAAGCCAGGGACACAGCAGGAGCTGCCCAAGGCCAGTGGTGGCACTGGGAGCTGAGGTTTCACTGAGCCCTGAGATGACAGGAATGGTGGCACTGATTACACTGAACTTTGCCACCTATGAGCCTGCTATTTTGGCTCTCCCTACAGTTGCTGGAGGGCAGCCACACAGCTCCAGAAGTGGGGTTGAAAATAAAGGTCTCATGCAGAATACAGGAATTCTAAAACATACTTTCTGAATTCTTCTCTGGGGACACTTCCATTGCTTTGACTACAAAGGGACTACTAATTATTGATGAGAGTTCACTTGGATGAATGGCACCTCAAGGGATGACAAGGGACTCCTTCTGTGGCTCCAGCTCACAGAAAAGATCTCCTTTTAGTGGAATTAGTGCAGGATGCAGGATTTTCCTCTATCAAACAGAAGCCAAAGATTAACACTATTGTGCTGCACTTTTGCTTCTTAATGGAAAATAATCTTGGAATTGTTTCTCTGACAGACTTTTGTTTTTCTCACATGAAAGTAAACCAACATAAGAAGCAAAGAGTTGTTTTCATTAAGGCTGAGCAATTGAAGATGTAGCACTGCTGATGACAATGTTTGGCTGCTCCTACAGTCCTACCACAGTCAATTCCATTCCAGTTACAATCTGTAGGGATTTTTAGCACAACACCATGTTCATGAACTTTCAAAAAAGAAATTTTGGAGGAATGATAGCCCAAAGACTAATCAGAACTGGAAAAACACAAATTAAATTAAATCTCCAGGAAGAAACCAAGTGCATTGAAGAAATCAGGAAAAAAATAGTTTTGTAATGGCAAGATTCAAGATGCCAGTTAAGTAAGATAAAAGTTAGTTAAACTCTGGAAGAAAAGTGTAGAGCCCCAGTGGAAGTCAAGAGCCAAAGCCAACACTCTAAAAGAGGAAAATCTGAGAATCTAAAACTATCTCACAGTGAAAACCAAATAAGAGATACTCAGAGGACACTGGAATAAGGAGAATGAGGACAATTTGCTAAAGACTATCACAGGTTAATGAAGCAGTTAAGGAAGAGAAAGGTCCATCCGAGAAGATGAAATGATTCTTTGCCTCAGTGAAACAGGAGACCCTTGGTCTTTTCCACTAATTAAAAATAAATTCTAGCAGAAGAGACGTACTAGGAATTCTGGAACAAATATCAGGCTTCTGAAAAAGCATCTGAAAGCCACCTGAAGTGTATAAAATACACTCTCTGTGCTTCTCTGATGTGTGCAGCACAGTGCAGCTGTATTTAAAATCAGCTCAAAGATACAGAATCACTTTGGGGGATTACTGACCACTGAATGTAAATGGCAGCTCAAATCAGAAAAACAAAACCCTTGGAAGATGATGATAATAAAGGGGCTAATCAGTGCTGGTTTTCTGAAGAAACACCATCTATATCTCTATGAGTTATTTTCTAGAAAAGCCATCTGAAATGCCCCCTAACCACCGTTTCCACTCCCCTCACATATATTGCAATATCATTACCAACAATTGTGCCACTGTAATTGTTGGAGAACCTTGGCTAGATTACAAGCACAATAAATTTCCTTAAAAATATTTATATTTAATAACCAAGACTGTATAGCCCAAGTCCCATAAGGTTTACTGTGGCAGAGGCAGAAACAGGGGCACAAGAGAAAAAGCAAGATTTCAAGTTTAGTTTAGTGACAAAGAAACCATGTCTTAGAGTTACAATCTTAGAAGCCTTGTGATGCATTGATAAAATAATGAAGAAAGAAAAACCTTTTGACAATTCTTATTTGGATGGCCAAAATTATTTCTCAAGATCTGTTACAATAGATGCGTATAGGTAAGGAACTAGAAAGTAAAGAGGAAAACACTGCCCTAGAGAACAAATGACCAGAGGAGGAAAAAACCAAAAGATATGATTAAATGGTGCATTTTTATCATGGTGAAAGGCTAATGACAGGGCATCCTGTGGTTACTTTCTAGGTCACTGGCTAGCTAATAGACTCATTAATAACCTAGGAAGGGATGGATTGTATGTAGGCAGAAAAACAGGCACAATGTAATTTTTCAGGTTATCAGGACAGAGAGGACTGAGAACTGAGTTCAGAGTTTTGCCAGAATATAGGCTTGCCTTTTTTTTGACAATTCAGTCTTAAGTTATCACCAACTAATACAGTATTAAAACCACAGGCCTCATCCATATAGAATATAACAGTTTTATCATCACTTTATGCTTTACAAGTTAGATGTTCTTTTTATTTTACCAGATAAGTCCACAAGTTACACATTTTTTTATTTCCTGTTCTTTTTTTTCTTTTAGAAAATCTCCCAGAAAAGAATGTGGAATTTAGCAGTAAGACTAGTAAAATATCAAGAAACTCCAGAAATCAAGCTTAATCCAGTAATGTAAATTCATCAATGCTGAGCTTAGACTTATTTTTTATATACCAATACTCCTCATCTGGCCTATCCTTCTCTCAATGGAAGAGAAAGAAAATAATATATTTTTTAAAATTAATTTTTATTATTTCAAAACTAAAGTAAAAAGCAATAATCCTATTTAAAATTAAATTAAACATAAAAATGAAGCTTTTATGCTTAATATCACTTAGAAATTGATTTTTAAAAGAAATATTCACACAAAATTATTTTTACAATATAAGACTTGAGAGATTCACCTTCATTCCATTCTGTGCAAATGCAGAGGTACTAAAGTATACTTAATTTCTTTGTCCCTCACAGCCCTAAGAAGAGAAAAATTGTCAAGGTCTTGAAATCCGCACAGCAGCCGTACCCTGTATACAAGTGTGGAATCATAAGACTGCTTCTTAAGGTCAATGCAGCTTATGGTAATGAATATGGAAAGGTTACTATTGTTGTCTTTTGTTGATTTCTCCTCAAAAAATGCAAAGAACAAAAAGGTCACTAAGCAATGTTTCTAAGCTACTTTGGAATTTACTAATCTATCACTGAAGAAAATAAATAATAAAAAAAAAGGGTTAATAAAATATACTCTAGACACAGAAAAGCAGATTAGAAGTGGCATTTAACTGTGAAACCATCTTTAGACAGAGGAAAAATAACCCCAAAATCAGAAAGGAAAGCTACTTTCAGGCTTTGATCACTAAATAAATATTTACAAAGTGAATAAAGCTTTTTAAAACACAACGCTGGAGCACCATAACACGTCATTGAGGGATGCATCTGTGACAGCAGAGCTGACATCTATCACTGTAATGAGTGCTGGATGCAACAGTTCTATGAAAACTGTGCTTATCCAGACCAGTGACAGAAATTACTGTGACTGAGTTCTGCAGCCAAGTCTATACTGGAAGTGATTGAAAAAGCAAACAGGGTGACAGTGCAATGGTGAGAACAGACCCCAGCATGGTGCGCTGAATTACCAAATGGTGAGATATCCAGGGGGGATACAAACCTGCATTTTCGAGCTTGGATAGTGAAGTGTTTGAATTAGGGGAGCGTAGAGACGAGAGGAGAAGCCCTGTCAAAGGCAGTGGGGATTGGCAAAGGGATAAAAGAAGCAGGACTCTGCAAATTGTGTCCAAAGGCACTGCCCAGTCTTGGGTCCAGTCTGGAGAAACTTAGATGTAACATAAATTTAAAACAATATCTCTGTCCTCTGACATGCTTTGATTCTAAACAAATTAATAATGGGTTTCAAGTCATTATTTGGTCATCACCAGTGTCTCCAAGTGGAGGGTTTGCAAGTCAGATCCACTGTGGAAACCCCTGGTGATGACTAGGAGCTGTAGGGTCAGGAGATTACCTGAGGGAGGGATAAACTTGTAATTTGATCTCAAAACACAGAGCTAGGGATAGAAAACCAGAAGTGCACTCTGAGATGTACATCTGAAACAGCATGAATAAAAGGTAATTCTTTTCTAAGAATTAGTAAGAAATTAATGGTGTTTCTATATGGTTATTCCAATATACCTGTCAACAGGATACACACATCTTAGATTCTGAATTATTGCACATATTTGTATTTCTGTGGTTTCCTCATGTTGTGTGGCCCTTTAGCTTGGCAGTAACTTGTCTACAGTGTTTGTGCAGTGTGATGACAGAGTGGAAGCAGCAGCATAATCTTGACATTTTGGCATTGCTCTTCATCTATCTTGCCTTTTGTGGAGGTTACTATATTATTTAAAATGCCAAATGCTCAGAACAATATAGATAAGCCAAATTCTATGAATTTTAATGGGACTATTTTATACTTTAAATTCAAAATTGAGTTCTTGTTTGAGAGGAGGATCAGCTTTGAAGATAACTGTGCAAACAGTGACATCGTCACACTGAGCTGTTTGGTAGAGTAAGTTTTGAATGAACGAGGACATGTAAGAAGTATTTTCACGAAACAGCCCTTTCACTGATAGGGGATAGGTTAATCTATTTTAGAAATTTTGAAGTCACAAAGCAATGGATGTTTCCTATGTAATGGATGGAGCTGCTGGATTTATGTGATCATTTGTTGGTACTTTTATAAAAATAGAGATTATGGAATTAAGGGATGTAATTACACATGTTGCAGAGGAAAGAAGCACAGCTAATTTATCAATTTTCTGTTACAGAGAATGACGTCTTTAACAAAAGGAAATTCAAATAGAGTTTTAAAACCAAAGGGCCATTTTCTTATGTGAGCATATTCTGTTCTGTGGGTATATTTATAGGCTGAATTTGCTTCTCAAGACAATTTTACACTGCAACCACATATGATGTTATGTCCAGATGGAATGCAGAGAAAAAAGAATTTCAGATGTCATCTGCATTTTCATTTCAGTATATAAGTCAAACACTTTGCCTTCTCTAAATAAAGGTCAAGAAATCACAAAGATTTTCTTTTTATCCTGAGAGATTCTGTAAAACAAGGAAGATATGGATGGAATGATTTGGAAATTAGTTATTTTTGAAATTCTCTACTGCAGTCAATTCAGGACTGATGTCCTGAAAAGACAGTATAACTGTTAGAAAGTTAAGCACACAATAAAGAATGAGATTTTGGAGAAAGTTAGCCCTGCATATCATTAAATAGTATCCAGAAATATAGAAATTATTTATGTAATAATTCACAAGGCATTATTTTTGGCAAAATAAAAGGTATTTTTTAAAAAATTGGGTAAGTTCGTAGAAGACAAATATGTAAGAACACAGCTGAAGGTCAGCCACATTCTTAAGACGGATTCTCTTCGGTTTAACTTCTTCATCTCTCTGAAATTACAAGAGATCATCTCACTTTTTCCTGAAACAAACATGAGGTTGATGTAATGATTGGCTAACTGAGCCTTGCTCAGAAAGGAGAGCACCCATGCATTAGCTGGACAAAATCAGTGAAGCACTGCATAACTGATGATGGTAATGACTCACGAGTGATTCACTGCCACAGCAGCCATCAAGGTAGCAAGAAATGAACAAACTACTGCAGTACTTCTGAATCTCATAATGTCTTTTTACTTAATAAGGGTAAAACAAAATTTAAAAAAAAAAAACACACCAAAAACAACCCCATTTTTTAAAAAAAGTTATTTTGGGTCTTCTCTAAAAAAAAAACCCCCAAAACAGTGTGTAAAATACAGAAAATACCTAATCATCTTTTAGAGGTGTTTTTTTTTTTGTCTCCGTAGATAAACTGAAAGCTTAGAAAGGTTTAACTAATGAGATTTCTAGAAATAATTATCACCAGTGAATAACAAGTGAATAAAAAATCAAACAGATGACTCCATTTCAATGATAGCTAACATAAACAAAAAAAATATTCAAATTCTTTCCACATTTTAAATAGCAGAGGCGATTTCCAGAACAGACTATTCAGGTGGACTAGAAACAGATTTTTTCTTTCCCTTCCCAGATATCAGAGAATTCTATAAAAAACCTGAACTACTGGAAGAGTGAAATCAGTTTTGTCAACAAGCACATGCTCAAGAAAAGGAATACATTACAAATTTGACACGATTTCTTTCACATAAATATTTCTTTATTTTTCACATTAGATAATAAAAAAGGGAAAAAAAGGACTCTGATTTTTGAAGAATGGCACTTTTTTTCTCATTACCCTGAAAACTAAAAATGCTTGGAATTCTTTTGTGGAAGTGACCATAATCAAATATTTTATATCAAATGAGAGAGTTAATTATGTTTTCATTCTGATCAAAAATTATTAAAAATATTAATTTTCTATAAAAACACAAGATTGGAACTTTCAGTGCATCTTGATGCAGGTGTCCTTATATTTGAAAAATGGTTCAGCTGTGGTCTGTCCAATTAATATCAGCAGAAATATTTACAGCAACAGAGAAATGGTACACACATATTTTAGAATTAGATATGTAGGGAAGAGTTTTTACTGAAATACAGTATTTCCTTTTGCAAACTGTAAAAAGCAATAGTACTCACATATATCCTTTTCTCGTTCAGGGGACAAAATTCAGCTTTCCATTTCTGCTCCCTGATCGCTTTTAAAGTGCAAATACATTTCCTGTAACCACGCTTTTCAAGCAGAAAACAGCCAATGGATTGTTTTTTTTAAAAAGGAGCTTTTTCAGAGCCAACCCTAACTAAAAGAAATGGGACAATTTAGAACTTTGTCCTTCCGCACTGAAAATTTTCAATTGACTTCACTTGCATTGGGATTGGGGCTGTAAAGCAGATGTAGAAATTAGCTTTGAACAGCTTACTAAGTAGCCCTAACTGCACTCCTTACTGAGATACAAAGCTGATCATTAATAACTTGGTAATTTAGGGGAAAAAATCAGGGTTCTCAAGCACCTTTCAGAAGCAGACTGGAGGACTGCATTCAAGGAATAATGACAGAAATTAAAGAATAAAATTGCAACTGTCTTTCTTCCACTTAAAAAAAAAAAAAAAAAAAGAAGAAAATCAATTTCTGGATAAGCCCAGGATCTTGGATACTCTTCACACAGCAGAACAGAAAGCATTGTCATTATTTTTTAAAATATATATGAAGATAAAAGCCTTAATCGGTGAAAGAGAAGCACATGATGGTGATTTGAACATTTTTGGTTTTTTGAACATAAGTCAGCCCTTGCAAAGAAATTCAGCAAAACTTCAAAGAGATAAAAAACCCCAAACCAGTCTAGCCTTTATGTATTTTTCTATCTCTTCAAGAGCAACATCAAACTCCTGCATGAAAATATCTGTTTTGTTCCAATAACATATAGCAGGTCCCTTTCTGAAGCCCTTGCACAGACAAACAGCTCGGAATTGCTCCACGGATAAGTTCCCTCACGGCTCTGCTCGACTGGAGCAGCTGCAGCCAACGGCTTAAATCAAATTCATAAAATGCAGGGACTGATATTTTCAAAAGAAAATAACAGCTCATATAGATGAAAATAAAAGAAGGCTTGATATTAATCTCCAAGTTATTTAATTTTTAAAGATCAAAGCTTGGAATGGGAAGAGGGTCAAGCCTAGAAATGAAGCATTCTGAGGACGAGGAAATTTGATGCCACACTCAATGACCAAATTTTGGCAAAGAAGAATAGGAAGAGAACAAGCAGAAGCTCCTTTCTGAAAATGTTTAAAAAGAAATTCTCTGCAGTAACTCAGTTTGAAGAAAGGACACAAACAACTGCAGCTCAGGTAAAGAAATCCTGATATCCTAGCGTGGAGGCTGGTTTGATACCTTTTTCCCAAGAAGGTGGTGTGGTAGCCCTGTGGGAGAGGTGCAGCAGGAGACTGCTGCTGCTTGATGAGATTTGCTGATGTCAAGACCTCCCCACTAGAAAGGTTTGCAGGTCTGTGGTGTTTCTACTAACCTAAGCTCTGTCAATAATAATGAAAAGACAAAGGAGATCCCAATAACAGGGATGTAGCCCCAATATGCTAATTATTTCTTCATTAATGACCAGGATCGAAACTTTGGAATCAAAGATTTCAGGGTGAGGAAATCAAATCAAACATCCTGGTAGGCAAAATAATTTAGACAGCTCCCTCATTTAATAGCAGTTTTCTTTGAGCCTCTTCTATAATTTTTCCTCTGCTTCAAGATCTTCCCTTCATTCTTTTTTGGTGGTCTTCACCATTCACTAATTGAATGTAGGTGGATGTAGGTATCACTTCTGAATTTTTTGTATTTCTTGGCTGTTTTCTTCTACTATGTCCCTTAACTTTCCTTTTTATTTGTGTCTTAAAGCCTCAGATGTTGGTCTGTGGGATCTCTCTACCTCTGGAGGCTCCATCTGCCCCTTGGGAAGTCTGGGATCAGCCTGCAGACAGGGAGGACAAGCATGGCAACAGATTTCTCTCTTCTTGTCTGGGCAAAGAGGAAAAATCTCAAGGGCTGGCAGTAGCCCAGGGGAGCAGCCAGCCCATCTCTTGTAGCTCCAGCTCTCCCACAAGCTGCATGCCATGCATCCCCCACATCCAGGAGACAGGAGAGGCACAGCCTTGACAATGCTCCTCTGGCACCTTCCCATTTACCTCAAAGCTGAGAATTTTTTCTAGGTTAATGCTTAAGTCCTAAAGGTCAAAATGATACCTGGTGGAGGTTGAGATGGACAATGTGCACAAGGCTGAGGTGTCATTTGGTCTGCAGGATCTGAAAACAAACCCACAATCCTTCTCTGTATGACAGCTCCTGTATTAATTGGCTATTGTATGGCACCCATGCATGCAGTTCTGCTAATTAAGGCAGAGCCAACACCCCCAGATTTAAAGAAAGATTGCTTGATTAATTAGGATACAATTTGGTTTTGTATGCTTCTAGAAATTGCTGCAATGATAAGTTTGTGTACTATTATTACAAAATTAAAAGCTGTCAGCAAAGCTGCTATAATTAATGTCTCTGACTTAAAGGTATAACTCTTGAATTTTGAGAATTACCTTTTCTAATAGTAGGAGGAAAAATATTGCTTAGGTTTGAAAGACTGAGTTTAAATCTGTTTATTTATCAGGAAGATGAATATCACATTTCCCCTTATTCTGCCAGGATAACATATCCTATTGAATTTATCTTTTCTTAAACTTTTTTTTTTTTTTTAAAGAATCACTCCTATTTTGAAGAAACCCATTATTAGAGACAAAAAAAAAATGACACATTCCCTCAGCTCAGCAATACAAGAATTTCTGGCTTAAAGACCTCACCCTAGAAACTTTACATCCTGTATGTGACACATGGTATCTGCTACCAAAGCTGTGCATCTAAGCACTGCAAATTGTCATTTTTGGGGCAATGCATAGCAGGGAACAACAATAAAGAAGGGGGAAAAAAACCCCCAACCCTCCCAACAACAGTAAACTCTACAATAACAGAGTTTAGGATGTAATCACTTAGCTGCTGTCTCTGACCACAGTGGTAGAATACTACTTTCCAGCTGAGTTTAGGCTCTGAAGGTCATTAGAGATGTGTACCAATAAACACACACTCTGCTATCAGATTAGCAGACAAAACAGTTTCCATGGCAACCCCTGGACCAGAGAGCTTGCCTGCATTCAGCATTCATTTAAAATATTTTTTTCCCTCTCTCAGTCTCCTCGGAGTCAGTCCTGTGAAACACAAGTGCTTGCAAGCTCTCTAATCTGCGGCTGCCTTTGAAAACCCATCCAACGGGTGTTGAAGCTGAGCCAATTAACAGGACGAGAATTGGGTGAATTGCAGAGAATCTGGCAAGGCTGTGTTTACCAATTAGGGGTTTTTTTATGATGCAAATGTTGCACACCATGCAGCAGGAATAAAAGCCAGCTCTGCTGAATATGAAACTGTTAATTGCATTTTTCAGAGACACGGCTACAAGGTGAAACTAATCATACAAATGATAACTGGGTTTTACCACCTACAGTGCTTTGGTATTGCACTTGCACTAATCTGTATTAAAATAGCCCATAAATTTTTACAGCAAAAGAAAAAGCAGGCCTTAGTATACCCTCCTGAATTTTGGGTGACATAAGGAATCAGGGAAATTAGATACAGGTAACAAGGAAAGCAAATGAATTATTGCTAACAAATAACATAGCAACTTCTAAAAATTCTTTTTAAGAAAATACGCATTTGTTACAAAGCAAAGAGAAGTGTAATTTAATCAGCTCAAATGAAAATCCTCTTGATAAAGAGACTGGTAAAGATGTCAATGAATAGGAAGTTTTCTGAGGGAATCAGTCCAATGGAAAATTGGGGATGAGGATGGAAAATTCTTGAATCAAAAGTCCTAAAGAAAAATGGATAGAGTACATTTATGTAAAGGTTTATTAGATACTTTATAAACAGCAGGAGAGTCCAATATATAAGACCCCAGACTGCTGACAAGATTTAGAAGTATTCTACTCTGAACAGGGACTTATGAAGAGGACATCATGTTTAACTGGTCCAAGTTTAAATACAATAATTCAGTATAGGAAAGGGCAGGCAAATTAATTTTTTCATCTAGACTTCCCCATGGGTTAAGCCTTATTTCTCCAAGGGTAAAACTCACCCCTGTTATGGGAGCCCTCAATGTGGAATACTTAAAAAAAATTGTTAAATTATATCCTTCAGTAATTTTTTTGATGATACAGCAGTACCTGAAAACAGTGAAATTTGATCTTATCCTCAAAGATTTCTCAGTATGGAAAAATAAACCTAACAAATTTTCTACCATTTTCTCCTGTAAATGAGATGCTGAAGTTTCATCGTTAGATAAAATTATGAGATTACATTTCTGATATGCACCTGGTGAATATTCAGACAGAAAATATTGCCTTTAATAACACTAAAGCCCAAACACTTCTTCTGCCATTACCTCATCCAACTGGAAATACAAGGTATTTTGAGCATCCTTGGATAATTTTTTTTTTCTGTGACAAATTAAATTAAACAGCAATGAGAAATAAAACAAAGTCCTAATGACATCTGAATAAGTATGTTCAGTTGTCTTCAGGTAGAACAAAAACCACAATAATTTTGGGATCCAGATTCCTATAATGCTCCACAAAATTTAATCAGTTCTTCACTGAATCCTTATGAGAAAAATAAAAATAGTATGATCTTTCTCATTACTTAGATAATTTCTGTCAGTCACACAGAATTAGAAAGAGATACAAAACCTCATGTCATCAATTAGTTTGTCATAAAGTTATCTCTATGCCTGTACCCTTGTCTCTTAGAAGACAAAGCATGCAGCACAGCAAACATTTAGAGAGAACAAATATTTGCTAAACTAATGTATTTTGTGGTCAACAATCACGTGTACACGACACTTAGATAAGGAAGAAAAGCATCAGGCAGAGAGGGTTTTCAAATGTTGCATTTGAAGAAGAGGATCAAAGTAAATGCTGCAAAGAATAACCACAAGTAGAGTAACACACTAGACAACTTCAATTGAAAGTGGCATGGCTTAAAGTAAGATAATGGGGTTGAATAATGCAAATGACCATATCCCATGTGGGTTTGCACAAGAGATCCTAAAACCACAGAAAATTAGGTAAAAGGCATTGAAGAGCAGATTCTTGAAGAGATTTTCCTAAAAGAATAGAGAAAATGAGGACAGCTGGGAACCTTGAATGCACAGCAGGATGAGGGGCAAGGGAATGATTTGCTCTGTAATAAGAACTGAGGGAAACAGTGACAATTGTAGAAAGTGCACGAAGAAAACTAGCCAGGAATGAATGGCCCATGTGTTTCTGAACTGCACTGGCAATCAATCATCTGTTTTCCAGCAAAAGAAAATAGAAATTTGAATCGCAACTGCTGCCAGGGTGTGCTTACCCCACATCAGTCCAGCATTAAGACAGCAAGAGAAACTCTGTCAGACATGATAAAATGGTTATTAGAAGGGACGAGTTTTCATGAGCTCCAGAAGGCAGATGGGTCATGTCAGAAATGAACTGCATCTAAATGACATGCTTCTCTCCATTCCTTTATGTATTTATTTACCTGAGCTTCTCATATTCATGGGTTGATTCACAGGATGCTGAAGACATCCAATACCACTGACATATACACATCTGAGAGCTGAACATCTGAATTCTCTTCAGAGGTTTCTTCTAATCAGGAAAATACTGCAGGTCTGTTCAGTTCCACTGGCCATAATGTTAAATGACACAGATTTGTAAAATCTGTTTTGCAAGAATTTAGCAGCTATTCAAATGTGGCCAGAAATCATTTTGATTTCAATTGTTGCAATGTATAAATTCAAAGACGTTGGATCTTGGGATTAAAGTGAAAGAAAAAAAATAAAGTAATTGAGATAATGATCAAAGGATAACAAAACACAATTGTTACTGAAGATTATGAAGTGCTGAAAAATCTGACTGATTATCTCTGCAAACAAGCTATCAGATTGGTGGCAATTGTTGGAAGTTTGGAGGCTATTAGGAAAAAAAAAAGATAGTTTTGCAATGAATGACAAAATTAGGATCTGCCTTGTATCCCTGAAGCTGTAGATAGATGAGCAACAAATCCTCTGATTCCTAAGGAGGAAACATTACTTTAAAATGACGGCATGAACAGCAGTTCAGTATCACAGTATAAGGAAACTCATAATTTTTGAATAACTCTACCTGGCCACAGAAGGCAACAGTGAGGGTTAGGAGCACAGAGAAAGTATTTCAAGTTACAGTTTTAGAGTTATAATAAGTCATACGTGGGACAATTCTGAAGGCTGAATTGACCAATTGGGAATACTTTATATGCTCAGGCTAATAAACTCAAGGAAACAATTTAGAGCAGAAGATCTCAGAGATTAAAACTGGAAATTTTGAAAACGATCCTTTTTTCAGGCACGCTTTTTGTTCGCTTTTGCCTTTTTTTTCAGATAGGAAAATTCTCCTTTTCATATTTAAAATCCTGCCTTTTAAATCTATAGTGTAGAAATAGACAGTTGCTACCACATTCAGAATACATGTGCTCAAAATATATTCTCTTCCTTGAAGATTGATATCATAAAGACAATAGAGGAGGGAAAAGGTGAGAATGAAACATGAAAGTTACTAAAATGGTAACTGGACAAGGTTTTGTTATACTGTTGCTTATCCTGGAACATGCTTGGCTTATCCACCTGCCTGGGGATATACTGCTCCTAGTTCTTGCTATGAGTTAGTGGAGATTTTTGTAGAAAGTATTCAAAACCAGAAAATAATTCACATTAGTGACCTAAATTAGGAAGAGATGTTCATCCTCCTAAAGAAGTCTGAGAAAAGTGTGGCTACAATAACATTTATGACATGGATAAATCAAATAAGAGTAATATTTTCTATTGCTGGAACTTTTATGCTTCTTCATGTTGCTCCAGGTTTGCAATCCCATTATAATGAAGTGGGTATATACACAACAGGTATGCATTCTGAGTATACTGGAAATCTGATTTTTATTATTTTCTTCTCAATATTGCTATTTTTTTAAGATGTGATATCACAGATGACAATCTTTACTATATCAACAGGGAACTTCTCCAAGTTGTTATCATACAGAAATGTTTTCTCCCTCCCAGGTACCATGGTGACTGCAACACTAAAAATGAGCACTGTCTAAAGAGAGATGAAAAAATATCTGAGCGTGGCATCCTGCAAGTCACAGCCAATAACATCACTGAAAGCTGGATTAAAATTATATGGAAAGAATGCTCACTGTCATTTTTCCAACAAGCATTTGATATGCAAGTATCACAGAGCTGGAGCCACAGCAGCATGAGTCAGGAGGATCCTACCCATCCTTGGACCTGGGACAGTTTCTACAGACCTCTGCACACAGTTGGCGTAATTGTGCTTGACTCAAAGTCCAAATGCTGGGGTAGCCCTAGGGCTTGTAGTATCCTCAGGTTACAAGGTTTAGCACAATAATTGTGCTAAACCTGGTAAGGAAAACACCTAGGCACACCACCGGCCCAAGGTGAACCCCATTGCCACAATGCATCTGCTTCTCCTGAATTCTGATTGACTTGAAGAAAAAATTGCATTTTATGAATTACAATGTTATGTCCAATAGGTGATAAAGTAATTAATCTGATTAATTATATAACTCCAAACAACTACTGGATGTCAAAGTGAAAAGAAAAGCTAAAGCTTGCATATCTTGAGAAATATTTTAATCAGGAAGTATTTGGATTTTTAATCTTACCCATGTTACTGTGTGTTTACTACTTGTTTCTTTAAAAAAGTTTTCATAATCCTAATGTGAAAAGGAGCAGTTCTTCCTCTGTGGATCATTGTGGATCATTGAGACTCCGGAGAGAGTAAAATCAAAGTCCAGGAGTCTGAATAGTATAACTTACAATAAAAAGCAGTAAAGTATTTCTTAGATTTACAAAATAATCTTCTATACCAATGTAAAGTAATAGGGGAAAATAAAGTCCTGATTTATCCTTGCAAGATTTCCACAAATGGAGTTTACCACATTCACCCCCAATGGATAGAATACCTTTATTTCTCTCACAAAATAGAAGAAAAACCCCTTCTGGGTTAAAAGTAAATGAAAGTAAAGATGCAAGATCATCCTTTAGTCAGTGTTCCTAGACCTGAGTTAACATTATGCCTTTCATTCCTCCAAATGATATGGTTGCCATGTCAAAATCAAGCTGGTGTGCACGATATCTGAAGACCGTGACATCTATCAAGAGTCTGAAAGGCAGAAACTTTTCAGAGTGATTATTTCCCATCCTAGGTATACAAAACTCTATACAAAGTGATGCAGTGCTGACTTGCAGTTTTGGAGTGATTGAGGGGAGAGGGGCAGCCTCAGACATCCCTCTGAATGTGAAGATTTAGGAGCAAACCAGCTCTGATCAGGAGAGGACAAACCAACCCCAACCTGAGGGTCACCACAGGGATCTGCCAGCACATGTGATGAGCCTGGTGATTTGGTTGTGTGGGCTCACTGTGAACAAATGAATTCATTGAGCTGAGACCATCAGGTGAGATGACAAAGACAAAATAAACTAGGTTTTACAATAGGGAACACAGGTAAACTCAGTAATCAAGCTGGAAATATGTTTGTTCAGGTGTTGGTATTGAAGGTTTAAATTTGCATTGAAAAGCTTTGACCTAATTTTAGAATCTATAGATGCTTTAATACATTTTATAATAGATCCAGTTAAAATACATTGGTTAAATAGAATTGTAGCTATTGAACCTGCATATAACAGATAACATCATGTAACACCTTTTAGGCTTAGCAAAATGTGTGACATATAAAAAGGGAATTTTAGTGTAGATTTCTTTAGTTAGAAATCTGTAATTTTAATTATACAAATAAACAATACTTCTTCATTTTAGTCCTTCCAAAGCTGCCGATGAAAAGAATGAAAGAATGGAAATGCACAATGTTTAAACAGCAAACTGAAAACAGACATAGAAACAAAAAAGAAGGCCAAAAGAGCAAAACATTGCCCTTTTCCCATTTTCTTTCCTTTTCCTAATTGTTTTTAAAAATATCTTCTCAAATAATAGCAGAGTGCACAGTTGTGATTGCTAGAGTGGTTGCTCAAAGTATTTTCCTACAACAGTCATGAGGTTTTGAAAGTGAAAACAAGAAGAGATGTACAGTACATTTCATGTATTGATTGACCTTTGTATGACAGAAAAGTACCTTCACTTTGTGAGCACAAATTACAAGAAGAAAGTTTAAGGCAACATTTCTACCTTTGTACTCACAGACCTCAATTTTCTTTCCAAGACTATAATAAAGTCCAACCTGCAGTTCCACTGCCCTAGTGTAAGCACAAATTGGCTGAAGTTTGACGCTTCCTAGGGCTTCCCAGATTTTGGGAAGAAATGCATACTGACAAAAGTGTTATCACCTCCCACATGTTCCACTATATCCCAGCCCAGGTAGAAGTGGGGATCACAGCCCTCCTCAGGGAAATAAGAGCAGAAGAAAATTGTATGTTCCCAGGGCACTTGAGCTGCACATTTAGCTGTGGCCAAAGTTGAAAGATGAAACTCACCCTCTTCAAGACACAGAAGAGGATACTTTCTGAGTAGGCAGGGCAGGTTGTTTGAAATCTGGATCACAGAAAACAAGTTGCTCTAATTCACAGGTTTGTAGCTGGAACATGAGGTTATATACAAAAAACCTGTCCCCTAAAAGTAGAGAAATATCATAGGATCAGAGAATCATAGGATGGTTGGGTTGGAAGGGGCCTTAATGACCATCTAGTTCCATCTAGTGCCATGGGCTGGGAAACCTCCCACTAGCCCAGGCTGCCCAAA
This sequence comes from Brachypodius melanocephalos, assembly GCA_013398615.1. NCBI lineage: Eukaryota > Metazoa > Chordata > Aves > Passeriformes > Pycnonotidae > Brachypodius > Brachypodius melanocephalos. The sequence continues at coordinate 4,401,782 of VZSR01001283.1, forward strand.
GCCCCCTCCAGCCTGGCTTTGAACACTTCCAGACATGAGGCATCCACAACTTCTCTGCGCAACCTGTACCACTCATAACTGTTGAGTGGTTCTGTAAGGAATATTCTGAAATTTAATAGCTACTTGTTCAGCCACACCAGATGTCTTTAAAAGGAGGGAGCAGACTAATTTCACCTTTTACAAAGCTTCTACCCAGGAATAATTTTTTCCCCCAGTACTAAAACTACTGTATTTTGCCAGATGGAGCATTTTGAGCCTCATTCTCTCCCCCATACATTTTCAGGCCTGGCTGAAATAAGCATAACCACATATCAGTTAGGAAATCCTCATCAATCGTTGAATTTCAGACAGAGCTAATATTTTTATTGCAGCATCTTGTAAGACATGTCACTAGCCATTACATTTTATTTCCACGTTTCCACTTCTATTATTGCATACAACAATTCAAATTTTCTCATATTTCCAGGGATGCAGTCAGGTAAAGGAATGGATCTGTAACTCTACTTTTAATGATTGGCTCAAAATCAAATTGTTGCTGTAGATAGGGATATTTCCTCAATATATTGCTAAGAAGGGGAGGGGGAGAAAAAAGCAAACCAAAGTCTGGGACTAAAATAATTCCAGAGATCAAATCCACTTCTACAAGGGATGCAGTATATATTACTTTATATGGTAACAAAGCTAAAGATCAGAAAGAAATGTAAATAAATGGAGAAGCATATATTACCAAAGTTAAGCTTTCTGGATTAGTGAAACAGAAACCCCCCTACAGATCTAGACTAAAAATTTCCTTTCAGTTTATTTTCTGTTATATGGGTTACTTTTCCATTTCAGTGACTTCTGTAACAGAGGCAATTGGTTGTTATTGACCACTTGTATGGGGTTTCATTGGTAGTAGCATTTTGAGGGGAAAAAGTGCCTTTCCAAAAGATCCTATGTTGCTTTAAAGCATGTAACAGTTTCAGTATGCCAAATGCAGGTCGTGCTGTGAGCCATCACAGCAGTACACAGATATTGATTTAGATAGAGACTGGAGAGCTGGGGAAGATAGAAAGGGCACAGTGTGCTTTCTGATGTGTATGCATTATTTAGCTTTCATAGTTTCATCTGAAGTTAGTGCCTATTTGGATAAAATTATAGAATCGGTATCACTGTGTTCAATACAGGTACATCAAATTACCCCTGAACCAAAGAGATACAGATGATATGGCTTATTTCTCCTTGGAGCTACTACAAAAATGGCTTTTACTGATGATCCATTTTTTTTTTCAGCTTGAAAAATATACCTGGAAAAAGTACCATGTTGTGACAAGCAAAGAAAAATAGCATCATACCTGCTTGGTTCCCAGAGAGTTACACTAGAGAAACCTATCACACAAATTCCACTGGTTCTAATACCTGTGAATGTCAAATGATTGACTTGAGACTAAGTGGGAAATTCTCCAATGTTGAAACATGCTAATTTTTACAGAGCAAGGAAGATAGAGGCAAAAGAAGAATGCAAGGAAGATGTATTCCACTAATGTAGAAAAGAATGGGCAGGTCACAAGAGATCATAACATTTACATTAGTAGCTTGGATTAAAGTCCTAATGTTTTATTTTTTACTTACATACTTCCATATGTCTTAAACTGGGACAAAAAAAGAAAATCACCATAAATCATAATTTTGGGGGACCGGATCTTGTACTTGAAAATGAAATGACAATAATTTGTGCAACATTTTCCACATGAAGAAATAATCATATGAAAAAGATGAGACCCACAAATGCCACTGAGAAATATTTTAAATAGAGTTTGCTGTTTAGAGACTCATACTTTGCAATTCTTACCAAACTCGTGTACTATAATAAGGCCGTGTGGAAATGACTGACAAATTCTAAAGTTTCAGAAGACAGCCTTTATCCTTATATTCATCTGCTCATTCTGATCCTGACCTACCAGCCATTTGCACAGGAACATCCCTAATTAGCAGTATTAGCATCAAAAGGATTATTGTGTGAATAAGCACTTGCAGACCAAACTGAAACACACGCAGTCTCTGATAACAAGCTGAAAAATAAATATATTCACATGGAATCACTTATTTGACTTAGCAGTGCAGAAACATCCACTTCCAGTCAAACAAACACAAGTAGAGGATTCTTAAACAGCAGCCTCGAAGAGCTGAAACCTTCTAACAACAATAAGCCATTTTCTAATAAAGAATTTAAAGATTTTTTTACCAAAAAATTCAACATTTAATTGATTTTAAAGATTAGTTTATGCTACACTTGACAAATAAGTTTTTCTTTTAAGGAAAAATAACCCA